>JARQOC010000006.1:63259799-63506597 GCA_033576535.1 Allobates femoralis | reverse complement strand
ACATCCCCACTATCATCATGGGCAATTTCAGTATCCCCATTAAAACTTCCCACCCAGCCGCCTCTAAACTTCTTTCACTGACTACTTCCTTTGGGCTCTCCCAATGGTCCTCCTCTACCAATCACAAAGATAGCCCCACGCTGGACCTCATCTTCACCTACCTTTGCTCCCTCACTAACGTCTCAAACTCACCCCTCCCCCTGTATGACCACATTCTACTGACTTTCTCCTCCCCTACTGCACGACCCCCACTCCGCAAACTCAATCATCCTCGCAGAAACCTAAAACACATTGATCTACAATCATTCACAGAATTCCTTCTCCTTGCAGACATAGCTTCCATACGCCACACAGACCCTGCCACCACCCTATATAACACTACAATAACTGCGGCCCTCTACTTAGCCGGCCCCTTCACATACAACATCCCTCGCACAAACAGGCAATCCTGGCACACCACCCTCACTAAAAACCTGAGACGGGCTTCCAGGGTTGACAACAGGAGATGGAAGAAATCTCATTCCATTGAGCACTTCACGTTGTTCAAGCAGTCCCTCACCAACTTCAAGTCTGATGCAAAACAAGCCTTCTTCTCATCCCTAATAACCTCCCTGTGCCACAATCCCAATCAGCTTTTTAAAAACTTTAAATTCATTACTCCGTCCCTCTGCTCCTCCGCCCTCTCCCCTTATCTCTGCTGAAGACTTTGCCTCCTTCTTCAAGCAAAATATTGATAAAATCAGAGACAGCTTTGACCAATTGTCCCCACAGCTTCCTCTCTCACCTACACTGCCCTCTCCTTCCATAAACTGCTTTTCCCCCATAACTGAAGATCAGCTCTCCTCCCTTCTGTCAAAGTCACACCTTACCACCAGCGTCCACGACCCACTCCCCTTCCACCTCATTGCCAGCCTCACCTCAGTCTTCATGCCAACCCTAACCCATCTCTTCAACTTATTACTTACTACTGGCATCTTCCCCTCATCCTTCAAACATGCCTTGATCACACCCATCCTCAAATAACCCTCCCTTGACCCACTATCTGTTTCTAACTATCACCCTATATCTCTTGTCCCCTTCGCCTCAAAACTACTTGAACAACACGTTCATTCAGAACTGTCCTCCCACCTCTCCTACTGCTCCCTCTTTGACCACCTACAATCCGGGTTCTGACCCCACTACTCCACCGAAACAGCCCTAACCAAAGTCACCAATGACCTACTGACCGCCAAGAGAAAGAGACACTACTCCGTCCCTCTACTCCTCGACCTATCTGCTGCATTCAACACTGTTGACCATTCCTTCCTACATCAGATCCTGGAATCTCTTGGCATCACTGACCTAGCCCTCTCCTGGATCTCCTCATACCTAGCGTACTGGACTTTTAGTGTCACCCACTCCCACACCTTCTTTTCACCCAACCCCCTATCCATCGGTGTCCCCCAATGCTCGGTTCTGGGACCACTACTCTTCTCCATCTACAACTCATTGAGTCCCACGACTTTCAGTACCATCTCTACGCCGATTACACCCAGATCTACCTGTCTGGGCCCGACATCACCTCCCTACTATCCTAAATTCCACAATGCCTGTCTGCCATCTCATACTTCTTCTCTGCTCGCTTCCTTAAGCTGAACATCGACAAAACTGAGTTCATCGTCTTCCCCCCCAAGTCGCTCTCCCCCCACTACCCGACGTATCCATCCTTGTCAATGACTGCTCACTCTCCCCAGTCCCCCACACCAAGTGCCTCGGGTAATCTTTGACTCTTTCCTCTCCTTCAAGCCTCACATCCAGTCCCTCGCCACCTCTTGTCGACTCCAGCTCAGAAACATTTCCCGGATTTGCACTTTCCTTGACCATAACTCTGATAAAACACTTGTTCATGCTGTCATCATCTCCCGCCTTGACTACTGCAACCTTCTGCTTACTGGTCTCCCTGCTACCTACTTGCACCTCTCCAATCTATCCTAAACTCCGCTGCCCGACTAATCCACCTATCTCCCTGCTATTCCCCTGTCTCCCCCCTCTGCCAAGCCCTTCACTGGCTCCCCACTTCTAAGAGATCCCGGTTTAAAACACTAACCATGACATACAAAGCCATCCACAACCTGTAGCCTCCATACATCTCTGACATGGTCTCCCAATACCTACCCTCACGCACCCTGCGATCCTCGCAAGAGCTCCTTCTTTACTCCCCTCTGATCTCCTCTCGCAACCGCATACAGGATTTCTCCTGTGCATCTGCTATACTCTGGAACTCTTTCCCTCAACACATCAGACACTCGCCTACCCTGGGAACCTTCAAAAGAAACCTGGAGACCCACCTCTTCTGTTAATCCTACAACCTGCAATGAGACCTGGCTCACTGCATCGTCTCACTATCGGCACTACCCCCTCCTACTGTATCCATACCCATCCCTCTTAGACTGTGAGCCCTCTCGGACAGGATCCTCACCCCTCCTGTATCTGTACGACTTGATTGTCATATATATTGTACTTGTCCTCGTCTGCCCTTTCCATATGTAAAGCGCCATGGAATCTAATGGCACTATATAAATAATAATAAATAATAATCTGATGACTCCTGTTCCTGTTATGACATATTTTTTGTGGATGTTGTCTGTGCACCGGCGTTCACAGATGATCATTGTGTAATGCAGAGACGTGCAGATGATGATGCTCAGCTCTGTACAGCACAAGTGATTGGACAGTATAGCCTTCAAGTCCCCTAAAGGACTATTAAAAACAATAAAAAGTAAGAAAAAAATGTAATATACAATAATAATATTATAATATTTATTCATTTATATAGCGCTATTTATTCCATAGCGCTTTACACACATTTGCAACACTGTCTCCATCGGGGCTCACAATCTAAACATCCTATCAGTATGTCTTGCAAGTGTGGGAGGAAACTGGAGAACCTGAAGGAAACCCATGCAAACACAGGGAGAACAACTCCTTGTATATGTTGCCCCTTGCTTGAATTGAACCCAGGACCCCAGCGCGGCAAAACTGCAATGCTAACCACTAATATATGAAACAAAAAATTCACCCCCCACAAAAGTTCAAATCAACCCCTTTTCCCCAATAACATAAAACAAAATACACATATTTGATATCGCTCTATTCAGAATTGCCCGATCTATCAAAATATAAAATAAGTTAATCCGATCAGTTACCTACGTAACAGAAAAAAAATAAAAATACTAGAATTCCGTGTTTCTACCAACATTGCAATAAAAGGCAATAACAGGCAAACAAAATGTTAAATAAGCACCAACATGTTATAATAAAAAACGTCAGCTTTAGATGCAAAAAATAAGCCCTCACACAGCCCCAGATCCCGAAAAATGAGAATGTCACAGGTCCAAAGGTGACAATGACACAATTTTTGGGGACCAAATTTCAGGTTTTTTTTTTTCACTACATAAAAAATAAATAAAACTATAAATGTTTGGTGTCTAAGAACTCGTCCTGACCTGGTGAATCACACTGACAGATCGGTTTTACCATATAGCGAACATCTAATCTAATCTAATCTAATCTAATATATAATCACCCTAACTCACTTCCGTAAGTTTCGGCACTGTTTTCCGTCGTCGTGTCCGTGGCTGCCAAACTTACGGAAGTGCATTAGGGTCATATTACATTACATTACATCTATAGTGAAGCTCCTCCTGGCCACGCTCCCTGCCCGCTCACCCCCCGCCTGTCACAACACTTCCCCCAAGGGCCGACTCCAGGTTTTTGAGGGCCCCGGGCGAAAGAGTCTTAGTGGGCCCCCTTTAACATATGTTGCTCTATGTGTAAATATATCATATCGTAAATGTTATACACTGTAATTAATATATATATATATATTTATATCCCCCTCCATTCACTCTCTCCCCCCCCCCCCCCCTCCGTTCACTCTCTCTCTCTCCCTTCACCTCTCTCTCTCTCCCTTCACTCTCTCTCTCTCCCTTCACTCTCTCTCTCTCCCTCCCTTCACTCTCTCTCTCCCTTCACTCTCTCTCTCCCCCTCCCTTCACTCTCCCCCCTCCTTCACTCTCTCTCTCCCTCCCTTCACTCTCCTCTCTCCCCTCCCTTCACTCTCTCCTCTCCCTCCCTTCACTCTCTCTCTCCCTCCCTTCACTCTCTCTCTCCCTCCTTCACTCTCTCTCTCCCTCCTTCACTCTCTCTCTCCCTCCGTTCACTCTCTCTCTCCCTCCGTTCACTCTCTCTCTCTCCCCCCCTCCGTTCACTCTCTCTCTCTCCCCCCCTCCGTTCAACTCTATCTTCCCCCTACTCTCCGTTCATTCATTCTTTCTCCGTCCCCCTCCTTTCACTCTCTCCTCCCCCCCCTCCGTTCACTCTCTCTCTCCCTCCTCTCCTTCACTCTCTCTCTCCCTCCCTTCACTCTCTCTCTCTCCCTCCCTCTCTCTCTCTCTCTCCTCCCTTCACTCTCTCTCTCCTCCCTTCACTCTCTTCACTCTCCCCTCCCTTCACTCTCTCTCTCTCCTCCCTTCACTCTCTCTCTCCCTCCCTTCACTCTCTCTCCCCTCCCCTTCACTCTCTCTCTCCTCCCTCCTTCACTCTCTCTCTCTCCTCCCTTCACTCTCCTCTCTCCCCCTCCGTTCACTCTCTCTCTCTCCCCCCTCCGTTCACTCTCTCTCTCTCCCCCCTTCACTCTCTCTCATCTCCTCCTCTCTCTCCCCCCTCCGTTCACTCTCTCTCTCCCCCCCCTCTCACCTCCCCCCCTCCCTTCACTCTCTCTCCCCCCTTCACTCTCTCCTCCCCCCTTCACTCTCTCTCTCTCCCCCTCCCGTTCACTCTCTCTTCCTCCCCCCCTCCTTCACTCTCTCTCTCTCCCCCCTCCGTTCACTCTCTCTCTCCCCCCCTTCACTCTCTCTCTCTCTCCCCCTCCGTTCACTCTCTCTCTCCCTCCCTTCACTCCTTCCCTCTCTCTCTCTCCCCCCCCTCCGTTCACTCTCTCTCTCCCCCCCTCCTTCACTCTCTCTCCCCCCCCTCCTCCGTTCACCTCTCTCTCCTCCCCCCCTCGTCACTCTCTCTCTCCCCCCCCTCCGTTCACTCTCTCTCTCTCCCCCCCTCCGTTCACTCTCTCTCTCCCCCCCTCCGTTCACTCTCCTCTCTCCCCCCTCCGTTCACTCTCTCTCCCTCCCCCCTCCGTTCACTCTCTCTCCCCCCCTCCGTTCACCTCTCTCCCCCCCTCCGTTCACCTCTCTCCTCCCCCCTCCGTTCACTCTCTCTCTCCCCCTCCGTTCACTCTCTCTCTCTCCCCCTCCGTTCACTCTCTCCTCTCCTCCCCTCCGTTCACTCTCTCCTCTCTCCCCCTCCGTTCACTCTCTCTCTCTCCCCCTCCGTTCACTCTCTCTCTCTCTCCCCCTCCGTTCACTCTCTCTCCTCTCTCCCCCCTCCGTTCACTCTTCTCTCTCCTCCCTCCCTCCGTTCACTCGTCTCCCACCTCTGCGCTGTGTCTTTGCCCTGCACCTGGCTGTCTCCCCCTGTGCCTGTCTACCCACATTTCTCCTGACAGGGAGCCCCTGGCATGGTGTTATTTGCCCTGGCAGGGGGGCCCCTCTGTAACCTGCCCCTGGCAGGCTGGGGGCCCCTCTGTAACCTGCCCCTGGCAGGCTGGGGGCCCCTCTGTAACCTGCCCCTGGCAGGCTGGGGGCCCCTCTGTAACCTGCCCCTGGCAGGCTGGGGGCCCCTCTGTAACCTGCCCCTGGCAGGCTGGGGGCCCCTCTGTAACCTGCCCCTGGCAGGCTGGGGGCCCCTCTGTAACCTGCCCCTGGCAGGCTGGGGGCCCCTCTGTAACCTGCCCTGGCAGGCTGGGGGCCCCTCTGTAACCTGCCCCTGGCAGGCTGGGGGCCCCCTGTAACCTGCCCCTGGCAGGCTGGGGGCCCCCTGTAACCTGCCCCTGGCAGGCTGGGGGCCCCTCTGTAACCTGCCCCTGGCAGGCTGGGGGCCCTCTGTAACCTGCCCCTGGCAGGCTGGGGGCCCTCTGTAACCTGCCCCTGGCAGGCTGGGGGCCCCTGTAACCTGCCCCTGGCAGGCTGGGGGCCCCTCTGTAACCTGCCCCTGGCAGGCTGGGGGCCCCTCTGTAACCTGCCCCTGGCAGGCTGGGGGCCCCTCTGTAACCTGCCCCTGGCAGGCTGGGGGCCCCTCTGTAACCTGCCCCTGGCAGGCTGGGGCCCCTCTGTAACCTGCCCCTGGCAGGCTGGGGGCCCCTCTGTAACCTGCCCCTGGCAGGCTGGGGGCCCCTCTGTAACCTGCCCCTGGCAGGCTGGGGCCCCTCTGTAACCTGCCCCTGGCAGGCTGGGGGCCCCTCTGTAACCTGCCCCTGGCAGGCTGGGGGCCCCTCTGTAACCTGCCCCTGGCAGGCTGGGAGCCCGCTGGCTGTAACCTGCCCCTGGCAGCTGGGAGCCCCCTGTAACCTGCCCCTGGCAGGCTGGGGCCCCTGAGTGCTGGTTCTCTCCCCCCACCCCCTCCCCTCTTAACCTGAGAGTCAGCTGGCAGACGCTGATTGTAGTGAGCAGCAGGCAGCAGCAGATCACTTTCTCCTGCAGCATCGAGGTGCAGGAAGTAGATATCTGCCGCTGCTGCTGCTCAGGTTAGGAGGGAGAGAGGGTGTGGGGGAGGGGCAGCGCTCAGGGGCCCCTGCTAGGTGAGAAGTCCACAGGGGGCTCGGGTGCTGATGACTGGCCCTGGCTTCCCCTGGGCACCAGCCATGCTCACCTGCAGTCTGGCGTCTTCCTCCTCTTATGCATTCCACACTGTGGTCTGCACTCTGCAAAGGAAGAGGAAATGAAGAGGCGGAGCGGGGGTGTCTCTTCCATGCGTTCCACATTGTGGAACGCAAAGACAGCGGAAGTGACGCCCGGATGCGGGGGAGGGGCTGGCGGCCGGCTTCTGAAATTAATGAAAGCACCGCACCGCCGCGCCGGTAGGAGTTAAAATAATACCGGCGGCGCGATGCGGGCGGCCAGGCGCCGGTGGGCCCCTCAGTCAGCCTGGGCCCCGGCACTTGCCCGGGTACGCCGGGTGCGGACGCCGGCCATGCCTTCAGCCATGGTTCTCTAGAGGTTTCCTACATAGGGGTTTTCTCCTCTCCTGAGCGCTGTAGGATGACTCTTTGTGAGTAGGAGGTTTGCTAAATTTAGTTTTCTTAATGCTTTGGAGGCGTTGGTGAGTCCTCAAAGTTGGTTAAAAATTTGGGATTGGGGATTCATTAAGTATGTGGATCCCGTTTATCGGATGGTTATTTGATGGTGGTCTGGTGAGATTTGGGTGATACCCGGCGATTGAACATCAGGTTCATATTAACAATGTTGGAGGACAACCTCTTCCCTCAGTTTCACGGTGCTCCTAGGCAGGTGAACATGGATAGGAGTAAGTCTGGGGAGGGGCAATGTCATGGGATCATCACCAGATTTTGTAGCTTTGAGGACCTCAACAATTGTTTTGATATGTTTTTCTTCTAAATAAATTGGCTGCTGTGGTCACTTTTAGCTAAAGTAAAATGTATTGTTGTTCCGTGGACAGGTAAGATCGGTGTTAGTGGTCAGGTGACAAGAATTGACCTTAGAGTCATGAGCTTTATCACAGATGACCCCTTTAATATAACAGTAACCGTAAAAGTATACATGTTTGGTATCTACAGACTCATACTGACCTGAGCCATCATACTGACATGTCAGTTTTACCTTATAGTGAACATGGTGAATAAAAAAACTAAAAACACACATGTAATTGCACTTTTTTGCAATTTCACCATGTATGGAAATTTTTTCCCCATTTTTCAGTACACTATATGGTAAAATTAATGATGTAATTCAAAAGTAGAACTCGTCCCGCAAAAAAACAAGCCTCATATGTCTATAGTGAAAACAAATTAAAAAGTTATGGCTCTTGGAAGAGGAAGAAAAACTAAAATTCGCCTGGGGGTGAATAGGTTAAATGAGATCTGTAAGCACCACAGGCAGATGAATCAGAGTCCAGCTGTGTTAATGCAGCAGTGTAGGTTTTAGGCTGGAATCACACTGTCCTTGTGATATACGACTAAGTCGGACATGTCTTGGATGAGTAACTTGGAATGGCTCTCCCCTGTCAGGACGGGAGTGTGGAGCTGCTTAGAAACACAAGCAGCTGACGCTCCCGTGTATATCACGCGGACAGTGTGATTCCAGCCTTACTCTGAAATGGTGCTTGAGAAGCCGGTGGAGAACTATGCCTCTCGGATGACTAGTCCGCAAGGTCCCTGGTGACTTTTCCCCACCACTGTTCCCTAGACTGATAGGAATGAGCAGGGCAGGGACCGGCCTCTCAGACTAGTCATCATTAAGGCTGGAAACACACGACTGTATCAAAAATCTGACTGTTTTTCATCCAGGAGAGTAGGTCGAGTGACATCCGTATGGTCTCCCGAGTGCTATGCGAGTGTGTGATTCCTTCCTTGCCTAGCATCCCTACGACATCTGTGTGACATCCATGTGCTGTCCGTATGCAATGCGTTTTTTTTCTCAGCATCTATTGCTTCACAATTATTCACAGTGCTCTGAGCTACAGAATGATAATGTATCAGTAATAAACTGATGCCACTAGAATGATCAGTGTGCTGTCAGTGTGCTGTCCCTGTGCTGTCAGTGTGCAGTCAGGTGTATTTCTCGCATCCATTGACTTGCATTGGCGAGTCTTGCACGATTATCGGATCCACTCACAGCACGCTGCAACTTTACTCTCATCCAGAATCTGAGAAAAAAGCTGTAGACAAGCATTCATCTGCTCTCACTCATTTAAAGGGAATCTGTCAGCGGTTCATGACCTCCTGCTTTCACTGTGTACACCTGCAGCTTCATAGTACTATTCTAGTAATCCCTGTCTGACCTCAGTGTCATGTTAAAGGTGAAAAATGGAGATTTTTGTGTACTCGCCGTAAAATCCTTTTCTCTTAGCCTCTAATTTAGGGACACAGACCGTGGGTGTTATGCTGCTGTCCACTAGGAGGCGACACTAGGCAAATCTGCAAAAGAGTTAAGAGACTCCTCCTCTGCAGCATATACACCCTGGAGCAGGAAGTGCTTCTCCAGTTTTGTGCTAAAGCAGTAGGAGAGTTAACAAATAACAGTGACACAGGAAGTACACACAGTCAACCCGTGTAAACAATATAGTTAACAAGGTAATAATAGTGGAACAAGGCTTGAAACCGAACAGGCACGTGTGTAAACAGTTAAGAATTAGCAGAGTAATATTAGTACCACAAGGCCTGTAACTAAGCAGGCGCATGTGGAAAACAGTGAAGAGTTAACGAAGCATATGATCGTATAACAAGACCTGAAATTAAACAGGCTCATAGTACTACAAGGCCTGAAGCTAAACAGGCACAAGTTTAAACAGTCAACAACTAACAGAGTGATAATAGGCAAACATGGTAAACATGTTAACCATGAAACAGCTAAGAAGCTATGTGAGAACTGAAGAAAAGGCCCATAAGAGCAATAGGGTGGGTGCTGTGTCCCCCAATTAGAGGCTAAGAGAAAAGGATTTTACGGTGAGTACACAAAAATCTCCTTTTCTCCTTCGCCTCATTGGGGGACACAGACCGTGGGACGTCCCAAAGCAGTCCCTGGGTGGGAAAGAACAAAGGAACTAGATACACTGAGCAAGGTCAGAGAAGAACCATGCACCAGGAACTAGTGACACTGAGCATGGTCAGTGAAGAACAATGAGCCAACAGGCGAGCTGCCGCCTGGAGGACACGTGTACCCAGACCTGCGTTTGTTGCGGACTGAGTGCAAGCACTATAGCGGCTTGGGTATGGGTGTAGGCTGGGCTATTGGCTGCCTATACACTTGTTGCGCCAATGCCTGTTACCGAACTGTCCAGGAGGCCTTCATGGCCGAGTAGAATGTGCCATGACCTTCTGGAAGGGATGAGTCATTGATGGAATAAGCGTCCTGGATGGTTAGAGGAGCCTTAGAGGCTGAAGTGTTCTTAGTTCTGCCCATTGGAAGAATGAGAAAAGAGAATCCGACCTCTCAGGAGGGCACTGACATCTAGATGCGTAGGGCCCAGACCAGGTCCCGCACATGTAAGTCCCTCACGACCGGACGGACTGAACTCGGGCGTAGCGATGGCAGAGAGACGTCTTCATGTAGGTGGAAAGAGTAAACCTACCCTGGAAGAAGAAAGGAAACAGCCATAGGAAAGTCTTGTCCAGATGGAAGACTAGAAAAAAAGATGGATTACGCGAGACCGCTGCAAGTACCGATACTTCTGCAGAGACAAATAAAATGACACCGAACCATACTGCCATGTGAATGAGGATGCTATAGGTAATATTCCATCATGGCTGAAAACGGGATTCTTGCCAGCCGCGAGTATCAAGGTCAGTTCCCCACGGATGTAGTCTTGTTGTATGGGGACCAGAAATAGCAGACCCTTCGAGGAATGGTTTCATAGAAGTCTGGTGGCAAGACGTGCTTGTAAGAGGGTGAAAAACCTGCTGTGTGAGAGACCCAAAGGATAGCCCTGAGTCTAGGTCTGAGTGGAAGACGGAGAGTCCCTAGTAAGAAATAGGGCCAAGGGGAATGACTTCTAAAGGAGTCCCAGCAAAAAAACCAAAATGAGTACACGTGTGATGGGATATCGCTGATAAAGCTGGTGTCCTCTTCTGTGACTACGCTCGTTACAATATCCTGGGAAAAAAACCTCTTGGGTGAAATTCTAGGTCTGAAAGGCTACGTATTAACCTCAGATGTGAAGAGTTCTGAGGAAGAACTGGCCGTGAGCGAACAGGTCTGAACTGTCCGTTAGACGTCCTGGTACTGCAGCTATAAATTGGACAAGCGTGCGCGCCAAGGGCGAGTGGATCAGTCTGAGACCATAAAGGTGACCCGGCGACATTCTCGTTTGATATTCCAGACTGTTAGAGGGAAGAAATATAGGAGAGGCGGGTACCGGTCCAGGCTTGGACTAGTGAGTCTGTCCCACTGACTGCGGATCCTGAGACCAGGCCAGGAAGGCCGGGACCGTGGCATTGAGGTGTGACTCCGTCAGCTCTATATCTGTGGGTACCTGGCGTCAGCGTTTCGACGGAGGACGTGTAGGTGAAGGGGCTGGTCACCCTGAGTCCATGCCTTGGCGAATTAGGAAGAAAACCGTCACCCAGAAGAGTACACCTGGTATGAGAACAGCTGGCAGTACCGTGTTGTAGGATTCCAGCCAGTGAAGAATGTGGCGAACTTGTCATCGCTTAGAGACTGCGGGTTCCACACTGGTGGTTGACATATGCCACGGCTGTGGCATTGTCTGACTGCATCCTGACTTGTCTGAATGCCAGAAGGTGACTGAACGATTACAGTCCTAGAGATACTACTGAATGTGCGTAGATTTAGGGGTATGTTCGAGACAGGGCAAGACTACTGCCCTGAGCATTGTGAGGGGGGTACATCGCCCCCCATGCAGTATTTGTGCAACGCCTGAGCATGGATAATTGCAAAGGCCGGCGATTCCGCTGAGGCAATGGAACTGACTCCCAAGCTGCTACTATGCTGACCAGGACTCTTATAGCAGCTGTGAAGGATTGAGGAAATCCCTGATGAAAACTGCGGAGTCCAAGACGAAGAATCTGTGCTTTGTCTGGGAAACTGACTAGAGCTGTAAATGCGTTGCAACTAACGGCAGCCATGATCATGCGATGCTGTGCGTCCCATATGGCTGAGACTCTATACGTGATGCTGCAGCATGGGGCGTCAAGGGCACGCAGCGGAGCTGGGGCTCCTGGATGTATGTGCTGTGTTGCAGCACGTGCCTTGGAGTTTGGGTAGACCTGAGGAAGGTCGATCCCACTGAGTCTGTTTAACGAGCATGGTGCAAATGTCACTGTGTTCGGAGTCCCTGAAAGTCATGGATTGATAAAAGAGCCATCCAGAGATGGAAGACTGCTGAAAAGCAGTATAGACATTGCCAATTTCAGGCGGGGAAAAAACTATGTAATCTTTTCGCTTCAGTCCCTTCAGTGTCGCCCCACCCCCTGAGCTGAAGGTTCGGAAGCTCCGACGTCAGGTGGAGGGCGGGCAGAAGGCGGGCTGAGAACGGGCGGGAAAGCCAGAGATGTCACGGCTAGGCAGAAGCCAGGCCCTGCTAAAAAACGCAGGGCTCGGGAACCGCAGAGGCCCGTCGCAGAGGTCCGGGCCAGAGGCTCGGGCCATGGTCTTACGGGGCAAGAAGGGCCCATTCATTGGATTAATGCGGTCAGGGGGCCGCAAGGTCCCGAAAAAACAGTCGGACCGTGCAATGTATTGCCTTTCCTCGGCATTGAAATAGACACTAACTCAATGGTTTTCCGCTTACCAGCAGAAAAAATCCAGAAAACACTGAATACATTGGAGGGTTTCTTTGGTGTAAAAAAGGTCACCCTCCAACCAGGCTGTGCAGAGTACTCGCACGTGTCAACTTAAGCAAAATACCCATATAGGTCTAGTGAGGAGATTGGCAACAGAATTCGTATTCCACGTTGTGCTACCCCGAGTTTTGTCTTTGTAGTCAGGTGACGGAGGCCGGCCAGGCCTCATGCCTTCGCAGCTTCAACCCGAATCCCCAGTGGAGAGTCGAGGAAGAAGCTTGGCATATAGCAATATCGGCTACAACCCAGCACCTCCGACAGTGGGGAGCTGAGGAGGAGTATGTTAAGGGTCTTAGGTTCCAGAGACCCGAGCTAAACCACTCGAGCAGGGCTGATCATGGAGTTCATCCTGTGTTTTGAAGGACTTGACCGTCATCCCTGCAAACCGGAACTCTAGCTGTGGGATTGGAAAAAATTGGCAACAATCCTAGGACCCTTGCAGTTGTCAGATAATTGTAGGTTACGTCAACTTCAACTGGACTCTCCAACAATGGAGGACCCAGGAAGAAACCTGTGAGTTAGACTCGCCGTAATTCCACCGCAACCTAGTTCTCTCAACTGTGTAGGGGCCTGGGAAGGGGTCCGATGGATGAGTATTTGATGTTTGAATATCAACAGGGTTCCCAACGTTGGGGGGAAACGAGGAGGAGGCATGTTGGTATATCACTTAAACGTAGCTACCCTCCCCGGGTAAGGCTATCAGATCGGAAAGGTGTACCAACAGGTACCTGCATCTGGCACGGTGGTAGGAACAACTATAATTGGTCCGTGTGCTGGACAGAGGGACTCTGGCTGTACTGCTCTGTGAATTAGCAGTATTCCTAGTAATGTGATGTTACTCTGTCACAGAGAACAGGGGGTAGCATTACTGTCACATGCTTGGTGTACAGGGAGGGGGGAGGAGTACAAGTTGAAGCAGGCTGTACCATGCTGGCTGCCAGTGGCGTAACATCAGGCCCCGGGACCCCGATGCGAAGGCTCCAATGGGGCCCCCAATTATTGCAAATGTTTAATAGTATGTCTTTTTCTATAGGACAAAAGGACCTTTGGGGCCCCCTAGGCTGCAGGGCCCGGGTGCGATCGCAACTTCTGCACCTGGTGTAGTTACGCCCCTGCTGACTGCCTGTCAGTAACTATCAGAGACTGGCGCACAGCGAAGCCGTGTTAGTTGTGCTGTGTTGGGTCCCTGTATACCCCGTACAGCGGATGCTGTGAGACTTGCTGTAATGTGGCATAAGAATCTGAGCTGATCTGTGTATCCCTATTCCCTCCACCTGGGAGGATAGGGACCAGGGGATGCCGCAGCAGAGGCAAGCATGAGCCTGCTGCCATCTGCCCCTTAGTGGGTGCCCCTGCAGGCATTCCGCCCAGAGCAGAGTCCTAGGTGCAACCCCAGTGGTTGTAGTGTCTTATTGAAACATCCGACCTCTAGCCGCAGATGGCCTGGTCAGCCTGAGTCCCCTAATGGCCAAGTGCTGTTCGCCGCTGTTATACAGCGGTGTCAGCGCCGGGGCTGCAATGGCGGCAATGCCATGAAGAAGGGGGCGGAGCCAGCGCGAGAGCGCGCAGAGAGGCTGAATGTCGCCCTTTTCAGACCTGTCCCGCCCCGTGCTGACGCTGAAAGGCTCCCGTCCAGTGGGGACAGGGGAAAATGTGGAAGCGCCGGCCATGGGAGAAAAACAAGGAGATCGGAACGCAATGGAACCGTCGCCTTGCTCCCTATCCATCGTGGCAGGAGGGGATACGTGGAGGTAACACCCCGCGTTCCCGCCTGTTGCTGGTTTTGGGAAATCGGTATGCGGAGATACCGTCGCCCTCTCATATCCTTGGTAAAAAAGAATAAAAAATCTAAGTAAAAAATATCTAACTATGTAATTTGGAGTGGTCCTATGGACCATGTCTACCTCCTATCGACACTAAGCAAAAAACTGGAGAAGCACTTCCTGCTCCAGGGTGTATATGCTGCAGAGGAGGAGTCTCTTAACTCTTTTGCAGATTCTGCTTAGTGTCGCCTCCTAGTGGACAGCAGCATAACACCCACGGTCTGTGTCCCCCAATGAGGCGAAGGAGAAAAAACGCATTTATACACCAAGGTTGCGCTTACACACAGCATAATTACCTTCACTTTGAGTTCGATTTTTCCTTCCACATACTTTTGCCTGTACCCCCAGGTGAACAAATGTTTGCCTGAGCGGACTGTCCCTTTTATTCTCAACCTGATGGGCATCGGATATGGAATTCCGTCCACTTCTAAATGTACAAGAGCATCTATAGTCATGTCCTGGCCTGTGAGAAAACATATAGTTTGTTAAGAGGTAACATTATGCTTTGTGTTACAATTTCTCCCCATAAGGCTGGAGACACACTGAGCGAGCTTCTAGCCGCATATTTTAAAGAACACCAATGACTGTATAGCTGCTGTTTCCAATATTATTATTAGGTATTGATATAGCACCATTAGGTTACATGGCGCTTTACAAGTGAGAGGGTAGACAAAGACAAGTAGTAAAACGATGACAAATCAGTCATACGGGTTCAATAGGGCAGAGGATCCTGTAGGCGAGGGCTCACAGTCTAGAGGAGGTGGGGAGGGACACAGTAGGAGTGGGAGAGGTGAGATGGTACACCGGATTAGGTCTCAGTGTGTGTTATAGGCCTGTAAGAAGAGGTGGGTCTTCAGGTTTTTCTTGAAGGTTCCCAGGGTAGGGGAGTGTCTGATGTGGTGGGGGAGGGAGTTCCAGAGTATGGCAGAAGCACGAGAGAAGTCTTGTATGCGGTTGTGGGAGGTGGAAATGCGGGGGGTTGAGAGAAGGAGTTCTTGAGAGGAGCGCAGGTTGCGTGAGGGGAGGTATCGGGAGACCAGGTCGGAGATGTAGGGAGGGGACAGGTTGTGTATGGCCTTGTATGTCGGGGTGAGGGTTTTGAAGTGGAATCGCTGGGGAGTGGGGAGCCAGTGGAGGGCTCGGCGGAGAGGGGAGGCGGGGGAGTAACAGGGAAATAGGTGGATGAGTCGGGTAGCAGAGTTGAGGATGGTGCGGAGAGGTGCAAGGGGGAGGCAGAGAGGCCGGTGAACAGGAGGTTGCAGTAGTCCAGGCGGGAGATGATGAGGGCATGGACAAGTGTTTTAGCCGTGCTGTGGCCAAGGAAGGAGCGGATACGGGCAATGTTTTGTAGTTGGAGTCGACAGGAGGTGGTGAGAGCTTGGATGTGGGGCTCAAAGAAGAGGGAGGAGTTGAGGATGACCCTGAGGCACTTGGTGTGGGGGATGGGTGAGAGTGTGCAGTCATTGACAGTGATGGATAGGTCAGGAAGAGGGGGAGGGTTGTTCGGGGGAAAGACGATGAATTCGGTCTTGTCCATGTTGAGTTTCAGGAAGCGGGTAGAAAAGAAGGATGTGATGGCGGATAGGCAGTGAGTAATTTTGGATAAAAGGGAGGAGATGTCAGGGCCAGACAGATAGAGCTGGGTGTCATTGGCGTAGAGGTGGTATTGGAGGCCATGTGACTCGATGAGTTTGCCTTGGCTAAGGGTGTAAATGGAGAAGAGTAGTGGTCCCAGGACCGAGCCTTGGGGAACTCTTACAGAAAGGGGGTGGGGCGAGGAGGAGGTGTGGGAGTGAGTAACGCTGAAGGTCCTGTCCGTTAGATAGGAGGAGATCCAGGAGAGGGCTAGGTCAGTAATGCCAAGAGATTCAAGGATTTGAAGTAAGAGGGAGTGGTCAACAGTGTCGAAGGCAGCAGAGAGGTCAAGAAGGATGAGGACAGAGTAGTGTCGTTTGCTCTTGGTGATCAGAAGGTCGTTAGTGACTTTGGTTAGGGCTGTTTCGGTGGAGTGGTGAGGTCAGAAGCCAGATTGTAGGCGATCAAAGAGAGCACAGGAAGAGAGGTGGGAGGATAGTTCGGAATAGACGTGTTGTTCAAGATGTTTTGAGGCGAACGGGGGGAGTGATATGGGGCGATAGTTGCAGGGTCGAGGGATTTTTTTTAGGATGGGCGTGATTAGGGCGTGTTTGAAGGGTGAGGGGAATGTGCCGGATTTGAGTGATATGTTGAAGAGATGTGTTAGGGCAGGGATGAGGACTGTGGTGAGTTTAGGGATGAGGTGGGAGGGGAGTTGGTCAAGGGCGCAGGTGGTGAGGTGTGATCGTGCTAGAAGGGAGGAGAGGTGGTCCTCTGTCATGGGGGTGAAACTGCATTTGGCGAGGAGGGATGGGCTGGAGGTGAGATGGGGCGAAGGGAGTGTGGGTCGAAGCTTTGTCTGAGTTTGTCAATTTTATCTTTGAAGAAGGTGGCGAAGTCGTCGGCGGAGATAAGAGGTGAGGGAGGAGGTGCAGGGGGACGAAGTAAAGAGTTGAAGGTTTTGAAGAGTTGTTTGGGTTTGAGAGACAGGGCGGTTATTAGGGAGGAGAAGTAGACTTGTTTTGCGGAGTCAAGGGCAGTCTTGAAGGTATTGAGGGAGCGCTTGTATAGGGTGAAGTGCTCTGCGGAGTGGGATTTCGTCCATTTCCGCTCGGCTGCCCTAGTCGTCCGTCGGAGTTTTTTGGTGAGGGTCGTGAGCCAGGGTTGTCGTTGTACTCGTGCTGTGTTAAATGTGAGTGGAGCAACCTGGTCGAGGGCTGTAGTAAGAGTGGTGTTGCAAAGGGAGGCGGCTGAGTCAGCGTCTTGAGAAGCGGCCAAGTCTGAGAGGGGGAGGAGGGATTCTGAGAGAGAGTGGAAGTCTATGAGCTTAAGGTTTCTGCGGGGATGGGGAGGTGTCCGGAGGGGGGGGAGCGTGGTGGGGGGGGGGAGGGTGAGAAGGTCAGTAGGTTGTGGCCGGAGAGGGTGAGAGTTGAGTATGCGAGGTCGGTGAGGGAGCAGAGGCGGGTGAAGACGAGGTCAAGTGTGTGGCCACCAGTGTGCGTGGCGGAGGAGATCCATTGATAGAGGCCGAAAGAGGAGGTGAGGGATAGGAGTCTGGAGGCAATATCATGTATCATGTCCGCTCTCTATTTGAAACTCACCCTTTTCAAAACTGAACAACTTCTGCTTCTGCCCTCCACTAACCAACCTAAATCTGACATCTCTCAGTGTGCAGCACCACAATAATGCCTAGGCAGCAGGCTCGCTGTCTGGGTGTTATGTTTGACACTGATCTCTCCTTCACCTCCTATACACAATCTCTCACCCGCTCTTGTCGCTTGCACCTGAACAACATCTCTAGAATCCGCCCATTTCTCACCATGGAAACAACAAAAACCCTAACTGTAGCCCTAATCCATTCCCGCCTTGACTACTGCAATTATCTATTAATTGGCCTCCCCCTCTCTAATCATCCCCCTCTCCAGTCCATCCTTAGTGCAGCAGCCAGGATAGGATCACCTATCTGGCCAATCATTACTCAGATGCCTCCGCTCTGTGCCAGTCACTGCATTGGCTGCCCATACACTACAGGATCCATTTAAAATAGCTTGTTCTCACCCACAAAGCCCTTCACAGTGAAGCACCCCCTTACATCTCCTCCCTCATCTCTGTCTATCACCCCACCCGTTCTCTACGTTCTACAAGTGACCTTCGACTAACATCTGTACTAATCCGATCCTCCCACTCCCGGCTCCAAGACTTCTCCCAAGCTGCACTAATTCTCTGGAATGCTTTACCCCAAGAAATCAGGACTATCCACAACTTGCATGGCTTCAGACGATCCCTAAAAACACATCTTGTTAATGCGGCGTATCATGCTCCCTATAGAAGTCCTTTGTACTGTAGATAGCCCATTCACTATCTCTTTCGACATAACTCTTCTCCAACTCCACCAAGCCCAAAAGCTCTACACAGATTTACCTCTTGGTGTCACTTTGTTCAGCGCCTGTAAATATGGAGATTATTTATTCCAATCTTCACTCCATATTTCGCATTTTTTGTCACAGCCGCAACAGGCGTAACGGAGAAATTTCTAAAAATACAGAAAGATACAGTTAAATTCAGCCCGTTACACATTCTACCTTTTTGTAGGTTTCTATACAGGGTCAGTAAAAAAAACACATCAATATCTCAAGTCCTTACTTTTATTACACATTAACCCCTTATTGACATTTGTAGGTAGTGAGACGCTAGCCGGTGTATGTAGCGAGCTCATGGGGGGATAATGGCACAGTCATCACCTGCCTCTAACAGCCGCAGACGGAGCGGAGCTGATCACTGTCAACCTGTGAAATGCTGCAGTCAAACACAGTAAGGCTGCATTCACACGGTGCATTTTTGCTTATTTGAGGATCCGCTTTTTCAAAAAACTCATCATCCATTCACACAGTGCGGGTTTTTTTTGCTGTATGGAGGCAATGGAAAAAGCGGATGTGGTAAAACATCCAAGAACTGACATGCTCATTCTTTGTGAGGATCCGTTTTAGAGCTAAAAAGCGGATCCTCACAAAGTGGATCATCTGAATACAAAATATGGAAATGCATTGACTTGGCTGGGATTCCAAACATCACTGGATTTCACTGCAAAAAACGGATCTGTCAAAAACGCAGCAAAAGTGCACTGTGTGAATGTAGCCTAAAGGCCTGACAGACAGGCTAAGACTTAGGGGGGGCCCAAGGGGCCCGGGACTTGGGCCACCCATCAAGCGGCGGCCTCCCACCAATATAGGGATAAATATCTCAAAACATGTAAAATAAACGTCATTTAACAAAAGAGAAACTATTGAAAGTGAGGGGACCTGACTACGGTCTTACATCATTCTCAGAGGCTGGAGCAGAGTCATGGCACCTGTGTCAGCATCCACTGACCTAATACTTAGCCTATTATGGCGTGCAGCAGCCTTCTCCGATCCCAACAGGAGCTGCTAGGCGCTACCTATTCAGCTATATCGCTCCCTTGGAGAGATTATTCAGCTACCTTCGAGTTCACTGCTTCGTATCTCTGCATAGAAGTGTTGTGAACTGTGAACTGTATTTTGTATGGAAATCTGCGTGTTTGTTAGATGATCTTCAAGTATCATCTGCTGCAGCGGGGCCTGGGCCGGCCTCAGCCGGGACCCTGAGAGGCTGCGGGTGCCCTTTTGGTGTCAGCAACTTTGTCAGTGCTGGTGCCTGGTGTATGCTGCTATACTTTCACATCGCTGCCGCTATAACAGGGGCCCAGGCATCTGTCACAGCTGCAGCGATGTGAAAGTAATTTATGCGCTGCAGCAGAGGAGATCGGCACTTTGCTCATCATTGGAAGTTGTATTGCGCATGGGCTACAGAGGCTGTCATGCGCAGTACAAACAGGAACTTACAGGAGAAAGGAGGCGGAGCCAGATGTTAGCGCGAGAAGAGGATTCTCTACCGCGGAGAGCGGCAGCCGCAGCAGGACATCACTCTGGATCTTTGGTCTTTCAGTGTGTGTCGCGGTGGGCGAGTATGATCTCTGTCTGTCTGTATGTGTGTGTCTGTCGGTGTATCTTTCTTGCAGCTCCTGTCCTACACAGTACCATACTGTATATAAAGGTTCACACTATATCCTGCATTACAGTGTGTCTTTGTATACTGTTACTGTATGTATAGTGTGGACCTGTTTACAGTATAGTGCTGTGTATACACTTTATACAGCCCCTCAGCATCTATTCTATTTACAGCCAGCACAGCAACAGCCTCTGATATGTACAGCCTGGCAGCAGCCCCTCATATATATACAGCCCAGCAGCAGCTTCTAATATAGACAGCCCAACAGCAGCCCCTTATATATATATACAGCCCAGCAGCAGGCCCTCATACATATACAGCCCAGCAGCAGTCTCTCTGATATACAGCACACAGCCCACTCACCAGCCTCTAATATAATATTTAATATATATATATATATATATATATATATATATATATATTTATATTGTGAGGCCAGTTTTGCACAAGCCTGCAAAGGTGGAGGACATATGGTGTGCGTCTCCCTATATCCTGCAGAGGGGAGCAGGACATGCCATGCTGGGCAGGGGTCTCAGCCTGTGAACACCGAAAGCCTCTCTGTTTATGAGACACATGTGAGTGGAAGCATTGCAGTGTTTATGTGTTTGACTGGAAGGGAGAAGACCTCCAGTCTGTAGTTAGGATTTCATCCTACTTAGTTAGAGCCGGGCAAGCAAGGATTTATTTTGTTGCTTTCTACTTTTGCTTTCACCAGCACCAGCTGCACACGGATCTCTGCTGTCCGCCTGAGTTGAATGCAGAAACTACGTACCCTTTGATCCCAGCAAAGGCAATCCCCGAGCGTGTTATCACAATGTATATATATATATTATATATATATATATATATATATATATATATATATATATATATATATTATATAGCCTCTATGTTACATATACACAAACCGCAGCCTGTATATTATAATCGTGAATTGTGATATGTCTTAAAGGGACCCACTGAGGCTGTTTCGCCCGACATCCGGGGCCCTCAAAAACCTGGAGCTGGACCTGTGTTGTAGTACATTGTGAACTGCATACCTTTGGTAAGTATCTAAATAAATTTCTACAATACACATACATACATATGTACATATTTTAATCTTTAATTCCCTTTCAGGACTTCAAGGGTTAACTAGGTTATTTTGTTACTTTTAGATTACCATCATAGACAATCGTGAAGGAGATAGGCACAGACATTGCACTAGAATTTGGGAGTCTGGGGCTTCTAAAGGGTATGTCACACGCGTCAATATCGCCTGCACGATCACGGTTGCACGTGACGTTGCAGCGATATTGACGCGTGTGACATACTGAATCAACCAGCGATAAATCGCTGGTTGATGATCGCCAGGTTTTAGAATCTGTCCTAAAACCTGGCGATGGTCGCCCGGTGGACACGCAGCATCGCTGCGTGTGACACCGGGAGTAGCGATATTCCAGCTCCCAGCGCCTCTCACAAGCGCTGGGAGCTGGTATCCAAGGTAAACTGCGGGTATCTAGGCAGCGCGCGCTGCCTAGATACCCGATGTGTACCTTAGTTACCAGCCTCCTCCGCTCACCGGCTGGTATCTAAGGTACACAGCGGGTAACTAGGGACCCTAGTTACCCGCTGTGTACCTTAGATACCAGCCGGTGAGCGGAGGAGGCTGGTAACTAAGGTACACATCAGGTATCTAGGCAGCGCGCGCTGCCTAGATACCCGCAGTTTACCTTGGAGACCAGCCTGCTCCCGCTTCCGGCAGGCTGGCAGCGGGGGAAAAGACATCGTGGAAACGATATTTAAATCGTTTCCACGATGTCTCTGGTCCACTGATTGCTGGTGAGTCTGTCTGTGTGACAGCTCACCAGCAATCAGCCGTCAATGTCGTCAGCGATCATCTCACTGACGACATTGACGCGTGTGACTCCCCGTTAAAAGATGTAAGGCAAAAGAAGCAACAATGAAATCAACAGAAGAGATAGCGAAGACAAGAAAATTGGACGAGTTCTTCACTGTTCATTCAAGGCAAGTGTCGGAAAAGAGTAATGACCTTGTAGAATCTGATGATCAACCTGACAATGCTTCAGTGGAAATGGTTGTTAATCCTGGCAAAGAAAAGGCTGAAGTAGTAACGTGTAGAACTGAAGAACACAAAGAAAAGGAGAATGATAGTGGCACATCTTATGAAGAAGGTGACGTTGAGGGCCCACCAGGGGGCGATGACATTGGACTTTGGCCATCCATTATTTCGGAACAGATGCGAGATTACTGGCTGAAAAGGGGTGTATCAACAATCCAGCACTGTGATGAAAGTTTGTTCATTGCACACTCGGTTCAGCAACCTAGAAAGGACTGCAATATTCCAAGAATGTGCACACTTGGGCTTTTCCATCATCAAAATCATAATGGAGAAGTCATAACGAGGAATTGGTTTTGCTTCTCTCCCTCTAAAGGACGCATTTACTGCTTCACGTGCAGATTGATATGCTTTATTACAGCATCTGAGTCTTTTGATGGATTCTGTGATTGGAAACATTTACAAGAGCGTATAAAAAGTTATCAGCAGTCAGCGGAACATCTGAACTCTACAATTGCTTTCAATATGAGGTTAAAAGCAATTGGGCGAATTGATACAGAGCTAACACAACAGGTCCAGGAGCATTATTGGAGGTCAGTATTGAAACAAGTAGTAAATGATATTTAGTTTATTGCCGAGTGTGGCTTAGCATTTAGAGGAGATAACAAATTGGTGGGATCACCTAGAAATGGAAACTTTCTGGGCATTCTTGAACTCATTGCCCAATATGACGACTTTCTTGCACAGCATATCAAAACTCAAGCCAATCGCGGCAAGGGTCATACAAACTACCTGTCATCTACAATTATGGAAGAATTATCAACGTAATGGGCGAACTAGTCCTCAGAGAAATTATTTCTAGAGTTAACAAATCAAAATACTAGTCCATCTCTTTGGACTCCACACTCGATGAAGCTCACGTTGACCAACTAACCCTTATATTGAGGTATATGGATAAAGATAGCCCTGTGGAACGCTTTGTAACATTCATGGCAAACAAAGGCCATGGCGCTCAAGACATGTTCAATGCCTTGTTGGAATTTTTGAAGAGACATGACCTACACCTTGGAAATTGCTGCGGTCAAAGTTATGACAATTGTTGTGTCCCACAAATGGGAACAACCCATTGTATATATTTCTCTGCATTGTATATTTCCTCCAATCAGAATATTCCCTGTTGTTGCTAGGTAGACTGTATGAATTTTGGCCCTTTCTTCTTTCCTTAGTTTGAGTCTGTACAGGATGTCCCTCGCTTCTTCCTCAGTTAGTCTGCAGAAGCCATTACTCAAGACACATGTGTATAACCCTGTACAGATTATTCCTTTTCACCTATCGTTCATTGTGACTAATACAAGATTTGCAAGAAAACTACAGTGTTTCTCCTGGTCTTTCTACAGCTGCAGTAACGATCGAGTTGACACTGTCTGTTGCCCCTGATGAGTTAAGTACAAGCATACAATTATCTAAGGGACTGGTAATTAGAGCGCTTGAATTTACAGCCACCAGAAGGGGACAGAACAACAATGTATCTGCAATGAGTGACAAATACAATGGCCTGCAAGCCAAAGTGAGGGAGAAGAACAATCTTGCATCCTGGTTTCCTTGTACGGCACACTTTTTAAATCTGGTTGCTGAAAATGCTGTAGAAAGCTGCTCGAGTGACGTACATTTTTTTGACTTGCTTGAAAAGCTGTTCCTCTTCATCACAGTTTCAATGCATCGGCATCAGCTGCTGACTGAGGTTTTGAAAAATATTGACTCAGCAACAGCATTGACTCTCAAACATGTCACAGAAATGTGTAGGTCCTGCAGAGCTGACGCTACTAAGGCCCTTAAGCATGACTTTCAGCAGATTAAAGATGTTCCAAAACAGATTGCTGATGACTTTGAAGAAAAAAAGCTGTGTGAAGCAGAAGGACTGTTAAGACAAATGAATCAGCTTAAAATTGGTATTAACACCACCTTCTGGAATGATATCTTGCAAAGAACAGATGCTGCTAGTAAAAATCTACAACACACAAAATTTGATCTAAACACTGCTGTGGCATCACTGACCATCTTAAAAAACTATGTCGCATCAAAGCGTGACTCCTTCAAAATTTATGAGAAGCAAGGTGAAGAGATGACTGGTTCATCTGAGTATGTTCAGACAATAACTCAACGTGTGTCTCAATCAATTGGATTATGGCCATACGAAAGAAGTACAACTCAGCCCTTCTGAAAAATACAGAACAGAAACTTTCTTGCCTATCATTGATCAGTTTATCGCTTCTCTTGACCAACGTCTTGAAGCATATAAAGATATATCAAGCAAATTTAGCTTTTTTAGCCATCGGAAAGAACTGTCTTCAGACGAGCTTAAGGCCACAGCAGAGCAACTCGTCAGGTCTTATTCAGATTAGTTGGACATTATATTTATCGATGAACTGTATCAATGTGTAACATTTGCCAATTTATTCACAGACGAGGAGCCAAAAGATATCAGCACTGAACTTTTCATGTACAAGCTTATCATTGAAAAGGGTGTGCAGGACACTTTCCCACATATTGAGATAGCTCTAAGGATATACAGTGCCTACAAGTAGTATTCAACCCCCTGCAGATTTAGGTGGTTGACACACGTGGAATTAACTTGGCATTGTGACATTTGGACTGTAGATCAGCCTGGAAGTGGGAAATGCACTGCAGCCAAAAAGATTTTTTAATTTTTTTTTTTTTTTTTTTTTTAAAGCGTTAAAAGTTAATTCAGAGGGTCATTTATTACTCAATCCCTCAAACCACCAGCATTCTGTTTGGTCCCCCTAAAGTATTAATAAGTAGTTCAGGCACAAAGAACAATGAGCTTCACATGTGTGGATTAATTATCTCTTTTGCCAGCCTTTTCTGACTATTTAAGACCCTCCCCAAACTTGTGAACAGCACTCATACATGGTCAACATGGGAAAGACAAAGGAGCATTCCAAGGCCATCAGAGACAAGATCATGGAGGGTCACAAGGCTGGCAAGGGGTACAAAACCCTTTCCAAGGAGTTGTATAAAAATATAAGGTGAGACAACAGAGGCGAAATAGTGCCCTATCACTGAGTATGAGCAGGGTCTTATAGGTATAATCAGATTTACACTAACCTGGTCCAGTTGTGATTCCCACAATTGGAGTAAAGGCGTTGGTTTAGTAATGTAGGCTGCTGCTGGACTTCCACCTCCACATGATAGTGGGTACTTCAGAAGTTCTGGGATCAACAGGTGTGTTACAGTCCGCGCTGCCCGGTCATCCAAGGAGACACAAGGGAAACAATGTTCCAAGTAAAAAGTTTCTTTATTCTTCAAACCAACGCGTTTCGGCGCCCAATCCTTGCGCCGTCCTCAGGGTATTACAAACACCATATCTGACCTCCTTTATATATCATATATAGAGGGGTGTGTGAAAAAAAGGGGAGTGGTAGTAGGTGTTGACCCTGTTAATGACGTCAATATCGTCACTCTTAGGGGTGTAACCTTACATTTTGGCGCAAAAACACTCATAAAAAGGTTTTACATATATAAAAAAAGTCAATGATCAATTTAAAACCGAGTACAATAATCACCAAATCAACCAATATTAAAATAATGATATATATCCTAAAATACGAAAAAACAGCAATTTAATAGATAAAATATGTTGTTAGCATCTTAGACGGTATTAGAACCTGTGTGGTCAGATTGGGGCTCTTGTATCTTGTCAATGAGGCTATATCATTTATTATTTCTTTTTCCTTTTTAGGTGTGTGAAACACATCTATCCATCGGAGACAGGAGGCCAGGATCTCACTATATATCTGATGATTATGTTACAATATTTGTAAATGTATGTGTGAAACATGAATTAAATAAAAAATTAAAATTCAAAAAAAAAAATATTATGGACAAAAGAATAGTATAATAAAAAAATTATTAGTTATAATAAAACTATTACAAACATTTATAAAAATTGTGTTGTGTGAAGTTTTTTACATTTTGTATCAGGTTAACATAAAACCATTAGTGCATAAGTGTATTTCTAGGGAGAGTCATTATATTTCCTAGGTAATAATGTAGCTTTATTTTTCTATCATGTAATTTATTAAAAAAAAACACTAGATGGCGGTGTTGTTAAAGCGGGTATAGGAGCCGCAATGCAATTTCTCACCACTGGTGTCGCTGGTGCTATGCGAGTCAATGTAACCGTGCTAGGTGTAGTATAATTGTCCGCCACTGGTGGCATTGTTCCAGTGATTCTCTATTAAACCCGACATTTTTATCTAGGAAATATAATGACTCTCCTAGAAATACACTTATGCACTAATGGTTTTATGTTAACCTGATACAAAATGTAAAAAACTTCACACAACAACAATTTTATAAATGTTTGTAATAGTTTTATTATAACTAATAATTTTTTTATTATACATTCTTTTGTCCATAATATTTTTTTTTTATTTTAATTTTTTATTAATTCATGTTTCACACATACATTTACAAATATTGTAACATAATAATCAGATATATAGTGAGATCCTGGCCTCCTGTCTCCGATGGATAGATGTGTTTCACACACCTAAAAAGGAAAAAAAAGGAAAAAAAAATAATAAATGATATAGCCTCATTGACAAGATACAAGAGCCCCAATCTGACCACACAGGTTCTAATACCGTCTAAGATGCTAACAACATATTTTATCTATTAAATTGCTGTTTTTTTGTATTTTAGGATATATATCATTATTTTAATATTGGTTGATTTGGTGATTATTGTACTCGGTTTTAAATTGATCATTGACTTTTTTATATATGTAAAACCCTTTTATGAGTGTTTTTGCACCAAAATGTAAGGTTACACCCCTAAGAGTGACGATATTGACGTCATTAACAGGGTCAACACCTACTACCACTCCCCTTTTTTTCACACACCCCTCTATATATGATAT
The DNA here is from genome assembly GCA_033576535.1 of Allobates femoralis. Lineage (NCBI taxonomy): Eukaryota > Metazoa > Chordata > Amphibia > Anura > Aromobatidae > Allobates > Allobates femoralis. Next base: position 63,479,760 of record JARQOC010000006.1, on the reverse strand, counting down.
ATAAAGGAGGTCAGATATGGTGTTTGTAATACCCTGAGGACGGCGCAAGGATTGGGCGCCGAAACGCGTTGGTTTGAAGAATAAAGAAACTTTTTACTTGGAACATTGTTTCCCTTGTGTCTCCTTGGATGACCGGGCAGCGCGGACTGTAACACACCTGTTGATCCCAGAACTTTCCAAGGAGTTGGGCCTACCTGTCTCCACTGTTGGGAGCATCATCTGGAAGTGGAAGGCTTATGGAACTACTGTTAGCCTTCCACGGCCTGGACAGCCTTTGAAAGTTTCCTCCCGTGCCGAGGCCAGGCTTGTCCGAAGAGTCAAGGCTAACCCAAGGACAACAAGGAAGGAGCTCCGGGAAGATCTCATGGCAGTGGGGACATTGGTTTCAGTCAATACCATAAGTAACGTACTCCACCGCAATGGTCTCCGTTCCAGACGAGCCCGTAAGTTACCTTTACTTTCAAAGCGTCATGTCAAGGCTCGTCTACAGTTTGCTCATGATCACTTGGAGGACTCTGAGACAGACTGGTTCAAGGTTCTATGGTCTGATGAGACCAAGATCGAGATCTTTGGTGCCAACCACACACGTGACGTTTGGAGACTGGATGGCACTGCATACGACCCCAAGAATACCATCCCTACAGTCAAGCATGGTGGTGGCAGCATCATGCTGTGGGGCTGTTTCTCAGCCAAGGGGCCTGGCCATCTGGTCCGCATCCATGGGAAGATGGATAGCACGGCCTACCTGGAGATTTTGGCCAAGAACCTTCGCTCCTCCATCAAGGATCTTAAGATGGGTCGTAATTTCATCTTCCAACAAGACAACGACCCAAAGCACACAGCCAAGAAAACCAAGGCCTGGTTCAAGAGGGAAAAAATCAAGGTGCTGGAGTGGCCTAGTCAGTCTCCTGACCTTAACCCAATTGAAAACTTGTGGAAGGAGCTCAAGATTAAAGTCCACATGAGACACCCAAAGAACCTAGATAACTTGGAGAAGATCTGCATGGAGGAGTGGGCCAAGATAACTCCAGAGACCTGTGCCGGCCTGATCAGGTCTTATAAAAGACGATTATTAGCTGTAATTGCAAACAAGGGTTATTCCACAAAATATTAAACCTAGGGGTTGAATAATAATTGACCCACACTTTTATGTTTAAAATTTATAAAAATTCAACTGAGCAACATAACTTTTTGGTTTGTAAGATTTATGCTTCTGTTAATAAATCCTACTCTCGTTTGCAGTTTGAAGGGTCTAACTTATTTGCATCTTATCAAACCACCTAAATCAGCAGGGGTTGAATACTACTTGTAGGCACTGTATCTAATTTTGATGGTAACAAACTGCAGTGGTGAGCGTTCCTTCTCAAAACTCAAATTAATTAAAAACCGATTAAGGACATCCATGAAGCAGGAACGACTTGTAAATGTGGCTATCATGAGCATCTTGCAGCATGAAAATAAAGGAAAGTGCCTGGATTGTAAAAAAAGAATGATTTTACCTGAATTACTCTGCGTAAATGATTTTTGTAAATAAACTTGCGTTTATTTCATTTTGTGTTTTTGCATTACATATGAAACCTTGAAAAATGGGCCCCGGTCCACCCCCCTCTCAAATCCGGCCCTGCTGACAGATCATTAACATGGACGAAACACAGCGTCTGGTGATGTCCATGAGGTCAAGACTACAGGCCGTCATTGCCAAAAAAGGGTTTTCACCCAAGTATCAGAAATTAACATTTTATTTACAATTATTTAATTTGTCCAATTACCTTTGAGCCCTTGAAATAAAGGGATTGAGTATAAAAAACGTTTTAGTTCCTCATATTTGTGTGCAAATGTGGCACCCCAAGGGTTAAATATCCACAGAAACCAACACAGGTTTAATCCCCACACAATACTACACTAGAAAGTGGGAGGAGCTTATCTGGCACCTGCACTAGTGGGAGGAGCTAAGTTGTTTACCACAGAGCAAGAGTGACAGTTAGTTCAGTTTAGTTTGAGTCTGGAGCAGGAGCAAAGCCAAGTGTCAGTGGAGGTCCTGAGAGGTCTGAGGAAAGGAGACAGAGGAACATACCCGGGATAAAGAGTTACCCCAAAAACGTGACCCCCGGGAGGCGCTTAAGACGGATACCGGATCCGAGGCTGTGCCTGAGACAGACAGGACAGTAAACACCGGCATAGTGAAGGTCCACCATCTTCACCACACCATAGCAAAGTGACACAAAGGACTCAAGTTGCCCAGCAGATTGGTACCCGTGAGCAGAGACACGGCCAGCAGTACAGCTACAAGCAGCAGCAGGGCCACACACAGCGCTTAAGTAGGAAGCCAAGGACCCGGTCAGGGTGAGAGCAACCTGGTACAGACTCCGTGGACAATACTGTGTTATACCATCTGCAAGTATAGACTTGGAAAACAACAGAAACCGTGAGTGTGTGTCATCCTTATGCTGAAGCCCCACTTGCCCTCATATACTGCGATTACCTCTACTCTCGCCATCTCTACTGCTACCCCTACTCTCCTGCAGAATCAATAACATCCTCACAGACTTTAACTACTACTACCACTGCCCCGGGGAACCCAGTTCTGCCCACAGGAACTATTCTATCCAAGCTGCTATCCCATCATCCCCGGAGGTTCTGCAGCAGCGGCAGCCCCATTACTGGCCGCATATAGTGGGTAGCGTCACGAATGACAAATCCCCTGTAAATAACCCCCCATTTTATTGTGCGGGCTCGGGACACGGTCTGGCCCAGGACCGCCGTGACATCCCCCAGCAGCACCCCGGTCCGGCACCGAGTACCCCGTCCCAGTGGGCTCCACACAATCATTTTGTTCAACTAAGGGCTCAGACACTCTGGCGTGAAAATCAGACGACTGCAATGGGAGAAAAACTGTCATTGCCCTCGGACCATTGTTAGAACAGATCAACATGTGTCGTCAGATCCAGATTCTGGATGAGAAAAAAGTAGCAACATGCTGCGAGTGGACACGACAATCGTGCGAGACTCGCCAAATGCAAGTCAATGTGTGCGAGAGAAAGATCGGACAGCACACGGACCATCCTAGTGGTGTCAGTTTTTTTCTGATACATTCTCATTCTTAACACAGAACACTGTGAAATGTTCCTGTAAATGAATGTACAGTAATAGCTGCTGAGAAAAACAATGCATTGCACACGGACAGCACACGGACAGCACACGGATGTCACACGGACAGCACACGGATGTCACACGGACAGCACACGGATGTCACACGGATGCTAGGCGAGAGAAGAAAACCGCACCCTTGCATAGCAGTTGCATGCCACACGGATCAAAAACCGGATGTCACTCGTCCTGCTCTCCTGGATTAGAAACAGTCAAATTTTTTCTACGCCGGTGTGTTTCCAGCCCAAAGCTGAAAGTCGGAACTTTATCTGCATCTGAATTGTTTTGTTCAAAATCCATTGTGGTGATGTATAGAACAAAGGCTAGAAACTCTGTCCAAATATATATGGACCTAACTGTAGCTGAAAAGAAGAAGATTTATTGGGTGGGCTCCAGCCATCAATATATTATTGGTTAACCCTTCACTTACCAGATCTAACAACTCCTTTTCATCGTCAGTAGTTATTCTAATGCAGCACCTAGAGGAAAAGCAGACAAAGGTCAGGAAAAGTTAGGAAAGGGCAGATCAGGGTTCACAGCCTCCTACAGAGCTGTTGGAAAACTACAACTCCCAGCATGCATTAATAGTCACAGGCTGCAGCGCAGGAAGTTGCAGATTCCCACAATAGTCACGGTGTTCTCTGTTTCTATAGAAATTAAACTAAAGAAGGTAAAACGTAACAAATAAACATCAATTACAAAGTAACGATGTTCTTGAAACCTTCATATAGCAGAGAAGTTCCCTGCATCACTGTGCCAACTCCTGTCCATAGACTGGATAAGGCAGAGGTGGGACAACATGAGAGACTGCGACTGCTGCGGAGGCCAAACTAATACATTATAGTCAATTCTGCTCAATATATCTCCATATATAATTGTGAAGTGGCTCCTCCACTTCCGTCTGGATGTCATGCCTATGTCACTTCCGCCCAAGACATGGGTGTAAGAATATGGACCCTAAGGGTATCTTTACACGCAGCAAATTTTCTAGGAATTTCAATGGCAACTTACTGGTTGCAGTGAAATCATGGACACATTGTTACATTTGTACAAGCAACAGGATAGAACAATGTGTCCATGATTTCACTGCAACCAGTAAGTTGCCAGTGAAATTCCTAGAAAAGTTGCTGCGTGTAAAGGTACCCTAACACCGCACACAGTCACCACACACCACAGTGAGGCATCGGGCCCACATATATATATATATATATATATATATATATATATATATATATATAATATATATATATATATATTATACATACATCATATACATAATACATATACAAAATAAAGGACTGCAGCACTCTTCTTTGTGAAACAACCGCCTTTATTCGGCCATCAGGTGGGTGTGACAACGTTTCGGGATCCTGTCCTTTCTCTGGCTAGAGAAAGGGACAGGATCCGAAACGTTGTCACCACCCACCTGATGCCGAATAAGGCGGTTGTTTCACAAAGAAGAGTGCTGCAGTCCTTTATTTTGTATACTTATACAGCAAGGAGGAGAGGAGCTGTGACTGCTGAGCACCTAGGGAGCTGTGCTGCACCAATATACTAATCTATATATACATATATATACACATACTGTATGTTGAGCCCGTTCTACGCCTGAGAATTTTTATTGGCACATTTTTCATTTTACTGAAGCATTAGCTGAAAACCAAATGTATTTAATTGTGCAAAAACTTGTCTGTACACCACATTTTTAATGTGAACTTTATGGTCTTTCTTTAAGTTGCCTTGTTGGTGCGGGACTTTGTGGGTCGGGTCTTCTTTCTTCCTCCCCCGGCTGCTTTTCTCCTTTCCTTTATTTACATTTTGTGCTGTGGCCACCACCATTATCCCTATGGCCGGTGCGTGCACATACCGCGATCTCCAGCGCCAGTTTGTTGAAGACACTGTCTCTATGAATATGATCTGAAACAAACAGGTGACTGGTGATATTCGCAGAGACAGACAGTGTCTTCAGTAAAATGGCGCACTATACACATGCACCAACTCCGACGCCATTTTCAACTACAATGTGAACATGGCATCATACACACACCGGCCATCCCGGCTTCGGACAAAGGTGGTGCATCCTATAATCCAAACAACAGCATAGCACCTTCCCCTGGGGCGCAGTGGTGGTGGAGCGTGCTCACAGCAGGCAGAGTCGTGGTGGTGGGGGTCGGCGGTGGCATGGTGGGGCAATGCTGTGGTGGGCTCAAGGCTGGGGGGAGGGGTATCCCGTCAGGTTATTGCCCACTGCCATTAATCTCCGGCAGTTGACGTGATGGCCTAAAGGAATGCAGATTACTTCTGCATGAGAAGAATAAGCAACGTGTGCACAAGACTTTAGGATTTTCACTGACGTTGCCAGCATAAGGATGGGCATGCAGGTTCATGGCAAAACTGCACTAAAAAATCTCATAAAAAACACGATAAAAGCACACTGTGTGCATAGAGCCTTAAGATTGATAAGACATTGTGTCATGATGCACAGCTGTCTATGAGCCAAAACAGAGCACTACGTTACATCGATGATCATTCACTTTAATGGCCACCATGTGATGGTATATACTTATTATGGACAGGCTTTATATGAAAATCTCTTTGGGTAAAACACATATGGAGTAATATTTTATATGCCAATTATTAATTTTATTTCCACAATTATCCAAACTACATAGAAGGTGCGTTTCTATCAGATACAGGGTTTATATTCTCTATATATGATTTCTGTGCAAATAAAAATTAAAAGGGAACCTGTCATTCTTTTCAGGTACCTAAACCTGGGACATACCGGTATAATGTACCCTCAATAGTGATGAGCAAATAGCAAGACATTTGGGTTCAGATTGCACTTAACAAACAAGTTGAACGGTTTCAGTATTCGTCATGAATAACGAACCTAATGCAAGTCAATGAGGAACTTGAATATTTTCAGGGAAATCTTCCAGAATTCATCATTGACTTGGATTAAGTTCGTTATTCATGACGAAAACTGAAACCGTTCAAAGTGTTTGGTAAGAGCAATCCAAACCCAAATACCAAACTATTTATTCATCACTAATCCTGACATTATTATTATTATTATTATTATTATTATTAACAACTTACTTTTTGATTGTTACTGTCTTTGTGGTGTAATTCCGTAATGCTACAAAGATCTGCTTTTCAATTCCTTTCTGTAATCGTAACCCTTTTTTATCACCATATGGAGCAAACCTATATAAAAATAAAAATGAATGAATGCCAGTAATGCAGACAGAAAGGCAAAACACAGGAAAGTAGTAATAATTGCTTTTTTTTGGCTGAGTGCACATGTCCAGTAATCATCTGTTACAACGGATCCTGCAGAGATCCATAGGAAAAAAAAGTTGTGCATGATCCGATTTTTAATATTGGAGTTTATGGATAATGGATCTGTTAACTCATTGCTTCCATTTTTCTTTCATTTGTTAAGGATCCATGTTTTGCTTACTGGATCCACTATAAAAGGAAGATAAATAGCAATCAGTTACCGGATCCATTCTCCATAATCTCTTATGTTATAAAAACGGATCCTACATAACGTTTTTCAAATGGATCTCTGCAGGATCTATTCTAAAGCATGATTACTGGAGATGTGCACTCAGTCAATAGCGTGTGTAACCCTACACCTGTATCTAGTAAAACAAAGAGATGAACAGTTGTAGGAGAGGATCCCTATATCTCTATCCTTATCCTATCAACTGTCCCTGCCTGACTACGGAGATTTAAACACATTAAGTAAATGGTGTCCCCGTTCCACGGCGGCTCACCCTGAGTGTCCCTATATCCTCACTCAGGGCAACTTGCTACCGGCAGAGTACCTATCAGTTAATTCTTGAATGTGCTAGAATAGGAGCCTGGGTCAAACCCCAGTGCCCTTCCTGCGTGTGTGTGTGCAGCTTGGATGTATACGTTTTTAGAGGAGTGTTCTACTAGGTGTTACCATCAACCCAGTGTAGCAAATCTCAAGGTGGGGTACCATCTATCCCTTGAAACCTCCTCACATCACCAGCATATATGTAAACACACAAATTCACCCCTATTCTGCTCAAATAGTGGGCAATAACGCAGGTTCAGCAGTCATCACAAGTAGACAGGTTAGTAACCCATTCAAGCAGAGTTAGAACTTATCATTTCACTTACCTGATGTTATAGATGTTCTATCAGTCCCAGTCTCTGTCATACAGCGTACGACCTCTCGACGCGTTTCTGCCCGCTAGTGTAGCTGGGCGTCCTCAGGAGCAACCAAACTATTTATTCATCACTAATCCTGACAATAATAATAATAATAATAATATAACTTACTTTTTGATTGTGACGTTCTTGTTGGTTTCATGCTTTAATCCAACGTAGATCTGTTTGTCTTTATCCTTTTGCAAACGTAGTCCGTTTTCATGACTGTATTTGGCAAACCTATATAAAAATAAAAATGTATGAATGCCAGTAATGCAGACAGAAAGGCAAAACACAGGAAAGTAGTAATAATTGCTTTTTTTTGGCTGAGTGCACATGTCCAGTAATCATCTGTTACAACGGATCCTGCAGAGATCCATAGGAAAAAAAAGTTGTGCATGATCCGATTTTTAATATTGGAGTTTATGGATAATGGATCTGTTAACAAATAAAAGAAAAATGGAAGCAATGAGTTAAGGATCCATGTTTTGCTTACTGGATCCACTATAAAAGGAAGATAAATAGCAATCAGTTACCGGATCCATTCTCCATAATCTCTTATGTTATAAAAACGGATCCTACATAACGTTTTTCAAATGGATCTCTGCAGGATCTATTCTAAAGGATGATTACTGGAGATGTGCACTCAGCCTTATTGATCACAAAATCACTCATCGGGAGTGATGCCACTATAGTGGAGACCAGTGTAAGGCTGCAACGGTAACTTCCACTGAAGTCATGAATACACCCCTGCAGCCTGTGACCAAAGGCTGGGAGCAGCAGAGGTGAGGCAGCAATGGACTTGTCAGGGGTGAATAAAGCTTATTTTCTCATTGTTACAGTTGGCAAAACAGAGAAATAAATCAGCAGTGAGACCCCCAGGAGGCAGATGTCCCCTACACAAATCAGCACTGAGACCCCGAGGAGGCAGAAGTCCCCTACACTGATCAGCACTGAGACCCCGAAGAGGCAGATGTCCCCTGCACTAATCAGCAGTGAGACCCCCCATGAGGCAGATGTCCCCTAAACTAATCAGCAGTGAGACCCCCATGAGGCAGATGTCCCCTAAACTAATCAGCAGTGAGACCCCCAGGAGGCAGATGTCCCCTACACTAATCAGCACCGAGACCCCCAGGAGGCAGATGTCCCCTACACTGATAGCACTCAGAACCCCATCATTAGGAATAATGAAGCTCCTTAGTACCTGAACCTCCCCCAAGCACATCACCACCACATACACAGAGCGGGATCACACATGGCTGGATACCCTGATGGCTCATACAAGACATCCCTGGTCCATAAGCTCCTGGCTGCGGAGCACAGTTACAACATTAGGGAAGGAAATTAAAATTTGGGCAGGTGCGTACTGAGTTTTTGGAGCAAGCACTCTAAATTTTTGAGAAGTTTTCCGTTTTTCAGGTGGATTTGGCTCATTTCCATTCAATTTCTGGGCTAACCCTAACCCTAACTCCTGACGAAGCCTTCTGGCGATACGCGTGGGGCCTGGCCGCCTCCCCTCCTCTGTTGGCATCATTTTACATACTCTGTGGTAATCTGTTCTTACTCAGCAGCCCTCTCTGGGGATTTCTGCCCTTGAATATGTTAACATATTCATGTAGATGCATAATTGCTGACAATGTTATAGATACTAACCATTCCCTTGTTGGTTTAGTCCTTGCCACTCCTGTTGGCTTGAATCCCCCCCTTTTTTGGCTGAGATATTACCCACAATTGATTTGATTTGATTACAGGCTATTCACTTTACATACTGTGTGGTAATCTGCACTTTTCCAGCTTGCTCTGAGGATTGTTCTACCTAGGAATCCAGGAGTATGATATAATACATCTATAATACCTAATCTAGGAACACATATAATGTATAAGCATAATTGTATTATAATGCTATAGATATTAAACATTCCCCTGCTGGTATAGACATATTCACCCCTGTTGGTTTGATCCCCTTGTGACTGGGATACTATCCATAATTGACTTGATTACAGGTTACTCAGATCTATGTAAATCTCGGTCTCTTACTGTAAATACTGTAATTCTGTGCTGTACTATGTTATACTATCGCAATACATGTAAATATATCTGTTGTTTTGTTATATATTTTTTGTCATCTTATGTTAATTGTTTGTAATCTGTAATTTGAGTGCCTACACAGAGGGAGGGCTGGTCCGGACCAGTAGTGTTTTAATTGTTTTTAATATGTTTTTTGGCTCTTTTGTGCCGCTACACACTATAACTTAATAAATTCTCACTTGCATCAAAAATCCCTTCTGGTTTGTGCTTCGCCCTACAGGGGTACCTTTTCTCTCCTTCTTATCCCTCCTTGACCAATGACATACATGAATAGATGTGATCTGATCAGCCAACAAGTGCAGCAAAGGGGCGCGGGTGGATCTCTGTTAACTGGTTAAATCTCACTGTTGATCTCTGACAGCGTGATATAACACGCACCGTAGTGGAGCACATCATTCCCCACTCCCATCGGCAACTCTGTGATGTAATCGCGGGTTGCCGATGTGTTGTAATGACAATGAGGGGTCATCTGATTCCTGACGAGGACTCCTCGACTCCCCTGGAGCCCTGCCGCCACCACAGACCCAGGCCTGAGAAGGACACCTCCACTCCCCTGGATCCCCGGTCACCATCACAGACTCAGGCCCAGGATCCTCCAAGGAACTCATCTTCCCATCTCCTGGATTACCTACATGCTGTGCATTTGTCTGGACTTGGTATGACTTCATCTGTATTCTGTCACGCTTCCGGGGGAAGGCGCCCTAGAGTGGACCCACTGGGCCATGGTACCGAACTCCCCTGGATGAGCTTGTCCTAGTTTAACCAACCCCAATGCAGGGACTGTCAGGGGCAAGCCCAGGCGGTCTAAATATCACAGCTGCTAGCACCAGGGGGGCGGCTCGTAAGGTTAGCCTATGCTATGGCACAGCTAAGGATTCCGAGATAACAGGGTACAAAGCTAGGAGAGCAGGAATGGTGCTACCGGGGAAGAACACAGCAAGGGTGCCAGGAAACAGAGTACAAGGCAGGAAGAACAGGAGTAGCTCTAACGGAGGAGAGTACAAAGAAGGCCTGACCAACAGTCAGCAAGGCAGAAGCAAACTGACTTAATAATCAGGCACCTCCCATCAGTAGAGGTGGCCTGATATACCAGAGGAAGAGCAGCTATTGGTCAAGGGGAGTGTCAGGTTGGACCGTGCCGGCACCTAGAGTGACAGGGGAGGAGTGCACCTAGTGCGCCGCTGATTGGTCACATGAATACGACCATTGTAATGTGCTCATGTGTGAGCCCGTGGTCAGCAGACAGGAAGGAACCCGCTCCGAGACACAGTACGCTTGGACGCTAGATGCCCGGTGAGCAGAGGAGCAGAGGATGCCGACCCGGGAGAGGTGAGCTGGGGAGCGGTGCCAGGGGACCTAACATATTGCACATACCCCCGCTGCACCTGGCCCCCCGCTGCATCTGATCCCTGGCTCCATCTCATCCCCCTGCTGCATCTCATCCTTATGTGCTGTGCATTTGTCTGGACTTGGTATGACTTCATCTGTATTGTACATCCCCCTGCTGCATCTGACCCCCGCTGCATATGATCCCTGGCTCCATCTCACCCCCCTGCTGCATCTCATCCCTGCATGCTGTGCATTTGTCTGGATTGGGTATGACCTTATCATCATTGCATCTCCCCCACTGCACTCGACCCCTCACTACATCTGTTCCCTGGCTGCATCCCATCCACCTGCCGCATCTCATCCCCATGTGCTGTGCACTCGTCCTGACTTGGTGTTGTGCCCTTGGTCTTGATCTGACTTGACTCCATCACTATAGCTCACCCTCCCACTGCATCTGATCCCTGGCTGCTTCTGACCCTCTGCTCCATCCCTGCTCACCGTATACAATTTTTGCTTCTTTCACTCTCACCCCCATGCTTCTCCACTTCCTACTACCCCCACTTATCCCTCCACCCAGCAACGAAGTAGTTCTCTCACCCTCCATCCTACCTAGCCACCTCACCCACTCCTCTGAACTGTTCCTTCACTTTCAATCCTCTGTCTTCAAACAGGCACGCCCATCACGTAAACTCTTCTGCTCCCACCTTATAACCCTCTCCCTGCTCTTCCTACTTTCTGGTGATATTACTACTAATCCTGCCCCCCCACCACCACATCTACACAGTCACTTTTACCCCATACCCACGACCCATCACTAACCCTCGTAACCTCAACAACCTTAGACCCATTTCTCCAGTCTCTGTTCCCCCAGTCTCTCTACCTGGCGCACTCTGGAACCCCCGTTCGGTCTGCAATAAACTCCCAAAGACCTCTTTATCTCTAACAAACTCTCATTCCTTGGCATCACTGAAACCTGACTCACCCCCTCTGACACAGCCTGTCCTGCTGCACTCTCTTATGGTGGACTCAGCCTTTCCCCCCCCCCCCCCCCCCAAAACAAACAATGGCCGAGGTGTTGGCTTACTCCTGTCCAATAACTGTTCCTTTACCCCTATTCCAATGCCACTGCTACTCTCCCCTCTTTCGAAGCCCACTATGTACGTCATTTACCGTTCCCTTAGATCCACCACCTCCTTCCTTGACCATTTCACCACCTGGCTACTTCACTTCCTTTCTGTGGACATCCCCACTATCATCATGGGCAATTTCAGTATCCCCATTAACACTTCCCACCCAGCCGCCTCTAAACTCTTTCACTGACTACTTCCTTTGGGCTCTCCCAATGGTCCTCCTCTACCATCACAAAGATGGCCCCACGTTGGACCTCATCTTCACCTACCTTTGCTCCCTCACTAACGTCTCAAACTCACCCCTCCCCCTGTATGACCACATTCTACTGACTTTCTCCTCCCCTACTGCACCACCCCCACTCCGCAAACTCAATCATCCTCGCAGAAACCTAAAACACATTGATCTACAATCATTCACAGAATTCCTTCTCCTTCTGCAGACATAGCTTCCATACGCCACACAGACCCTGCCACCACCCTATATAACCCTACAATAACTGCGGCCCTCTACTTAGCCGGCCCCTTCACATACAACATCCCTCGCACAAACAGGCAACCCCGGCACACCACCCTCACTAAAAACCTGAGACGGGCTTCCAGGGCTGACAACAGGAGATGGAAGAAATCTCATTCCATCGAGCACTTCACGTTGTTCAAGCAGTCCCTCACCAAATTCCAGTCCACACTCACTGCTGCAAAACAAGCCTTCTTCTCATCCCTAATAACCTCCCTGTGCCACAATCCCAATCAGCTTTTTAAAACTTTAAATTCATTCACTCGTCCACCGCTCCTCCGCCCTCTCCCCTTATCTCTGCTGAAGACTTTGCCTCCTTCTTCAAGCAAAAGATTGATAAAATCAGAGACAGCTTTGACCAATTGTCCCCACAGCATTCCTCTCTCACCTACACTGCCCTCTCCTTCCATAAACTGCTTTTCCCCCATAACTGAAGATCAGCTCTCCTCCCTTCTGTCAAAGTCACACCTTACCACCAGCGTCCACGACCCACTCCCCTTCCACCTCATTGCCAGCCTCACCTCAGTCTTCATCCCAACCCTAACCCATCTCTTCAACTTATTACTTACTACTGGCATCTTCCCCTCATCCTTCAAACATGCCTTGATCACACCCATCCTCAAATAACCCTCCTTTGACCCACTATCTGTTTCTAACTATCACCCTATATCTCTTGTCCCCTTCGCCTCAAAACTACTTGAACAACACGTTCATTCAGAACTGTCCTCCCACCTCTCCTCCTGCTCCCTCTTTGACCACCTACAATCCGGGTTCTGACCCCACTACTCCACCGAAACAGCCCTAACCAAAGTCACCAATGACCTACTGACCGCCAAGAGAAAGAGACACTACTCCGTCCCTCTTCTCCTCGACCTATCTGCCGCATTCAACACTGTTGACCATTCCTTCCTACTTCAGATCCTGGAATCTCTTGGCATCACTGACCTAGCCCTCTCCTGGATCTCCTCATACCTAGCGTACTGGACTTTTAGTGTCACCCACTCCCACACCTTCTTTTCACCCAACCCCCTATCCATCGGTGTCCCCCAATGCTCGGTTCTGGGACCACTACTCTTCTCCATCTACAACTCATTGAGTCCCACGACTTTCAGTACCATCTCTACGCCGATTACACCCAGATCTACCTGTCTGGGCCCGACATCACCTCCCTACTATCCTAAATTCCACAATGCCTGTCTGCCATCTCATACTTCTTCTCTGCTCGCTTCCTTAAGCTGAACATCGACAAAACTGAGTTCATCGTCTTCCCCCCAAATCGCTCTCCCCCACTACCTGACGTATCCATCCTTGTCAATGACTGCTCACTCTCCCCAGTCCCCCACACCAAGTGCCTCGGGGTAATCTTTGACTCTTTCCTCTCCTTCAAGCCTCACATCCAGTCCCTCGCCACCTCTTGTCGACTCCAGCTCAGAAACATTTCCCGGATTTGCACTTTCCTTGACCATAACTCTGATAAAACACTTGTTCATGCTGTCATCATCTCCCGCCTTGACTACTGCAACCTTCTGCTTATCGGTCTCCCTGCTACCTACTTGCACCTCTCCAATCTATCCTAAACTCCGCTGCCCGACTAATCCACCTATCTCCCTGCTATTCCCCTGTCTCCCCCCTCTGCCAAGCCCTTCACTGGCTCCCCACTTCTAAGAGATCCCGGTTTAAAACACTAACCATGACATACAAAGCCATCCACAACCTGTAGCCTCCATACATCTCTGACATGGTCTCCCAATACCTACCCTCACGCACCCTGCGATCCTCGCAAGAGCTCCTTCTTTACTCCCCTCTGATCTCCTCTCGCAACCGCATACAGGATTTCTCCTGTGCATCTGCTATACTCTGGAACTCTCTCCCTCAATACATCAGACACTCGCCTACCCTGGGAACCTTCAAAAGAAACCTGGAGACCCACCTCTTCTGTTAATCCTACAACCTGCAATGAGACCTGGCTCACTGCATCGTCTCACTATCGGCACTACCCCCTCCTACTCTATCCATACCCATCCCTCTTAGACTGTGAGCCCTCTCGGACAGGATCCTCACCCTTCCTGTATCTGTACGACTTGATTGTCATATATATTGTACTTGTCCTCGTCTGCCCTTTCCATATGTAAAGCGCCATGGAATCTAATGGCACTATATAAATAATAATAATAAATAATAATCAGATGACTCCTGTTCCTGTTATGACATATTTTTTGTGGATGTTGTCTGTGCACCGGCGTTCACAGATGATCATTGTGTAATGCAGAGACGTGCAGATGAAGATGCTCAGCTCTGTACAGCACAAGTGATTGGACAGTATAGCCTTCAAGTCCCCTAAAGGACTATTAAAAACAATAAAAAGTAAGAAAAAAATGTAATATACAATAATAATATTATAATATTTATTCATTTATATAGCGCTATTTATTCCATAGCGCTTTACACACATTTGCAACACTGTCTCCATCGGGGCTCACAATCTAAACATCCTATCAGTATGTCTTGCAAGTGTGGGAGGAAACTGGAGAACCTGAAGGAAACCCATGCAAACACATGGAGAACAACTCCTTGTATGTTGCCCCTTGCTTGAATTGAACCCAGGACCCCAGCGCGGCAAAACTGCAATGCTAACCACTAATATATGAAACAAAAAATTCACTCCCCCACAAAAGTTCAAATCAAACCCCTTTTCCCCAATAACATAAAACAAAATACACATATTTGATATCGATGTATTCAGAATTGCCCGATCTATCAAAATATAAAATAAGTTAATCCGATCAGTAACCTACGTAACAGAAAAAAAAAAAAAACACTAGAATTCCGGGTTTCTACCAACATTGCAATAAAAGGCAATAACAGGCAAACAAAATGTTAAATAAGCACCAACATGTTATAATAAAAAACGTCAGCTTAAGATGCAAAAAATAAGCCCTCACACAACCCCAGATCCCGAAAAATTAGAATGTCACAAGTCCAAAGGTGACAATGACACAATTACATAAAAAATAAATAAAACTATAAATGTTTGGTGTCTACGAACTCGTCCTGACCTGGAGAATCACACTGACAGATCGGTTTTACCATATAGTGAACATCTAATCTAATCTAATATATAATCACCTTAACTCACTTCCGTAAGTTTCGGCACTGTTTCCGTCGTCGTGTCCGTGGCTGCCAAACATACGGAAGTGCGTTAGGGTCATATTACATTACATTACATCTATAGTGAAGCTCCTCCTGGCCGCGCTCCCTGCCCGCTCACCCCCCGCCTGTCACAACACTTCCCCCAAGGGCCGACTCCAGGTTTTTGAGGGCCCCGGGCGAAAGAGTCTTAGGGTGCAGTCACACGTAACGATCGCTCCAACGATCCCGACAGCGATAACGACCTGCCGGGATCGCTGGAGCGTCGTTACCTGATCGCTGGGGAGCTGTCAAACAGGCAGATCTCCCCAGCGATCAGGCCAAGGGAGCCACCTCCCATATCGCTCCCTGCTTAGCGCTGCTTTTATAGGCAGCGCTAAGCAAGGAGAACGCAGGTAACTATGATAAACAGCGCGTATCCAGGCAGTGCGCGCTGCCTGGATACCCGCGGTTTATCATAGTTACCAGCGTTCTCCATGCTTACAGGCAGTGCTAAGCAGGGAGGACGCTGGTAACCATGGTAAATGCCGGGTATCTAGGCAGCGCGCGCTGCCTGGATACCCGGTGTTTACCATAGTAACCAGCCCTGTGAGGTCACAGATCGCTGGTGTCTCGCGGTCACACGCAGCGATGCGTGCTGACCAGCGGGAAACCAACGATCAAAAAATGACCCACAGCACTTTGCAGCGATCAGCGACCCCACAGCAGGGGCCTGATCGCTGCAAAGTGTCACACAGAACGACATCGCTAGAGAGATCGTTGTAACGTCACAGTTACAACGATCTCTCTAACGATATCGTTATGTGTGACTGGGGCTTTAGTGGGCCCCCTTTAACACATGTTGCTCTATGTGTAAATATATCATATCGTAAATGTTGTACACTGTAATTAATATATATATATATTATATCCCCCTCCATTCGCACTCTCTCTCTCCCCCCCCTCCGTTCCACTCTCTCTCTCCCCCCCCTCCGTTCCACTCTCTCTCTCCCCCCCCCTCCGTTCACACTCTCTCTCTCCCCCCCTCCGTTCGCACTCTCTCTCTCCCCCCCTCCGTTCGCACCTTCTCTCTCTCCCCCCCTCCGTTCGCACTCTCTCTCTCCCCCCCTCCGTTCGCACTCTCTCTCTCCCCCCCTCCGTTCCACTCTCTCTCTCCCCCCCTCCTTCCCCTCTTCCCCCTCCGTTCACACTCTCTCTCTCCCCCCCTCCGTTCACACTCTCTCTCTCCCCCCCCTCCGTTCACTCTCTTCTCTCTCCCCCCCTCCGTTCACTCTCTCTCTCTCCCCCCCTCCGTTCCACTCTCTCTCTCTCCCCCTCCGTTCACACTCTCTCTCTCCCCCTCCGTTCACTCTCTCTCTCTCTCCCCCTCCGTTCACTCTCTCTCTCTCCCTCTCTCCCCCCCTCCGTTCACTCTCTCTCCCCACCTCTGCGCTGTGTCTTTGCCCTGCACCTGGCTGTCTACCCACATTTCTCCTGACAGGGAGCCCCTGGGCATGGTGTTATTTGCCCCTGGCAGGGGGGCCCCTCTGTAACCTGCCCCTGGCAGGCTGGGGGGCCCCTCTGTAACCTGCCCCTGGCAGGCTGGGGGGCCCCTCTGTAACCTGCCCCTGGCAGGCTGGGGGCCCCTCGTAACCTGCCCTGGCAGGCTGGGGGGCCCCTCTGTAACCTGCCCCTGGCAGGCTGGGGGGCCCCTCTGTAACCTGCCCCTGGCAGGCTGGGGGGCCCCTCTGTAACCTGCCCCTGGCAGGCTGGGGGGCCCCTCTGTAACCTGCCCCTGGCAGGCTGGGGGGCCCCTCTGTAACCTGCCCCTGGCAGGCTGGGGGGCCCCTCTGTAACCTGCCCCTGGCAGGCTGGGGGCCTCTGTAACCTGCCTGGCAGGCTGGGGCCCCTCTGTAACCTGCCCCTGGCAGGCTGGGGGCCCCTCTGTAACCTGCCCCTGGCAGGCTGGGGGCCCCTAAGTGCTGGTTCTCCCCCCACCCCCTCCCCTCTTAACCTGAGAGTCAGCTGGCAGACGCTGATTGTAGTGAGCAGCAGGCAGCAGCAGATCACTTTCTCCTGCAGCATCGAGGTGCAGGAAGTAGATATCTGCCGCTGCTGCTGCTCAGGTTAGGAGGGAGAGAGGGTGTGGGGGAGGGGCAGCGCTCAGGGGCCCCTGCTAGGTGAGAAGTCCACAGGGGGCTCGGGTGCTGATGACTGGCCCTGGCTTCCCCCTGGGCACCAGCCATGCTCACCTGCAGTCTGGCGTCTTCCTCCTCTTATGCATTCCACACTGTGGTCTGCACTCTGCAAAGGAAGAGGAAATGAAGAGGCGGAGCGGGGGTGTCTCTTCCATGCGTTCCACATTGTGGAACGCAAAGACAGCGGAAGTGACGCCCGGATGCGGGGGAGGGGCTGGCGGCCGGCTTCTGAAATTAATGAAAGCACCGCACCGCCGGTAGGAGTTAAAATAATACCGGCGGCGCGATGCGGGCGGCCAGGCTCCGGTGGGCCCCTCAATCAGCCTGGGCACGCCGGGTGCTGACGCCGGCCATGCTTCCCCCCGCTGCCCCATCACCCCCCTGCCTGTCACCCCAGCCTATCACCACTGCCCGATTGCCCCCTCCACTCTCCGGTCACCCCGCCCCCCCCCGACTCTTACCACAGCTCCCTCCAACCAGCCGCGATCTCTTTTCATGGGGCTTCAGGACCTTTGATGACGTCACGATGATGGGTGGAGTCACAGATCACATGACCGTGACGTCTTCAAAGGTCCTGTCCCGATCTAACCTCCTCTGCCTACTCATCCCCCTGCGCTGCACACTGACCCACGATCTGCTCCCTCACCCCCCGCTCTGCCCACTGACCCCCACTCTGCCCACTGACCCCCCAACTCTTCCCCCTGACCCCCTCTCTGCCCCCTGACCCCCACTCTGACCACTCATCCCCAATCTGCCCACTGACCCCCCCTACTCTGCCCACTGACCACCCAACTCTTCCCCCTCACCCCCTCTCTGCCCCCTCACCTCCACTCTGCCCACTGACCCCCACTCTGCCCCTGACCCTGCTCTGCCCACTGACCCCCACTCTGCCCACTGACCCCCAACTCTTCCCCCTGACCCCCTCTCTGCCCCCTCACCCACACTCTGCCCACTGACCCTGCTCTGCCCACTCACCCCCTCTATGCCCACTCACCCCCACTCTGCCCACTGACCATGCTCTGCCCACTGACCCCTCACACTCACCCCTCACACTGCCCACTACCCCTCACACTGCCCACTGACCCCTCACACTGCCCACTCACACCTCACACTGCCCACTCACCACTCACAACTGCCCACTCACCCACTCACAATGCCCACTGACCCCTCACTGACCACTGACCCATGCTTGACCCACTGACCCCCTTGCTCTGCCCACTGCACCCTCACACTGACCCTGCTCTGCCCACTACCCCTCACACTCACCTGCTCTGCCACTGACTCCTCACACTGCCCACTGACTCCTCACACTGCCCACTGACTCCTCACACTGCCCACTGACTCCTCACACTGCCCACTACACCTCACACTGCCCACTCACACCTCACACTGCCCACTCACCACTCACAATGCCCACTGAACATGCTCTGCCCACTGACCCCTCACACTGCCCACTGACCATGCTCTGCCCACTGACCCCTCACACTGCCTACTGACCCTGCTCTGCTCATTTACTCCCGCTCTGACCACTCACCACTGCTTTGCCCACTGACCCTGCTCTGCCCACTAACCACCCTCTCTTCACTCACCCCCCACTCTGCCCTTTCACCATGCCCACTGACCCCTGCTCTCCCAACTGACTGTGCCCACTCACCCATGCTCTACCCACTCACCCTTCTCTGCCCACTCACTGTGCCCACTCACCGCCGCTCTGCCCACTAACCCCTGCTCTGCCCACTGACTGTGCCCAATAACCCTTATTATGCCCACTAAACTCTGCTCTGCCCAGTCACCCCCGCTCTGCCCACTGACTGCCCACTCACCCCTGCTCTGCCCACTCACCCCTGCTCTGCCCACTCATTTTTCCCACTAACCCCTGCTCTGCCCAATCACTCTGCCACTAACCCCTGCTCTGACCACTGACCCCCGCTCTCACCCTGCTCTGCCCACTGACCCCCCAATCCTCACTGACCCTGCTCTGCTCATTGACCCCCCACTCTGCCCACTCACCCCCTCTCTGCCCACTGACCCTGCTCTGACACCCCCCCTCTGGCTACTGACCATGCCCACTCACCCCAGCTCTGCCCACAGACCCCAGCTCTGCCTACTCACCCTGCTCTGACTACTGATTATGCCCACTGACCCCTCCTCTGCCCAATCACTCTGCCCACTAACACCTGCTCTGCCCACTGATCCCCCACTCTGCCCACTCACCCCCGCTTTGCCCACTGACCCCCAGCTCATCGGTTTTCCAGCCAACGACAGGTCCTGTCCTGGAAGCTACAAGACAGATGGAGCGAGCCGCCGGAGGGTAAGTATCCTCACTGAGTTTTTTTTTATTCTCACCATGAAGGAGCAGGGGGGAGGGGGGTGTGCAGGCCCAGAAGGAGGGGGGCCACAGAGAGTGGAGGCACAGAGGGACGGGGGGCCACGGGGTGCAGAGGGGGTCAGGAGGAGCGCCTCCATCTCCCCCCCCCATCCATCCTGCCCCCCCGACACCATCCTGCCCCCCCAACTCCATCCTGCCCCGCCATCTCCATCCTGCCCCGCCATCTCCATCCTGCCCCGCCTTCTCCATCCTGCCCCGCCTTCTCCATCCTGCCCCGCCTTCTCCATCCTGCCCGCCTTCTCCATCCTGCCCCGCCTTCTCCATCCTGCCCCGCCTTCTCCATCCTGCCCCGCCTTCTCCATCCTGCCCCGCCTTCTCCATCCTGCCCCGCCTTCTCCATCCTGCCCCGCCTTCTCCATCCTGCCCCGCCTTCTCCATCCTGCCCCGCCTTCTCCATCCTGCCCCGCTCGGTCAATCCTGCGCCACTCGCCTACATCCTGCCCTCCGTCTCCATCCTGCCCCTCCGTCTCCATCCTGCCTCTCCCCGTCTCCATCCTGCCCCTCCCGCTCCATCCTGCCCCTCCCGCTCCATCCTGCCCCTCCCGCTCCATCCTGCCCCTCCCTCTCCATCCTGCCCCTCCCGCTCCATCCTGCCCCTCCGGCTCCATCCTCCCCTCAGGCTCCATCCTGCCCCGCTCGCTCCATCCTGCTCCGCTCGCTCCATCCTGCCCTGCTCGCTCCATCCTGACCCCCGCTGTTCTTGCTCCCCCGCCTCCATCCTGCCCCGCTTGCTCCATTCTGCTCATCTGGCTCCATCCTGCTCCTCCGCCTCCATCCTGCTCAATCCTGCCCCTTCGCCTTCGAAACCTGCTCCTCCGGCTCCATCCTGCCCCGCTCGCTCCATCCTGCCCCCCCCTCCGCCGGCTCCATCCTGTTCCCCCCGGCTCCATCCTGTTCCCCCGGCTCCATCCTGTTCCCCCCAACTCCATCCTGCCCCGCCATCTCCATCCTGCCCCGCCTTCTCCATCCTGCCCCGCCTTCTCCATCCTGCCCCGCCTTCTCCATCCTGCCCCGCCTTCTCCATCCTGCCCCGCCTTCTCCATCCTGCCCCGCCTTCTCCATCCTGCCCCGCCTTCTCCATCCTGCCCCGCCTTCTCCATCCTGCCCCGCCTTCTCCATCCTGCCCCGCTCGGTCAATCCTGCGCCACTCGCCTACATCCTGCCCCTCCGTCTCCATCCTGCCCCTCCGTCTCCATCCTGCCTCTCCGTCTCCATCCTGCCCCTCCCGCTCCATCCTGCCCCTCCCGCTCCATCCTGCCCCTCCCGCTCCATCCTGCCCCTCCCGCTCCATCCTGCCCTCCCGCTCCATCCTGCCCCTCCCGCTCCATCCTGCCCCTCCGGCTCCATCCTCCCCTCAGGCTCCATCCTGCCCCGCTCGCTCCATCCTGCTCCGCTCGCTCCATCCTGCCCTGCTCGCTCCATCCTGACCCCCTGTTCTTGCTCCCCGCCTCCATCCTGCCCCGCTTGCTCCATTCTGCTCATCTGGCTCCATCCTGCTCCTCCGCCTCCATCCTGCTCAATCCTGCCCCTTCGCCTTCGAAACCTGCTCCTCCGGCTCCATCCTGCCCCGCTCGCTCCATCCTGCCCCCCCCTCCGCCGGCTCCATCCTGTTCCCCCCGGCTCCATCCTGTTCCCCCCGGCTCCATCCTGTTCCCCCCGGCTCCATCCTGTTCCCCCCCGGCTCCATCCTGTTCCCCCCCGGCTCCATCCTGTTCCCCCCGGCTCCATCCTGTTCCCCCCCGGCTCCATCCTGCTCCCCCCCCGGCTCCATCCTGCTCCCCCCCCGGCTCCATCCTGCTCCCCCCCCCGGCTCCATCCTGCTCCCCCCCCGGCTCCATCCTGTTCCCCCCCGGCTCCATCCTGTTCCCCCCCGGCTCCATCCTGTTCCCCCCGGCTCCATCCTGCCCCCCCCCCTCCCCCGGCTCCATCCTGTTCCCCCCCGGCTCCATCCTGTTCCCCCCCCGGCTCCATCCATCCTGTTCCCCCCGACTCCATCCATCCTGTTCCCCCCGGCTCCATCCATCCTGTTCCCCCCCGGCTCCATCCATCCTGTTCCCCCCCGGCTCCATCCATCCTGTTCCCCCCCGGCTCCATCCATCCTGTTCCCCCCGGCTCCATCCATCCTGTTCCCCCCCGGCTCCATCCATCCTGTTCCCCCCGGCTCCATCCATCCTGTTCCCCCCCGGCTCCATCCATCCTGTTCCCCCCGGCTCCATCCATCCTGTTCCCCCCCGGCTCCATCCATCCTGTTCCCCCCCGGCTCCATCCATCCTGTTCCCCCCCGGCTCCATCCATCCTGTTCCCCCCGGCTCCATCCATCCTGTTCCCCCCCGGCTCCATCCATCCTGTTCCCCCCCGGCTCCATCCATCCTGTTCCCCCCGGCTCCATCCTGTTCCCCCCGGCTCCATCCTGTCCCCCCCCCCCCCCCCCCCCGGCTCCATCCTGTTCTCCCCCCCCCCCGGCTCCATCCTGTTCCCCCCCCCCCCCCCCCGGCTCCATCCTGTTCCCCCCCCCCCCCCCCCCGGCTCCATCCTCCCCTGTCCTCTGCCCTCCATCCTCCCCTGTCCTCTGCCCTCCAGCCTCCCCTGTCCTCTGCCCTCCAGCCTCCCCTGTCCTCTGCCCTCCAGCCTCCCCTGTCCTCTGCCCTCCAGCCTCCCCTGTCCTCTGCCCTCCAGCCTCCCCTGTCCTCTGCCCTCCAGCCTCCGCTCTCCTCACCCCTCCAGCCTCCGCTCTCCTCACCCCTCCAGCCTCCGCTCTCCTCACCCCTCCATATGCAATGTACAGTATGTGTATATATGTGTGTGTATGTAGCCACTTCCGTCACTTTGTCCGCACTTCCGTCACTTTGTCCGCACTTCCGTCACTTTCTGCACACACATATATACACACACACACAAACACACACACACTACGCTATACTTACCACTGCCCCTGCGTCCGCCGCCTGGATCCTCAGTCGACATCTCGTCGCCCCCGAACTACTGGATCCAATATAGCGTCCAAGAAGTCTCGCCAAACTTCCCGGACATATTGGATCCAGTCGTCCGCGGCCGCCAACATACTTTCTCCAAGATGGCGTCCGTGAAGTCTCCCCAGACTTCCCAGACCCAATATTCGATCCAGTCGTCCGGGGGCGGCGACATTTCGACTCAGGATCCACGTGGCGGGGAAGACGCAGGCCCGGTGGTAAGTATAGCGAAGTGTGTGTAGGTGTCTGCTGACCACTCTGCCCACGGCGCTGCGTGACCACTCTGCCACGGCGCTGCGCTGACCACTCTGCCCACGGCGCTGCGCTGACCACTCTGCCCACGCCGCTGCGCTGACCACTCTGCCCCGCCGCTGCGCTGACCACTCTGCCCGCGCCGCTGCGCTGACCACTCTGCCCGCGCCGCTGCGCTGACCACTCTGCCCGCGCCGCTGCGCTGACCACTCTGCCCGCGCCGCTGCGCTGACCACTCTGCCCGCGCCGCTGCGCTGACCACTCTGCCCGCGCCGCTGCGCTGACCACTCTGCCCGCGCCGCTGCGCTGACCACTCTGCCCGCGCCGCTGCGCTGACCACTCTGCCCACGCCGCTGCGCTGACCATCTCACCGCACTCACTGCTGACCACTGAGCCACGGCACTCACTGCTAACCACTGAGCCACGGCACTCACTGCTAACCACTGAGCCACGGCACTCACTACTAACCACTGAGCCACGGCACTCACTGCTAACCACTGAGCCACGGCACTCACTGCTAACCACTGAGCCACGGCACTCACTGCTAACCACTGAGCCACGGCACTCACTGCTAACCACTGAGCCACGGCACTCACTGCTAACCACTGAGCCACGGCACTCACTGCTAACCACTGAGCCACCGCCCAGTGCTAACCACTGAGCCACGGCACTCACATGCTAACCACTGAGCCACGGCACTCACTGCTAACCACTGAGCCACGGCACTCACTGCTAACCACTGAGCCACGGCACTCACTGCTAACCACTGAGCCACGGCACTCACTGCTAACCACTAAAGCCACGGCACTCACTGCTAACCACTGAGCCACGGCACTCACTGCTAACCACTGAGCCACGGCACTCACTGCTAACCACTGAGCCACGGCACTCACTGCTAACCACTGAGCCACCGCCCAGTGCTAACCACTATGCCACCGCCCAGTGCTAACCACTGAGCCACCGCGCAGTGCTAACCACTGAGCCACCGCGCAGTGCTAACCACTGAGCCACCGCGCAGTGCTAACCACTGAGCCACCTCTATACACACAATTCATTTCACCGCACTCCCCTATTAGTAAATCCCTCTCCCTCTCCCTCTCTCCTGTAAGTGAGGCGCGAAGCTCATTGGTCGGCGCCAGCACACACCGACCAATGACCTTCGCGCCTCACTTACACCACTAAATTTCAAACTCAAAGTCCTCCATGTATCTCAATGGCCAGTGAGGCGCTTCTCTCATTGTACTCATGACAGTAGCAACATTAACCCCTTACATTCCGTTTTTTCTGTAATTTCTATAACACAGTGTGTAGTTGTACTGCCACTACAAAGTTAACCCCTTCTATACCATTTCTCCCTTAACTCCATACTTTGTAGTCTCTATTACTACTCCCAGTAGGAATATTAACCCCTTATATTCCATTATTGCTGTTTTTTTCTATTACACAGTGTATAGTTGTAATCACACTGCGAAATTAACCCATTATATACCAGTTCAGCATTAACTGCATATTTGGTAGTGTTTATAACTACTGCCACTGCTACATTAACCCCTTGAACACCATTTTGGATATAATTTACAGCGCTGAGTCTGTTGTGGGAGTGCCTGTGGGACATTAACTCCTTCAATAACATTTTTGATATCATTATAACTTCCTACTCTGTTATAGTCCTGTTAGTCGGACATTAACTCTTTCTACACCTCCACTATATTGCTACCCTCACAGTTTTGCCTACATCGCCTACTTAGTCATATATCTGGTGTTTAAGTCTATTATTTACAACTCTTACAAAAATTATTTACAGATTCTAGACTCCCGATTCTTTAGAATCGGGCTCACAGCTAGTGGTAAATAAAAAGCCAAGAAAACCATAGTGGAATTGCATTTTTTTGCATTTTGAATTATTTTCTGGTTTTCCTGTACACTATATGGTAAAATGAATGATGTCATTCAAAAGTACAACTCGTCCCACAAAAAACAAGAAGTCATATGTTTATATTGACAGAAAAATACATAGAAGTTATGGCTGTTAGAAGGAGAGGAGGAAAAAACGAACGTGAAAAACAGAAAATCAATGGGGGTGAAGGGGTTAAGAAGACCTTCTTTTTCGAGATCAGGAGAAAATTGACTAAATGGATACGTCATAAAATATAAAAAAAACTTAAACTCTTCTGGTGATTTAGAAAATGAAGTCCCCTCCTACCCAGTGATCGGCTGCAGCGGTCACTGAGATGTCAGTGATGGAGCGCTGGGGCACAAGCCATTTTATCACAGGCTCTTCTATGCCTCTATGTAGTTACATTTCTTAGGCCGGCTTCACATCACAGTTTTCGGCTGTCAGGTTCTGTCCGGTGTTTTGCAGGATGCACCGGACAGAACCTGACAGCCCTATACGTGCACAAACTGAGAGCAAATATGCCCCCGATCCTGTTTTGTGCAGGATTCGTTTGTGGAGCTGGCGCAGTGCTGAAATTTCAGCCATACAGCTCGCCATGGTGCTGAACTTTAGCGGCGCCTCTGACATCCTGCTCTGTCCAGGTGCTGAACGAGTGCGGCTGCTTTTCATAGCCACCGCTGTTTCAGCACCAGGCATCCGGGAACAGGTACGATTATTCGTCGGATTCGGGGCGATCCAGCTGCCATAGACTCACATGTTATGAGTGCCAGATCGCCCTGAATCCGGGAGGATCCGATTTTGTCCGATTTTGTCTGATTTTGTCTGTTGCACCGGACATAAAAAATTATGCAAACTCCGATTTTGTGTCCGGGGCAAAAAACAAACACAACCGGATCCAGCCGGACAGACACAAAACCGGAGGCCAAATAAGCACAATACGACGCCGTAGAGATACATGGGGGGCAAAATCGGATCCGTGTCTTTCCGGTTCACACCAGACAGACCCTGACCCAAAAAATCGTGGTGTGAAGCCGGCCTTACAATTTTAGGGAAACCCCCAATAACCTTTATAATGTTTCCTGTTGATAAAACTGTGAGCACAAAAAAAACAAAGCAGCGGCCGCACACCGCAGATCTTACCTGTATTTCCCATTCTTGTTCCTCTCTCTAACCTGAAGAGTAACTGTATATGGCACGGTGTCGGTAGGAATCCGCCAATCAACATAATCAAACAATCTGGCCATCTAAAAAGAAAAAAGATATAAAGATATGAAGATATAACTTACGATTTCTATCCTATACAGTAAGGGTGGGGAACTCCAGGCCTCTAGGGCCAAAAACAGTGCAAATTTTCAGGATTTCCTTAGTATTACACAGGTTATAATCACCTGCACTGGGGACGATTCCAAGTCCTGTGTAATGCTAAGGAAATCCTGAACACCTCACTCGTTGGCGGCTCTCGAGACCTGGAGTTCACCACCCTTAGGGTATGTGCGCACTGGGCGGGTTTTCGGCGGTTTACCTGTGTAAACCGCCGTTTTGCATACATTAGTTTTATTTAAATTTCTCCAGGCCCCTTCCACGACAGCATAGGAGGTTGCCTCTCCACGCCCTAATTGGGACAGGAAGCACAAGAGAGGTTAAAAGGCCCCTCCCACCTCCCACAAGCCAGTGTCTTTCCTGTCCTCATGGGGCATGGAGAGGTTTTTTCTCTGTGCTGTGGCGGCCAGCGAGCTTCAGCATACCTTTTTTTCCTTTTGATGCTGGGCAGTCTTGGTCGGGCTTGGCTCTTCCTCTACTGCTCCCATGGTGTTATGCTATGGGACCACTGCCTGGCCCTCCGGATCCCCGGTGGGGGTGATGCGGGCTATGGTCTCCCTGGTCGGCGGCCTCCTCTGCTGGGGGAGCCTGCCGGCTGCTTCCCGCGCATGTGCGCGTTGTCCCGCGCGGCCGGAAGTGACGCCGGTGGGCGGGACTTCCGGTCAGGTGCTCTCCCGACGGGAGAGCGGCGCTTGTGGGTCCCGGCGTCGGGACTCGGCGGGGCAGCGTGCGGGCACGTCTCCCCTGGGGCGGCCTGCCCAGGACCCGGCGCGGGAGGTGGGGAACCCTTCTTGGACACTGGGAGGGGCAGGCCTTCCTGGTTGTAGGCTGCCCTGAAACCGGCTGAACCACGGTAAGTCTGGTGCGGTGGTGCTCTTGTCAGGCACAACCCAGTGTTCCCCCCTGCCTCAGAGCTGGGGGGGGGTCCTGATGGTCCGGCGGTCGGTTCTTTGTCCTCTGGGTTGTTCTGGAGAGACGACACTGTCCCTGGGAATGCTTTTGCATGCCAGCTGGGAGGAACTTCCCATTTTTGTGGGATGTCGCGGTGTCAGAGCTGCGCGGACGACATGGGTCTCCCTTGCCTGGGTAGTCCAGAGCGCGGGCTTCCCTGTCCTCCCTCGCCCCAGAGGCTCCTAAGCCAGGCCTTCTTCCCTCTAAGGGAAGCTCCTGGCTGCCCTTCTGGCTGTGGATTCTCTGGTCAGCCGCTAATATGCCCTCTGTGGCAGCCTCTGCTTCCTGACAGGCTGGGCTTGGACAATTCCTCGTTACCATGGAGGTCTTGTTTGGGGCTGTTCGGAGCACTAGGGGGCGAGAAGAGCGAGTCCTCTCCTCCGTCTGGTCGAGCGGTTTGCTGGGCTTACATATGCTAAGCTGCCTGTTTTTCCGGTTCATTCCTCCTTTTTTTGGAGGACTGGGATTGCCGGTGTACCATTTCCAGAGTGATCTCAGTCGCAGATTTCTCCTGAGTTCCCCTGGTTTGTCCCACGTGGTGGATGTGAGGGGGTGCAGCCACTCTCCTTTTGTACATAGGAGCTCTCTGTGGCGCAGTTGGTACTCCAACTGAATGAAAGCCTGATCGGTTCTGTTAGCGTCCTCTCTTTGCTGGCCTGCTGGTCCGATCGATTGAGTGCCTTCTGAAGTATGCGTGGGAGGCCTCCTCCGCCTGCTTTCGGGCGACTTTCGCTTCTTGTGTGCTAGATCCCTCCTTAACTGGCTGGATCTGTGGGTTTGCCATGTTTCCCTAGGCATCCTTGGGAAGCTCTCCTTGCTTCCTTTCCCTTGGCCTGGCAGCTCCCTATGGGGGGTTCTCGGTTTCTGCAGGCCGGCTGTGTGGCGGTCGGTGTGGAGTGGGGTTCCCACTTCCGAACTGCTGCTGGGCTCGATCCCCTTAACAGTTGATTTGGTGTTCAGGCTGGCTTTGGTGGAGATCCTGGGGAAGGCGCCTGTCCACGGGGCTCTTGCGGTGCACGAGCCCCCCTGGTCACAGACCTTTTGTTCTTCGGTGCCTCAGTACTCCCAGCCCCACGGGTCTGGGTATTCCGGATGGAGTTCCCAGGTGGGTAGAGGGGACCATGTCCTTGTCCCTTCTCCGTTTGCAGCAGCAACAGCCTGCCTACGGGTGACTCGTGTCAGCAGCCATAGTAAACCCATTGTGCATGCCCTTGACACTCTGTTAATGCTAAGTAGCAGGAGCCTCGGTCAAGGGCTGGATGGGAGACCTCATGTGAGACCCCGTGGGAATCTCCATGAGTTCTGGTGAGGGAGGGGAAGCAGACTCGCGGCCTTCTCCCCTCTTGGCGGCAGATTTTGTTGGCAGTGGATGGTAGGGGTCCTTTCGGTTCCTCTTCAAGTTCGGGTCTCCAGGTTCCCGGCCTGCCTTCGCGGGGCGCGCACGGTATTCTTTATGCAAGGGTGAGGGTTTCCGGCTTGCATACGCCTCATTTCCTACCCTTGGAGTGGTGTTAGGTCTACTCCTGCCTCTTCTTGGTCAGGGTGCCATCTGGGGCCTCCCGGGTCCTTCTCTGCCTGACACGCTCAACCTGCATGTCAGGTACGCGCGTTCTGGATGGTGTCTTTTCTCTCAGCGATTCCGTTGATGGGCGACACCTCCAGATGGCTACAACCGATTTGATGGGCGCTTGCTTCCCCGTTCCCTTCATCCTTGGCGCCGGACGTTCTTCCTCTTCGAACTTCCAGTTCACTGTCCTTCCCTTCGGGCTCTCCTTGACTCCCTGAATTTTCTCGGAGCTGTTGACGATGTCAGTTGACATTGTACACCCATTGTGCATGCCCTTGCCTTTCTGTTGAAGCTAGGCAGCAGTAGCCTTGGTCTCTGGCTGGATAGGAGTCCTCATGAGAGGAATGGGATTCTCTATGGGTTTCCCAATAGGAATCTCAGTAGGAGAGCCTGGGGCACTTTCTTGGGGAACCTTTGGCGGCATTGACTTTCTAAGGCGGTGGTGGCCTTCCTGTGGGGTCGGGGCAGTTTGTTGTTGCTATGTCGGAATGTCTACCTTCTAGTTGCTCCCTCCGCTCTCGCCTGCCTGCCTGGAGCCACGACGGTCGTCCGTTGTCTCTCTCCCTTCGGTCGCCACTTCCGGCTCTGGGATCCTCGTCGTCCGGCATTCCATCTGTCTTGTGGCTCGGGCCCGCTCTCGAGCCTTCCCGCCCACATCCTGTCTCAATGGGACGGATTCCTTTGTCCCGGACTTCCGGGTTTCGCCTCCTCTGGTGGTTGACCCTCTCGGCCTGTTGCCCGGGTTTCCTTGGTTCAGTCTCCGGGTCATCCCTCTGACTTTGGCCGCCGGCCGGGTTCAGGGATTATGGGGTCGTGCCATTTGTCCCGGTCCTCCTTTTCTCGGGGGCTGAGGGGGTCGCGGAATCCCTCCTTGCTGCTCGAGGTCTGCATGGCATCTCTCGTTCTGGGGTCTTCAGTTGTTGTCGCCTCAGTGACTCCCCTCCGTCATCGGGGGGGCCGGGGTCCTGCGCCCTGTTTCGGGTCCTCCCAGTTCTTCCTCTGGGCTGAGCTGTTCCTGTTTTTCCTTCGCCTGTTCCCCTGATGAGGTCATTGCGCCTTCTGGCGGATTTCCTCCGCCGCCTGTTTTTCCGCCCAGGAGTGTGAAACTTGGACCAGGTGAGTTCTACTCTCTGGTGGCATGCTTGGGTCACTGGCCTTCGTCCTGTTCACTTCCCGCCTATTTCCCTTCAGGCAGGTCCTCTGAGGAAGTTCGGGAACGGCGATGTTCTAACCATCCTTGTGGCTCCTCGGTGGCCGAGGAGAGGCTGGTTTCGCCCTGAGTATATCTTTCAATCTCGAGGGTCCGGTCGTGTTGGGCCCTGACCCCTCCTTACTGTTTCTGGGTTCGTTTGTCCTCCAGATCTTCGGTGGCTCAGCTTCGCTGATTGGCTTCTGGGCCCCTGTACTGAGGCCTCCGGGCCTGTCTGGACGATTCGTGACTGCCTTGCCAGGGTCCGTTGGCCGGTCCCTTCTGCACACTGCGGTGGGGCTGCGATTCTTCTCTTGGTATGGGTCTCGTCCTTCCAGATGTCTCGCGCTTTCTGTTTTTTTCTCCAGGTGGGTTGGTCCTGGCGCCTGCCACATTGTGGGCTGGTTTCGCGGCCCGCTCTTGGGGGCAGTTGGGCATCTCTTCCCTGGGTTCGCCGTTTTTTTTGGTGGCCGCTTCCGGACTTTGTCCGCGAGGGGTCCTTGCTCCTGCCTGGGCTCTCGTTGTGGTCCTGTTTGGCCTGTCACGTTCTCCCTCGGGGCCGCTCTCTTCCAGTGCTGTCCGCTTGTTGTCTCACAAGACTCCTTTTCTTGTGGCATTCCTGTCTGCTCGACGGGTCGGGATGCTTCTGGCTTGTCCTTCCAGCACCCATAGTTCTCTGTCCGTGCTGACGGCATTGTCCCTCAGCTGGTCCCTTACTTCTTCCCCATGGGGGTCTTGATGTTCATTCCTTCCTGATCGCAGGACCGGGCTTGGTTGTCTTGGGGTGGTGATACCCTGGCGCATAGTTCCCTACCTTTTTTCTTGTGCCCTTCGCCCGTCAGGTGAGCTCGTCCGGGGCTTTGATTCCCGTGGCCCCCTGGCCCACCCGGGCCCTTCTTGTTCTGGCCTCGCCTGGCAGGTTCTGTCACCTTCCGGGTTTTCCTGCCCTTCCGCCTGTGCTTCCGCAGTCTTCGGGGCACGTTGAGCAGGGGCTTTGCCGTAGCAGCTCTGCGAGGCGGCTGCGTGGTCCTCCCTGCGTACCTTCCCGACTCCTTATCGTCTGGATCTGGGATCCCCCGGGGATTTGGCTTTTTGCAGGATGTCCTGCAGGCTGTGATTCCCCCCCTAGGTATCAATCCGTTGGTATTCCTCCTATGCTGTCGTGGAAGGGGCCTGGAGAAAACAGAATTATTCTTACCGTTAATTCCTTTTCTTGGGCCCTTCCACGACAGCACTTATTACCCTCCCTATATTCCTTGTTTTTCCTGGAATGTGTTCCTTTTCCTCCTGCTATGGTTCTTTGTAAGACACTGGCTTGTGGGAGGTGGGAGGGCCTTTTAACCTCTCTTGTGCTTCCTGTCCCAATTAGGGCGTGGAGAGGCAACCTCCTATGCTGTCGTGGAAGGGCCCAAGAAAAGGAATTAACGGTAAGAATAATTCTGTTTTATGTTAATCCAAACCGGCGTTTGGATTAACATTGAAACTAATGTAACCCGCCCAAGGCTGTGCACATACCGGCGGTTACCCAGCGTCATCCGTTGCTAACCCGCAGGTTTCCCAGCGGGTTAGCAAAGAATGACCAAGTTCTAAAAACCGGCCGGTTCTGCAGCGGCTGCAAGCAGAATCATGTGCTGCTTCCAGCCGCTGCAGAATCGCCGCCGAGAACCCGCTGGGCAGCCGCCGGATACCGCCCGGCTCCCGCAGCTCATACCCGCCAAGAAGCCGGTGCACGGCGCCGGAGCTTCCTGGCGGGTCCCGCCAGCAGCCGCCGACCGAACCGCCGGGTAATGTGCACTTACCCTTACTATACAAGAAGGGTGTAAGTGGCATCTAGGCTGAGCGATACACAGGTGCAATATACAGAATTATAGATAGATCCCATATAGAAAACAATCAACACATTAAATAGATTTTTCAATGTTATACTACATGAATTCTGTCTAATTTACATATTGTTGTTTCAGGGTGTTTCCACATACATCGCTCCCTGCTGAATCCCGCTGCCTCCTCCCCTCTTTCTTTTAATTCTTCTTTATTCAGTATGTATATATAGATACATTGTTTCATATATGTGGTGTTTCCTATGATTAAGGACCCCTGAAGGGTCTGAAACGCATAACGTTTTCACCTTACACACAATCTTATTATGTGTGTTTTTTTTAAAACTTTTTTCTATTAAAATGGACTTTTTAATTGCAGGGGATGTTACCCTGGGGGCTGCAGGGGATTGTTACCCTGGGGGCTGCAGGGGATTGTTACCCTGGGGGCTGCAGGGGATTGTTACCCTGGGGGCTGCAGGGATTGTTACCCTGGGGGCTGCAGGGGATTGTTACCCTGGGGGCTGCAGGGGATTGTTACCCTGGGGGCTGCAGGGGCTGTTACCCTGGGGACTGCAGGGGATGTTACCCTGGGGGCTGCAGGGGATGTTACCCTGGGGGCTGCAGGGGATTGTTACCCTGGGGACTGCAGGGGATGTTACCCTGGGGGCTGCAGGGGATGTTACCCTGGGGGCTGCAGGGGATGTTACCCTGGGGACTGCAGGAGATGTTACCCTGGGGGCTGCAGGGGACGTTACCCTGGGGGCTGCAGGGGACGTTACCCTGGGGGCTGCAGGGGATATTACCCTTAGGGGCTGCAGGGGATGTTACCCTGGGGGAGGCAGATTAATGTGACCCCTGACACCCCAGCACACCGTGTGACACTATATGAGAGGGAGGGGTGTCACACGGTATGCTAGGCCTGAAGTAATATTATACTGTACTGTATGTTGCACTCTATACTTTGAAGGGCAGGGGTATTATTTGATGGGATGGACATTACAATGTATACTGCATAAGAAGAGTTTGGGGAATGTCTCATATTGACTGAGAACTTTGTGGATCTGGATGACAGCATGCAGAGATTAAAGGGGTTGTCCGGCCTTGGGTTACAAATCTACAGTTACTTTATGTGACTGCAGACTTGCCAATCCTCACAGTATACACACAGTCAGGCTTCTCCGGTGCCTGCAGCTGGTGCATGACTGCAAGTACCATATGTGATTTGCATACATGCGCTCATGTGTCGACATTCACGGCCTTGATCAGTACAAGTGAATTGAGTGAGGGCAGATACATCCAACCAGAATATGGTGGGAATTATGCAAATCACATACATACGGTCACATGACTGATCCCGCCACTGGAGGATTATCGCACACTGCAAGGATTCACAAGTCTGCAGTTACAGAGTGACGGAGTCTTGTACCTCAAGCCTGGACAGCCCCTTTAATCTGGAAGAACATCAGTCACCTTTAATGAAGTGGTGGCCATGCGTAAAGGGAATCTGGCAGCTGATTCATGCTGCCCAAACCACATCTGGGGGTGGCACTGGACTAGTTTGGTCTCTGCCTATTTTCTCTGGCTGGACCTTCTAACTGTATTAATGGGAAAAAGATACCTGGATGAGATCGCACAGCACAGTCGGCATCTATTCATGCTGCTTACAGCTTCCTATCAAAGTGGTTGTGCCAAGTTATCACTTAGCCACAGAGTGGAGGATAATATCCAGATGGAGCCTCAGTGATCCTAACAACAAATGGAGCCAAGGTGGAGTTTGCTCATCTCTGCTCTGTTCATTCTCACTGAGGGTGCTAATCTATTTTTTGAAGTTATCTGTGTTCTGGGTAAATGACCAAGTGACGTTGGTTTCACACTTGTGGCGCGTCCACATCAGTTTGAAAACGGGAGCATCTGCAGCCGGCCATGTGTCTGCAATCGCAGCCTGACGGATGCAAAG
The DNA here is from genome assembly GCA_033576535.1 of Allobates femoralis. NCBI lineage: Eukaryota > Metazoa > Chordata > Amphibia > Anura > Aromobatidae > Allobates > Allobates femoralis. Next base: position 63,445,729 of record JARQOC010000006.1, on the reverse strand, counting down.
GTCCAAAGTGACACAGGGATCCGGACAACTCCGAAAGTGGGCTAATGCGGATAAAGAAGCTGGTATGGAGTCCCTCAAGTAGAATCTCAGGGGACTCCAGAGCTTGCCTCAATTGCCGATCTAAGCCCGTTCGGCCATAAAGTCAGATAACTGGCCACACTATACTGCCATATACTCACTGTCTGGAACACCATAAAAGAATGAAGTCACATAGGGATCACAGGCGCCGCACGGATGCTGCATGCTTGTAGCAGGGAAAGTCCACGAATGAAAAAGAGAAGTTCTGTCTTCATTAACAACTTTTAAAACAAATCCATTTCAGTAGCAATGGAGCCACAGGGGCAGAGGTGCCCAATCCGATGCGTTGCGGCAGATAAAGCCTTAGTCGTGCATAGAGTCTGCCCCTGTGGTTCCATTGCTACTGAATGGAGAGAGCATAAAGGGAGGAATAGAAAATGATAGTAGTTACATATGGATTTCTGACCTGACAGATTCCCTTTAAGTATAGGGACACATGCCGGGTCAGGAGGCTTCAGGAGTTGGACGGATACGCACGCAAGACAAAAAAATGCAAGTGTGAGACCACCCTAAATCCATATTTACCCCACCGAATATTGTTCAGGGGTGATATTGTATATGAACTGTTGTGGGTTTGTATGCCAGGGCTTATTAGTACCAGCCTGACCCGGAGCAGTATAGCTATGTATATGTGTGCAAATGTAAGGCATTCATTCAGATGTCCGTGTTACATGTTCTGAGTTTTTCACTGATGCAACATGTACCCATTATAGTCTTTGGGGCTGTTTACATGTGCATTTTTCCATGGGCCACATGTCTGTGCAAATGTGGCGCCCCACATGGTCAGGCGTCACAGAGGGGTATTGCACCAGTAAAAGAGGTGTACTTGCCCCAGCTGCAAGTGGACTCTAGGTTGGTGGGTGGGACCCATTCCCAGCACACCCATATTAGCTGAGCGGTGGGAGGTTACCCGGGAGGGGATATATTCACCTCTAGGGGGATCAAGGAGCTCTTTTGTCAGCAGATTGGCTTACTAGGAGCAAGAATAGTGGGCAAGAGAGGGAGAGGGTTTGGAACAGTCGAAGGAGGAGAGTTGGAAATAGTGTGGAATGAGGCGGAAGGTCAAACCGGGGCGGTTTCAAGCCGAACCGGAGGAAAGAAGAAGGGACCTTGAGGAGGTCCTGAAAGAGGGTGCCCGACGAGAGACGTCCGGGCCCTAGAGAGAAAGGGAGATCCTCAGAGTGGAGCGACCATACTCCAGGGGATACTCCAGACCACCACGGGAACATCGGGCCCGAGAATCCGGCCAAAGTCCAGCTTTGCAGTCAGCAGCAGGCTGTTGTGGCTTGTTTATCAGCTGCAGCACCCTGCCAGTGGAGCGGTCTGCCTGCTTCCTCATCCTTTATCATCACAAACATTTGTACGTTGTATCCCTGAAGAAGGAGCAGAGTGTGCTCCGAAACGCATTGGAATTAAAAATACATCTTTGCATCAGACCACGTGTGGTCCTGGTTCTTCCTACAGCAGCGCGGATCATCAGAACATCGTCCTTTGTTCCGAATATTTCACTACTCTCTCATCCTTAATTATAATACATAGAACTCTTAGCCCGGGAACCCCGCTCCTCCTGTAGGGAGCTACTCCACCTTGCTGCCGCCCATCACCCCGTAGGCCCAAGCAGTGCCGGTGCCCTCACCGGAACCTACAGGTGGCGTCACAACTGACAATAACTCCAATCCCTGTAAATATACCCCTTTTCATTGCCGCCCAAGGGCACAGGCTCGGGCACGGACCACCTGTGACATCCCCGCAACTGACCGCCTGAGACCTGAGTACTGTGTCCCTTGTGGCCCCAGACATAAATTTGGCACCAGGGCACATCGGACTGTAGTTACATCACTAGGTAGAAATGTCCAAATGACCACTGGCAGGAAAAAGGTTCCCCACCCCGGCACCAAGTAATGAATTGCACCATAAGTGTTATTCTGCTTTATGTGGCATTTGTTGTTCACAACCCTCCTCAACTCTCAGAAAGAACAATGTATAGAAAGAGATTTTACCAGTTGTGTCTTATTTTCCTAGGGAGATTCTATATCAAAGTCTGGCTAATAGTACACTTAAATACAATGGTAAGGCTCAGATCCTAGGCTGAGATAATGCCACAGAGGTCAGGACTGGATATAGTTACTCTGGTGGGGGTATTTTAAGCTTTCATTTTCTTTATTAGAAAGACTAGGAGAGCATTGCCTTGCAATTCTATTGAGGGAGGCTGTGCCCATGTTGATTTAGACAGGACAACCCCTTTAAGTCCCTTGACCCTGCCTTATACTCACCTTCACCATTTTTCAGCACTGCTGCCGCCCCGTTGTGCCATCTTGCCAGCACAGCTTCTAAATGCCCAGAAGTAAGAAGCTGCTCTCACATGCCCTCAATGAAAGTCTGAGAGCCAGATTGAGGCTTGAACGAGGCTCTTAAGGCACCGTCACACAGATCAACATCGTTCCCGACATCGTTCAAAAGTGACGTCGGGAACTATGTTGAAACGACATTGTTGTTGCGTGTAAACGCACGATTCAACAACGATAGTTGTTCAAGTCAGAGTTGACATGTTTTCTTGCATGCAGGAAAACCTGTCAACTTCAACTTAAGCAACCTGCGGCATCGTTCAGTGTGACAGTGCGCTGAACGATCTCCCAGCGGCACAGCCTATGCTGGGAGATGGTAACGATAGTACACATCAGGTACTAAGTGCCGTGCGGCGCTTAGTAACCCGATGTGTACCTTGGATACCAGCGTTCTCGCTGGTCCGGATCTCTGGTGAGTCTGCCTGTGTGACAGCTCACCAGCGATCTGAATGATGTTGTTAGCGATCAGTATTTGTAGCCAAAACCAGCAGCGGGTGATAAATACAGAAGTGGTGACGTGTTTCTATTGTATTCTTGCTCTGATTGTTCCACTCCTGGTTATGGTTTACAGAAACTGATGTAAAATACTGACCAAAGACCCGCACTGATTGGCAGAACGTCAAGATTTTATCTCCATTAGGGTATGTTCACACAGGTAAGGTTTTGCTGCGTATTGCTGTGTTTTTGAGGTCAGGTTTTAGTTTTATGTAAATGTATGCTAATCCTGCCTTTATGGTTTCCAGCAAAACCTATTTGATCAGGGAAGAGCTTCCCTGGTTTTTATTTTCTGCAAAAAGTGGAAACACCACAGGTTTTGCTGCATTTTTGGTTTCCAGCAAAACTTACGTGATTCAAGGACCAGCTGTCCACACACACTGGTTTTACTCCTCAGTCCTATACTTGCTCTGAGAACCATTTAAGGTGGAATTTTCTACCAGAATGATGCACTTTATTTATTTATTATGTGGTTCTCCATAGTATCTGTACTACTGTAATACCTTCTGCATGTACATTGTGAAACCCATTTCTACAGCAGTCAAGTACAGCTGCTCTACACCTTGGTCTTAACATGTCGGTTTGAGTTGCATCTCAGAACCTCTGTTTTGTCACTTTTTTATCACTTTTTTTACACATGATTTAATAAAGGAAAAAAACTTTTACTGCAATATACTCCATGTTTCCTCCAGTTTATAAAATGCTGTTTATATGGAGATTGTGCAAACTACCCCCTGTTTGGTGATTTATTCGCCAGGGGTGTTACTATATAATGCCGTTCAAGGTTACATATCTAATTGTGTTTCTTTCTGTGGTTCCCACAGGTGATCCTTGGGCAATGGAGTTCAGGGCGCGTGACAACGCCTGGCTTGATCTTGTCGACAATGTGTTTAAAAATGGTGATCCAGGTCCAGATGTGACTGAGGACCAGTCTCTCACCACTCTTATTGTGGATTATAAAAATCTTTTACGCAAACGCGTACGTGTCTGGTGGAACCGAGCATTTCTCTCCAAGTATATAGGCAGTGACCTAATCCCGAGGGGATTACGTGTGCAGGTCTTCCCCTCCTTTGAAATTGATGATGATCTTTTCAAGGCTAAATGGGAATCAACTGCAGACTTAAGCCCCGGTCTCACATAACGATGTGTCAGCGATGCCGACAACGATCAGCATCGTTGATGCATCGTTGACACATCGTTATCAGGTCGCTGGTGAGCTGTCACACTGACAGACTTCACCAGCGACCTCTGGGCAGCCAGATCGTTGGTACCCAGCGTCCGCTCGTTCCCTGCATCCTGGGAGCGGACGGACGCTGGTAACCATGGTAACAGCGGGTCTCTCCTGCAACTTAGAGACCCGCTTGTTTACCATGGTTACCGGCACCCGCCCGCTTCCGAGTTGCGGGGAGCGAGCGGGTGCATCCTCTCCTATCCTGTCCCTCACTATTCTCATCTCTCCCTGCTATTTCCCTGTTCCCTACTCTATCCCCTATCCTAAACCCTAATCCTATCCCTCTCCTTGTTCTAAATAAAGAAATCCCCCCCCCGAGGCTCACCGGCATCAGAGGCTCCCATACCGGCTAATGGAGATCTCAGGGGTAAAGGACCTGTGATGAGGTCACAGTCATGTGACCGGCCTATACTATACAGTATACAGTATAGGTGGGTCACATGACTGTGACCTCATCACAGGTCCTTTACCCCTGAGATCTCCATTAGCCGGTATGGGAGCCTCTGATGCCGGTGAGCCTCGGGGGGGGGGATTTCTTTATTTAGAACAAGGAGAGGGATAGGATTAGGGTTTAGGATAGGGGATAGAGTAGGGAACAGGGAAATAGCAGGGAGAGATGAGAATAGTGAGGGACAGGATAGGAGAGGTCGGCACCCGCTCGCTCCCCGCAACTCGGAAGCGGGCGGGTGCCGGTAACCATGGTAAACAAGCGGGTCTCTAAGCCCGCTTGTCACCCTGGATGTCATGTTACAGCGCTGCTGTGCAGCGCTGTGACATGGCGGGGGATCCTGACAGGTCGCTGATCGCTGCCCCCGCCGGTCACACACACCGATGTGTGGTGACCAGCGGGGGGGGCCAACGACTAAAAAATGGTCAGGATCCTGTGCAACGATCAGCGACCTCACAGCAGGGGCCTGATCGCTGCTATCAGTCACACGCAACGATATCGGTAAGGATATCGTTCCTACGTCACAAATAGGACGATATCGTTACCGATATCGTTATGTGAGACCTTCGCTTTATGCTCCAAAACTTTTTTGGAGCTTTTGGTGGAAGCTAACAGCGTTACCCTCGAGAGTATTGAGTCACAGCTTGAGACCTTGGAGAAAGCCATTAAGGAAAAAGCAACACCAGAGACATTGATCAGGTTTAATGGGGAAGTTGCAAAGGACATCTCCAGGTGGGAAAAGGAGGTCAGAGAATTTAAGGTCAAGAAATTTAAGAGAGACACACAAGATAAACAGGAAAATAAAGTTTATCGGTGGAAAAACCCCCTCAAAAGGGGAAGACGCCCGTCGCGTGTTCCACCAGACTCGAGATCCTCCTCCTTGCATTCAGGTGCATCCAATACTGGGAGTCCAAGGTCTGGAGCGGAAGGGGGAAGTGGAAACCTTGATCTGGGTATAGCTGGACGAGTGGGATCATTACGCCAACAGCCCCCGAGAGCCAGTAAAAACGCACCCAATAAGATGCAGGTAGTGAATCTTTCCACTCACCAACTTTTCGACTCCCAGACTGAGGTACTTGCTTTGGGTCTGACATTTTCACCCACAAACTCTTTCAATTTCTTTTCAGCCGTAAAGGATCTGCACCTGTTTGCAAGAAGGATGATCTTGAGAAAACTCCACCACAAAGACCCAACCTCTGATCCCCTGACCCCCGTGGAGATGGATGTCCTAGCTGAACTAGAAGAGCTACAACTTGAGCACCCACGCACCACAGGTGTGTTTCCTATCAACCTTCTTCCCAAGTCTAGGAAATTTCCCCCCTTGTCGGTCTGCCCTGCGGTAGATATGTTCACACGTCTAGTTGAGTCAGATCTCAAACAGGTCTCCTGTCGCCGTAAGTTTTATAATCTTACTCATAAACAGAGACAGGCGATTAAAGAACTCCAGGACCTGAAAGACGTGGTATTTAAGGCGGCCGACAAGGGGGGAATATTGTTGTGTGGCCAGTGGCTCAATACGAAAAAGAGGCTCTTAGACAGCTTCGAGACAAAACTACTTATAGTAGATTACATTCTAACCCCTTACCTGATCATTTGTCAGAGCTGCTGGCTATCCTTGATGGTGCTCTTGATCAGGGTTTGATTAATAAAAAGATGGCCGATGGGCTCTTGGTGATGTTCCCCCGTCTGCCCAAGATCCACAAAGATGCTCTCAACCCTCCGGGACGTCCGATTGTGTCCGGGATAGGTGGTCTCTGCGAGCCAATTTGTAAATTCATTGATTACCATCTTAAGCCCTTGGTAGAGACTTTACCATCCTATCTCAAGGACACAACGGACGTCCTGAAGCGTGTTGACGGCATCTTTGTGGAACCTGATATGCTTTTGGTCACGGCTGACGTAGAATCCCTCTATACGTGCATTGGCCATACTGATGGCTTGAATGCGGTCCGCTTCTTCCTCGAATCTGGCGGTGTGGATGGTGCCCTTGGTGAGTTTATTCTAGAGCTGCTCCGCTTCATCCTGACCCACAACACTTTCGTGTTTAAGGACGTAGTCTATCTACAGGAGCGCGGCACTGCTATGTGCGCGGCCTGCGCGCCTTCGTACGCCAATCTCTTCCTCGGTTACTGGGAGAGATACATTTTTGGCGACGGAGGCGTGTGGGCCAGCGCCCAGGTGCAGTGCTGGATGCGCTACATAGACGACGTCCTTTTTGTGTGGCAGGGTTTGGCTGAGCAGCTTGATACGTTTATGCAAGAACTTAACATGAACTGTTACAGTATCAGACTGACGTACAAGTGTAGTCCGGTAAAGATTGACTTCCTGGACGTCATCTTGGAGGTGGATAGCTCCGGTCTGATTCAGACGGACGTCCACAGGAAGTCAACTTCCGTGAACTCCCTGTTACACGCTTCCTCTGGTCACAGTTCATCCACCATACGCGCCATCCCCACCGGCCAATTTTTGAGGATGAGGCGGATCTGTTCGACCAAGGAGGGATTCGAGCGTCAGTCCGTGGACCTCAAGCAAAGATTCAGGGACCGTGGATATTCCAACAGGTGCATCAAACGTGGTTTTCAGAGAGCTGAACATACACCGAGAGAACTTCTGCTGAAACAAAAATCAAAAAAACCTGAGTTTGAACCGAAACTGCGCTTTGTGGGTACTTATAACCATGAGTGGCAGACCATGCGGGACATTCTCAGGAGACACTGGGGGGTCCTGCGTACCGATCCTACTTTGAGTAAATGTATTCCTAATAGACCTTTCATGACTCCACGACGCGCCAGAAACCTTGGTGATATGTTGGTCAACAGCCATTATGTGCCGCATGTGCCAAGTCTCTTTGGGTCTCGGGGACCGATGTTGGGGTGTTACCCTTGTGGACATTGCGTCTCCTGCGCCAATGTGGAACGTGCTACCCATTTTCACTCGGCCGACGGCTCACGTAGCTTCGAGATCAGGTACAGGATATCATGCTCATCCACACATGTGGTATACTTTGCTCAATGTGCCTGCCCTCTGATCTACGTGGGTCTGACGTCGAGAGAATTAAGGGTACGCACACCCGAGCATGTTCGTGACATTGTCGCAGCGAAAGATGCAAAAGATCCCACTGTGCTTAAAACTATACCTAAGCACTTCTTTAAACATCATGGGTGCAACCCTGCTTCCTTCAAGGTCCGTGGAATCGATTTGGTACATTGCGGCAACAGAAGAGGTGACCTAAAAAAGGTACTGGCCCGTCTGGAGACTAAATGGATCGTGACATTGGGTACCCTTACCCCCAGTGGGCTCAATGAGAGTGTCTCCTATGGTCCCTATTTATGAGAGACTGTTTCTGATGCCATAAGCTGGTTTTCATTTTCTTTCTTTTTCCAGTTTTTAACTCTTTTCCCTGGTTCTATTTTTTAGGTTGTTTTTAATTGCACACACCTTGCCTATACACCTCTCTGGTGCACAAGCCCTTTTTACTGCGTCCTTGCCCTTGGATCACCATATGTGAAACATACAAACTGGACTATGCTGTGACAGTGAGATGGAGTTCGACCAACCCTACTACTGAATGACTATTGCCTGAATCCTAGAGACTTCTCCTTTTTTTTGGGGATAGTTATATGTTGATGTGGACTGATTCTCCTGCTCTCCCATTCTGACATATTACAGAACTTGTTTCTACCAGGTTGTTCTTAGTATCCATATTACATCTGGGTGCTCCTAGCTGGGTAATTCAGCAGCCATGGTCTGTGCTGCCTCTCAGAGGTCTTGGCACCCGCCCACCAGCGCCGCCCATCCGCCCAGCATATACGGTGACGCGTCCCTACGCTGGATGACGGTGCGGGCATGCGCGGTGAGTGGGAGCCGCTCTGGGCTTCAGCACGCAGACTATGCATGCGCATGACGCAGCGGTGAACCCGGAAGTGCCTTACATCGCATCCGGGTCTCACAGCGCTATAAAGACACCGCCGGTGTCCTGGCATGGTGTCCACTACTGACTACAGACCTCTCCCTGAGGAAGCTGTGTGGGCGAAACATATGTAGGGGACATAGGACCTACTCCCTCTCTCTTTCTGGTTGCTCTCCCGCAGTTTTGACCACATAGGGATGATCCTTGTATGTTTTACTATGCTCAGCTGCTACTATGTCTGATGATGCTGTTATCTTTACTTTGGGTATAATTATGTATGTACAAATCAGTCCTATACTTGCTCTGAGAACCATTTAAGGTGGAATTTTCTACCAGAATGATGCACTTTATTTATTTATTATGTGGTTCTCCATAGTATCTGTACTACTGTAATACCTTCTGCATGTACATTGTGAAACCCATTTCTACAGCAGTCAAGTACAGCTGCTCTACACCTTGGTCTTAACATGTCGGTTTGAGTTGCATCTCAGAACCTCTGTTTTGTCACTTTTTTATAACTTTTTTTACACATGATTTAATAAAGGAAAAAACTTTTACTGCAATATACTCCATGTTTCCTCCAGTTTATATAATGCTGTTTATATGGAGATTGTGCAAACTACCCCTGTTTGGTGATTTATTCGCCAGGGGTGTTACTATATAATGCCGTTCAAGGTTACATATCTAATTAGAAAGTAAAAACACCAGAGGTGTAGAAAATAATTAATGCTCATTCTTTCAAAAATGCAGCAAAACCTGGGGTGTTTCTACTTTCTGCACCAGACAAGCACCAATGTGTGTGGACAGCTCTTCCCTGATCACATAGGGTTAGCTGGAAACCAAAAACACAGGATTAGATTAGCATACATTTACATAACACCAAGGCAAAACCTGACCTAAAAAATCCAGCAATATGCAGCAAAACCTTACCTGTGTGAACATACCCTAATGGGGGGGTTACACGCTAGGATATCCTGAACGATATCATTGCAACGTCATGGATTTGAGATCGTTGAAACAATATTGTTGATTTAACCCCTGCGCTGCCAATGTAATGGGCTACATAGCTCCAGGGGAGTGTGGGTACTCTCTGGGGCCATGTGGCACAATACAATTAACCCCTACAACGCCGGCTTCATACCCACTCCTGCAGCACTGTGCCGACATGTAGCACAGAGCTGCAGGAGTGGCTTTACATGTAAAATCAGGCACGGAAATTTAAGTAAAAAGTTTCTTAAAGACTTATACAAACAATAATGTGCCAGTGCTGCTGTCACAGCACTTGCACATTATTGTTAACGCCATTCTTCAGCCTCGGATTGACAATTTTCCCTACGATTCTGGCGCGCTGCCAGAATGAACATCGTTAACGATATCCTTGTGTCTGACAATGCTCGAATGATAATTACATATCGTTCGAACGATTTCAGTCACGTGACTTTTCTAAGGATATCGTTAACGATATCCTTGTGTGTAACGCTACCATTAGACTGGAGCTCATGTACACCTCGACCACTGATCCATCCATCCAATGTATTCATCCATACATCTATCCTATGTATTCATTCCTCCGTCTCTCTATCCTATGTATTCATCCACCAATCCATCCAATGTATTCATCAATCTATCCATCTATCCTATGAATTCATTCATCCATCAATCCGATGTATTCATCCATCCATCTATCCTATGTATTCATCCAACCTATGTATTCATTCATCCATCTCTCAATCCTATGTATTCATCCATCCACCCATCCTGTGTATTCATCCATCTCTCCAATGTATTCATGATCCATCCATCTATCCTGTGTATTCATCCATCCACCCATCCTATGTATTCATCCATCCACTTATCCATCCATCCATCCATACTATGTATTCATCCATCCATCCATCCATCCTACACCATGTTCCAAATTATTATGCAAATTGGTTTTAAGTGTCATAGGGTGTCTTTTTTCAATGAAACCCATTGATGGTATTGTGTCTCAGGGTTCTTTGGATCACTGAAATCAATCTCAGATATCTGTGATAATTAATTTGGTAGGTGAGCCCAATAAAAGGAAAACTGGGTGTTCCACAATATTAAGCAGGGCACAGTTTTCAAGTAACATGGGAAAGAAAAAGAATGTCTCTGCTGCCGAAAAGCAACAAATAGTGCAATGTCTTGAACAAGGGATGAAACCATTAGATATTTCACAAAAACCTAAGCGTGATCATTGTTTGTGAAGAATTTGTGCTGATTCGCAGCCACACTTTGTTGTGCAATAAAGGCAGTATGAAGGTTTTCTGCCAGCAAGTTCATCGATTAAAGAGCAGCTGCTAAAAGGCTCTACAAACCAGCAACAGATATTTGAGCTGCTGGTGCCACTGAGTTCCTCGAACCTCAAGTGTAGGATCCTTCAAAGGCTTGCTGTGTGCATAAACTACTATTGGCAACCCCTAAACATGTTCCCAAGCAAGAACATTGCTATGGCCCAAACATACACTGAAGACTAATTTTCAAACAGTCTGTTTACTGATGAGTGCCGAGCAACCCTGGATGATCCGATGGATGGACTATGGATGGTTGCGGCGCTCACCATTGCTCCCAAAACTGCAACGTCAGCAAAGAGGTGGAGGAGTCATGTTTTGGCCGAATCAGGTAAACAGCTGGTGCCCTTTAAGGTCCCTGAAGGTGTGAAAATGACCTCTGCAAGTATATAGAGTTTCTGCACTGAGACTTTCTTCCACTGTTAAAAAGCATAACGTGCTTCAGGAGCAAAATCATCTTCATGCTCATGACATAATGCCTGCCCCATACTCATGCTGCAAAGAATACCTCTGTTCATTGCTGCTATGGGCATAAAAGGAGTAACTCATGGTTGGCCACCACTGCCACTGACCTCAACCCTATAGAGACCTTTGAGTATAATCAAGCAAAAGATTATGAGGTGTAGAGGCAGTTCACATCAAAACAGCAGCTCTGGGAGCTATTCCTGACATCATGCAAGAATACAAGCAGAACTCCCGAAACTCACAAGTTCAATGAATCAAGAATTGAGGTGATATCAAAGCAGGGTCCTATTAACATGTAACTTGCCTGTAGGTGTTTTGGAGTTTAACATAGCTTTTTATTTCAGTGAATTACCTCCAATGCGCACAATTCAACAAATGAGCATTTCAGTTCTTTCAACAATCAATGCTTAGAAACTCTACTATGCCTAATAATTCAGAACAGTGCATTTAGAGTTTTTTTTTAATTTTGAAGATTATACTGTTATTTTGGGAGTTCTTCAATAAAATTCGATGTATACTTTAACGTGATGACTTTATTGCACTGACTGTCATTTGCACGAGCACTTTAGGAAAATCAAAGAAAAAGAACATTTGCTTATAATTGGAACAGGTGTATGTATTCATCCATCCTATATATTCATCCCATCATCCCTGTATTCATCATCCATCCATCAGGGCCGCTCCAGGTTTCTGTGCCGGCAAAACAATCCAGTGGGCCCCTTTAACACATACCTCGATTCATGAATAAATAAGAAGCTGCGGTGTTATATTAATAGAGCTCCTGGGGCTCTACATATAATTGCTCCAGGCCTGCTTATAGCTCTGCTATATTAAGAGCGCTGTATACTTTAAAGGCCGCTGAATACATCTGTATATATTGAGGCTGTACTGTATATAATATCTGGCTAGCCACTGACCTCGCTGTATAACACAATTCATTTCACGCGCTCCAGATAATATTGCATCGGCCTTTACTATTATATATACAGCACAGTCTCCAAATACCATATACAGCACAACGGCAGTCTCCATATTATATATACAGCACAACACAGCCTCCAAATAATATATCAGGCAGCCTCAAAATAATTTATACAGCAAAGCACAACTCCATATTATGTATACATCACAGCACAGTCTCTAAATAATATATACAGCACAGCCTCCATTTTATATGTACATTACAGCCTCCAAATAACATATACAGCACACCCTCCATATTATATATACAGCCCAGCACAGCCTGCAAATAATACATACAGCCCAGCTCAGCCTCCAAATGAATATATAGGCCAGCACAGCCTCCAAATTCTATACACAGCACAACCTCCAAAAATATATACAGCACAGCCTCAATATTATATATATAGCCCAGCAGCAGTCTCCACAAGCCTCCATAACTAGCAGCAGCCTCCAAACATAGCACAAACCCACCATATATTCCAGCAGCAGCCTCCATAACACAGCCTCCATATACCCAGCAGCAGCCTCCATAGCACAGCCTCCATAACAGCAGCAACCTCCATAACAGAGCCTCCATATCCCAGCAGCAGCCTCCACAGCCAGAGAACCTCCACCAAGCAGCCCTGACACCTCTTAACCAGCAGCGCCTCCATAACAGAGCCTCCATATCCTCAACAGCAGCCTCTGTGTCCAAGCAGCAGCCTCCATATCTCAGCCTCCATATACCTCAGCAGCAGCCTCCATAGCAAAGCCTCCATAACACAGCAGCAGCCCCATAGCACAGGCTCTATATACCCCAGTAGTAGCCTCCATAGCACGGGCTCCATATACCCCAGCAGCAGCCACAATATACCCCAGCAGCAGTTTCCATAGCACAGCCTCCATATACCTCAGTAGCAGCCTCCATAGACACAGCCTCCATAACCCAGCAGCAGCCCTCCCATAACAGAGCCTCCACAGCCCAGCAGAACCTCCACCAAGCAGCCCTGTGACAGCCTCTATAATGCCCCATCATGCTGCACCTATGTATAAAAAAAAAAAAAAAAGATTATGCTCACCTTCCCTCCACTCCCTTGGAGCCTGTGTCCTCCTCTGTTGCTGTCCCTGCTCCTCATTGCAGCAGGCTCCCGTCCATGCTCCTCGTTAATGCCAGCGTGGCTGCAGCAGAGTGTTGAAGTGCAGGGTGATGACTCATCACTCTCTGCAGTCAGCTGAGGCGGGAGCTCAGATGGGAGCCGGCACATGGTTAATTTGAATCACATTCAAATTAGCCATGTGCACTGGCAGCGCTGCGGGAGTACTCAGCTGCCTGAGTGTCCCGGCTGCTGGGCCCCTCCTTGTCAGGGCTACCTTCCCTGATGGGCCCTTGGCCATCAAGGCTACTGGTCTCTGATGGCCAGAGGGCCCCCCAGCTGCTCAGGGCCCCGGCACTTGCCCGGGTATGCCGGGTGCAGACGCCGGCCCTGCATGCATCCTGTGTATTCATCCATCCATCATATGTATTCATCCATCCATCCACCCATCCATTCATCCATCCATTCATCATCCATCCATCTATCCACCCATCCATCATCAATCCACCCATCCATTCATCTATCAATCCACCAATCCATTATCCATCCATTTATCCTTGGAAATGAGGCAAGATTCCACCTTTTTTTGTAAAAAAACAGATTTGGCAACATTGCTTTCAGAACAATGGAACCAAGAACTGTTAGTGGACCTTGAGGCCTTGAGTTCCCCACCACTAATTTAGAGAGATAGAAAAAACGATGTCCAAACACAAGGATGTCAGCGCCATCACAAGCACATACAAGAACCACCTAGAGCAGGGGTCTCAAACTCCAGGCCACGAGGGCCGCACACAGTGCAGGTTTTCAGGTTTTCCATAGCATTTGACAGTTGGTATTCAAATGGGCAACTGTCAATTTCTAAGGAAATCCTGAAAACCTGGACTGTGTGCGGCCCTCGAGGCCTGGAGTTTGAGACCCCTGACCTAGAGGAATCCAGAACAAGGATCATAAATGGCAGTGGCAGGCTTGGCACAAGAATACGGACACACAATGATGGCTGGCAGAGCTGTGGTCCTGTAGGCACTCCTACTATGAAGGAGGCACCATAAGTGCATCTCTTTGAAATAAGAAACATCACCAATGCAACACACCAGACATCCAATAACATCTAAATGATGGTGTATACAAACAATGGGATCACTCAAACACTAAGGCTGGCTTCACACTACGTTTTTTACCATCCTGTTCTGTTCATTTTTGAAACAAACAGAACAGGATTGTTTTTGGCCCCCATATATCCCTATGGAGCCGGATTGGCTCTATTTCGTCATCTGGTTTTGTGAATCCGATGCAGGATTCGTTTCTATCCTGTTTTACAACCGGTCCCAAAAACGATGCCTGCAGCGTTATTGGGCTCCGGTGACAAAACAGGACACAAATGAATCCTGTCTGGTCCGGAACACTTAGCATGTGGGCCTATGGAATAGTGATGTGTCGTTCACGAACAAGTGAACGATAAGGCGTTAAAGCCGATCTCAAAGAGGCTGAGTGTTTTGTTATTTTTCTCGCTGTGCAGCTTAGTGAAGCTCGGCTGATGACTAGCTGGGAAGGAGACAGTCAGGAGATAATGATAGACCAGTGTAATTATAACCGTGAAGCTCGACACCAAGAGAAGCTACGCCTGCATCGCATTTCTCCTAGCGGCAGCTAGGCACCATGACGTGATGATGTCTAAGGAATAGGCAACGCTGTAGACTTTCAGCGATAGTATGACTGCCTAGGATCGCGAAAGTCTTTGCTTCCCAACAGCAGACCACCAGTGACCAGGCTAGGCACGTGGGACATGACCACTAATTCCAGAGCTGGCCCCTTTACCCTGAGACTTTCCAGCGATCCCACAGTCATCGACCATGGCAGATAGCTGGAAAGGTATTTGCTGGTGAGCTGTCAAACAGAAGCAGACTCACCAGTGACCAGTGGACCAGCGACATCGGGAATAATATAAGATATTCTTTCCATGATGCTGACTCCCGCTGTCTCTTGGACAGCCTGCGGTAAGCAGAGCAGTCTAGTAACCATGGTAAACAATGGGTATCTAGGCAGCGGCGCTGCCTAGATACCCGATGTTTACCATGGTTACCAGCCTTGTCCGCTGATCCGCTGGTCTCTCAAGGTACACAGCGTAATCTAGCATATGCTGTCTAGTACCCGTGTGATACCTTGGAAAAATACCAGAATGAATGCAGTGATAACTGTACCGTATACATGGGTATTAGGCAGCGTGCGCTGCTAGATATGCCTGTCTACCATGGTGAACACCTGGGGTGGTCGCTGATGTTGTCTCTCGCAGTCAAATGCGTCATCGAACAGGAGACCAGGGCAAAAATGTCTGAATGATTTGCAGTGTACGACCTCACAGCAGGGCAGGTCCTGATGCGTGTCAACGTGCACATCGCTGAAGTCGCTGTTACGTCACAAACTGTACGTTCAGCGACATCGCTAGCGTGTGCAGTGTGTGTACCTTCAGTTCCTGACCTCATTGGCATATATGTATGTGTAGGAGGAGAGGCAGCTTGTTTCGTTATTATCAGTGATTATCTTATCAAAGTATGGTGCAGCTTCAATAACTGTATAGAGTCAGTAATAGGAAGTCAGCACTTAGGGTCAACTGTCCAGTGTGTCCACATACACATGGCCTATCTGACATGACTGTTTAACCCCTTAAGGTTTTTTTTTTCTGGTATAAAAAAAAAAGATAAAATCATTGACGAAATGTTGTGTCTCCATCTCTTCAATGTTTAGTGGAAGCGCTGTGTGTGTGTGTGAGGGCTTGATTTTATTTTGTGGTGACCCCAATATATTTTTTTTTATATATTTTATATTTTTATATTGATTAGATTCTTTATGCATTTTTCTGTACAATTCTAGCAGTTAAGACTTTTTTTCTATTTTAATAGTCTTAACAAGACTCTCTATATCCATCCATCTATCCCTGTATATCTATCCATTCATCCATCCCTCTATATCTATCCATACATCCCTCCCTCTATATCCATCCATCCCTATATCTATATCCATCCATCTATATCTATCCATCCATCCCTCTATATCCATCCATCCATCTTTCTATATCCATCCATCCATCCCTCTATATCCATCCATCCCTCTATATCCATCCATCCCTCCCTCTATATTCATCCATCCATCCACCTATCCCTGTCTATCTATCTATCTATCTATCTATCTATCTATCTATCTATCTATCTATCTATCCATCCATCCCTATATCTATATCCATCCATCTATATTCATCCATCTCTCTATATCCATCCATCTTTCTATATCCATCCACCCATCCCTCTATATCCATCCAGCCCTCTATATCCACCCATCCCTCTATATTTATCTATTCATTCATCCTTCTTTCCATCCATTTATCCATCCCTCAATATCCATCCATCCATGTATCCAACCATCAATATCCATCCATCCATCTGTATCTATCCATCCATCTATCCCTCGCTCTATATCTATCTATCCATCGCTCTATATCTACCTATCCATCTATGCATCTATCCATTGCTCTATATCTATCTATCGGTCTATATCTATCTGTCTGTCCATGCATCCATTCATCCACTGTGTTTGATATCTGCTATGTGCTGTCTGTATGTGTTGTCTATGTATCCCACTTTTTATCCCTCTATCAATCCATCCCCCTATCTATCCATCCATCCCTCTATATCCACCACTCTATCCATCCTTCCCTCTATATCCATCCATCCATCACTGTATATCTATCTATCCATTCATCCATCCCTCTATATCCATCCATCCCTCCCTCTATATCCATCCATCCCTATATCTATATCCATCCACCCATCCCTCTATATCCATTGTGGTCTTGTGAAGACGGACATCTCCTGCTCCCATTGTTATCATTTTAATTTGATAGACGCAGGAGGAGACGTCAGTAGGGGTCTAACTACAACAGGTGCAGGGGTTGCGATCACACCCGGCTCTGCAGCCTAGGGGGGCCCCAGAATTCCCTTTGGCCTATAGAAAAAGACTAATACTATTAAAGATTTGCAATAATTGGGGGCCCCATTGGAGCTTTTGCATTGGGGCCCTTGGGCCTGAAGTTACGCCACTGGATGTCAGGTATGTTTTTTGGCAACTAATTTTTGCAGTATGAGGTTCTGCAGTAGCTGAGGTGTTTATAATGTTTTGTAGTAGCTGAAGTACCTGATATGAGGTTCTGAATGTGAGTTGTGTATTATGATGTTCTGCAGTAACTGAGGCATGTTCTACAGTTCCGAAGTGTGAATTAGAAGCTTCTGCAGCAGCTGAGGTATGTGTTGCTGCAGCTGAGGTGGGCAGTATGGGGTTCTGCGACAGTTGAGGTGTGCAGTATGAGGTTATGCAGCAGCTGCACTGTGTATTATGAAGTTCTGCAGCAGCTGTGGTGTGCACAATGAGTTTCTGCAGTGGGCGAGTGTGTTTGTTACGACTTTCTGCAGCAGCTGAAATGTGTAGTTTTGCAGCATCTGAGGTTTGTATTACCATGCTCTGCAGCAGCTGAGGCATGTTCTGCAGTAGCTACAGTGTGAATTCTGAAATTCTGTGGCAGCTGATGTATTTTTTTGCAGCAACTGGGTTTTGCAGTATGAAGTCCTGCAGCAGCTGTGGTGTGCATTATGAGGTTCTGCAGCAGCTGAGGTTCTACACTGTCTGCGATGTGTATTATGATGTTATGCAGCATAGGAAGTGTGTTTTGCAGTGGCTGAAGTGTGAATTATGAGGTTCTCCAGTGGCTGAGGTATGTTTTGCAGTAGTTGAGGTGTGTATTATGGTGTGTATTATACAGTGCTGCAACAGCTGAGGTGTCTTAGTATGAGATTCTGCAGTAACTGAGGTATTGGGAGGTTCTGCAGCAGTTGAGGTGTGTGTTATGAAGTTCTGCAGTTCTGTTGGTCAATATTGACTTTTTACAACATGATTTAAAGAGAATTTTGATAGAACAAGAAAATGTAGATACCAAATTACAGGACATTCTGAAGGAGGAGGAAATGGCGAAGTTCAAGGAACAGGTCAATACACGCATTACCAAACTACGATTAGACCTGGAGGAGGGAAAAAGGAGAAAGTGGTTGAGAGACACAGAGGACTACTCGAGTGGAAACATATACAATTGGCAGCGAGAGGGTGTGGGGAAATGGCGGAATACAGGTGGTAACAGGTCTAATCAATTTTGTGCATGTGGAAAGATATATCCTATAATGGACTTTGTTCATAGATATAGATCTAAAGAAAAACGGAGGAAAAGAAGAGGAGGAAGGAGACACCACCGGCAACAAAAAAGACAAGCGGGGAAAACAGAAACAACAGAGGAAACCCCCATTGAAAAATTGAAAGAGGACTTAGTGGTGAACCTGTCCAGTAAGGTATTAACTGAGATGCAAAAATCTGTTCTAAATAAGGGCTTGGGCTTTGGTCCAAATACACATACTGATTTTTTTCAACTGTCACTAGACCTGCAGTATTTTTTCAGATCATTAAAGTTGAAGGAGTGGTTCAGTACTAAAGAGAATAAGGCTAGAGTAATGACATGTGATTTTGATATGGGGAGCCTGGGTATGAGGAAAAAGAGTAAATTCATACCTCCAGTTAATTCAAATGTGATTGATTCATTTATTACAGCTGTTATTAAAGAGGTTGATGTATTGAAAAATAAAAAGATCAAAGTATTTAGGAAGCCCAATATTAGGACAGAGGAAGTAACAGCTCTTAATGACCTTGTTCGTGACGACAGCATTATAGTTAAAAAAGCAGACAAAGGAGGAGCTGTTGTGGTCATGGACAGGGCCATGTATATTAAAGAGATCAAGAGACAGCTGGATGACCCGGGGGTCTACCAGAGACTGGATAGGGATCCCAAGTTTGACATAGCACATAGAATCGAGGCAGTCCTGAAAAAGGCATTACATGAGGGTTTGATTGATCAGGATCTCCTTGATTTTATGACAATACAATATCCTACAACACCTGTATTATATGTGCTCCCAAAAATCCATAAGTCTCTGGTGGACCCACCGGGTCGTCCAATAGTCTCAGGTACAAATTCTATTCTCTCTAACATAGGAGTGTTCCTTGATAGGGTATTGAACCCTATAGCAAGAGAAGCTGACTCATATGTGAGAGATACAGGAGATTTTTTACGAAAATTGAATTCCCTGTCAGTAAGTGGGGAAGTGATTTTGGCATCTTTCGATGTCGTCTCGCTTTATACTTCCATAGATAATGAACGAGGCCTGGCTGCCATAAAGAAAAAACTAAAAGAAACAGAGTTTTCCAAAAATGCCTGTCAGTTGGTACTGGACCTTCTGGAACTGGTTTTGCGAAATAATTATTTCCTATTTGGGGATGATTATTTCCTACAATGCAGAGGTACAGCGATGGGGGCCAATATGGCCCCGGCATATGCCAATATTGTTATGCGGGTAATTGAGGAGGACTTCGTCTATGTGTCCCACCATTATGAGGAAGTAGCTACATGGTGGAGATACATAGACGATGTCTTCCTCATATGGACAGGAACAGAGGATGCATTGCATTGTTTCCATGATTACCTAAATAATATAGATGAGACAATTAAGTTCACCTTAGTGTGGTCGAAATCCTCCATACAATTTTTGGATGTACAGGTTCTATATCAGGATGATGAATTTACAACGAAATTGTATGTAAAGGAAACAGATAGAAATGACCTGTTGCACTATACTAGCCAGCACCCAAAAAACACCATCAAATCTATCCCTTTTAGCCAAATGACAAGAGTGAAAAAAATAGTAAGTGATGAGAAAGAACAAGAAACAGCACTAGGAGTAATGATGAATAAATTCTATGCAAGGGGATACCCAAAAAAACTATTGGGAGAACAGAAAGAAAAAGTGCTGAAATTGACCAGGTTAGATGTTTTGGCGGAGAAAAATAATAAGAAACAACTGAAAAGAGTGCCATTTGTTTCCACGTACAGCGAAGAGAGTAGAGAAGTTGCGAATATAATACGCAAACATTGGAGGATGTTGGGGAGATGTTTACCTCATGTAAAAGAGTTTAACGAACCGCCACTTTTTTCTTATAGACGAAACCAATGTCTGAGGGACAAATTGATACGTTCAGACATTGGTCCTATAAAAAAGGATGGACAAATGTATTTGACAGGGGCTAAGAGAGTGGGGTGTTACCCCTGTCTCTCATGTATTAATTGTGGGCTGATGAAGAAAGGCTCACACTTTGTACATCCAAAAACAGGGCAGAGATTTGAAATCAAGCAATTTTTGACCTGTTCATCTGACTATGTTGTCTACCTCATCGAATGTCCTTGTTTTCTGTGGTATGTCGGTGAGACAACGTGGGATTTTAAGACACGTATTGCCCATCACCGACATACCATAAAAAAGAAAAGGAAGGATCTACCGATCCCCAAACACTTTGTGGAAATGGGACATACGGAAAAAGATCTGAGGTTTCGTCTGATAGACGCAATTCCCATACAAAGACGGGGAGGTGATCGACAGAAATTGCTGTTAAAAAGAGAAATGGAATGGATCCATAGACTCAATACATTACGACCGAACGGTCTAAACGTGGACTATAAGATACAGAGCCTGTTATAAAACATGAATCCCTGATATTAAACTCTCATCAACCACTACTGTAGTTAGATAAACATCAGACGAAAGTAGGATCTTGTAAATCTTTTGAAATAATGTTTTTAAAAAAATTTTTTTACTGAAAAATATTTTATTTCTTATTTTGCAGATCTGTACAGAGGACTCCACAAGCTGCAACTTGCCTGTACACAAGTCATTCCAATTGCAATTGTTATCCAGTGTGATATCCGATGTCCTGTCAGTATTAGTACCCTTGTATAATGAGAAACTGAATAAAGTATAATTGTTATGAACAAGTCCTTGTGTATATAAAGTCTCTGGGAGAAACATGGTCTGGTCACCTAAACAGGATAACACTTTGTGGTTATTTGTATGTGGAAAACGTACTTAACTGTCAAAGCCCACCAGGGCGGTGACTTTAGTATAGACCGTGAAAGGTTCCTCTTATAAGACATGGATCACCTTTATGTATGAGGTATCTGGTGGAGACATGGTCTGGTCACTTAAACAGGATAACACTTTGTGGTTATTTGTATGTGGAAAACATACTTAACTGTCAAAGCCCACCAGGGCGGTGACTTTAGTATAGACCGTGAAAGGATCTCCTTATAAGACATGGATCATCTCTATGTATAAAGTATCTGGTAGAAACATGGTCTGGTCACTTAAACAGGATAACACTCTGTAGTTATCTGTATGTGGATAACGTACTTAACTGTCAAAGCCCACCAGGGCGGTGACCTTTAATATAGACCGTGAAAGGGTTTTCTTATGGGACATAGATCATCTCTTTATATTATAATTGCCTAATGTATACACTGGTAGTATAATACTAAAGTGATTTGGGCAATTTTCATAAAATAGATAATTAGATATATACAAGAGGTTCTATAATCCCCACTTCACTGCAGGAGTAGCAGTTAATATGCGCCGTAACTCTCCCAAATATTAGGTATAAGCGCACAAGGTCTATGAACGAGTGCCATTATCACTGCGCAATCGCTAGAAAGCAAAGATGGCGCCCGAGAATAACGGAGTAGAGAGCGCAGGCGCGTGAATGAAGTTAGGAGTAGTGACTTCATCTGCACCATTGCGCAGCTGCAGTGGGTGTATGGGAAGTCCCGACTCGCAATACACATGCGCGGGATCTGGGACTAGGTACGAGATCTAGATGGGACTGAAGTATTCACATGGAGCATGCGCATTGGAATGAGGAGAACGCCGAAAGTGTAATGGCGGAAATGGCGGTACATGGTTGCAACGTGGGGTCTTCTAATGAGCAGATAAGTAACATCTGTACATATAATCACTAATTAATATGAAATATGAGATACTGGTTACAGTATGGATACTTGGCTGTATAATATCACTATATGCACTTTATGATTCACAGATCACCATGCACAAGTTATGGAATTGTATATATATATGATTATTTACACTATTTTTCTACTAATTATATTATTGTAAGCCCCTTGTATGGGAGCTATATATATGTGAGCACTAGAACTGTTTGTCACTGCTAGAGAAAGGCTGTGTGCCGAAACGTCGCAGTCCTAGGACAAAATAAACCCACATGGATACACTAAAGGAAGTGCTGCCCTTCATTTTTTCATCCTATCTATCTATCTATCTATCTATCTATCCATCCATCCCTATATCTATATCCATCCATCTATATTCATCCATCTCTCTATATCCATCCATCTTTCTATATCCATCCACCCATCCCTCTATATCCATCCAGCCCTCTATATCCACCCATCCCTCTATATTTATCTATTCATTCATCCTTCTTTCCATCCATTTATCCATCCCTCAATATCCATCCATCCATGTATCCAACCATCAATATCCATCCATCCATCTGTATCTATCCATCCATCTATCCCTCGCTCTATATCTATCTATCCATCGCTCTATATCTACCTATCCATCTATGCATCTATCCATTGCTCTATATCTATCTATCGGTCTATATCTATCTGTCTGTCCATGCATCCATTCATCCACTGTGTTTGATATCTGCTATGTGCTGTCTGTATGTGTTGTCTATGTATCCCACTTTTTATCCCTCTATCAATCCATCCCCCTATCTATCCATCCATCCCTCTATATCCACCACTCTATCCATCCTTCCCTCTATATCCATCCATCCATCACTGTATATCTATCTATCCATTCATCCATCCCTCTATATCCATCCATCCCTCCCTCTATATCCATCCATCCCTATATCTATATCCATCCACCCATCCCTCTATATCCATTGTGGTCTTGTGAAGACGGACATCTCCTGCTCCCATTGTTATCATTTTAATTTGATAGACGCAGGAGGAGACGTCAGTAGGGGTCTAACTACAACAGGTGCAGGGGTTGCGATCACACCCGGCTCTGCAGCCTAGGGGGGCCCCAGAATTCCCTTTGGCCTATAGAAAAAGACTAATACTATTAAAGATTTGCAATAATTGGGGGCCCCATTGGAGCTTTTGCATTGGGGCCCTTGGGCCTGAAGTTACGCCACTGGATGTCAGGTATGTTTTTTGGCAACTAATTTTTGCAGTATGAGGTTCTGCAGTAGCTGAGGTGTTTATAATGTTTTGTAGTAGCTGAAGTACCTGATATGAGGTTCTGAATGTGAGTTGTGTATTATGATGTTCTGCAGTAACTGAGGCATGTTCTACAGTTCCGAAGTGTGAATTAGAAGCTTCTGCAGCAGCTGAGGTATGTGTTGCTGCAGCTGAGGTGGGCAGTATGGGGTTCTGCGACAGTTGAGGTGTGCAGTATGAGGTTATGCAGCAGCTGCACTGTGTATTATGAAGTTCTGCAGCAGCTGTGGTGTGCACAATGAGTTTCTGCAGTGGGCGAGTGTGTTTGTTACGACTTTCTGCAGCAGCTGAAATGTGTAGTTTTGCAGCATCTGAGGTTTGTATTACCATGCTCTGCAGCAGCTGAGGCATGTTCTGCAGTAGCTACAGTGTGAATTCTGAAATTCTGTGGCAGCTGATGTATTTTTTTGCAGCAACTGGGTTTTGCAGTATGAAGTCCTGCAGCAGCTGTGGTGTGCATTATGAGGTTCTGCAGCAGCTGAGGTTCTACACTGTCTGCGATGTGTATTATGATGTTATGCAGCATAGGAAGTGTGTTTTGCAGTGGCTGAAGTGTGAATTATGAGGTTCTCCAGTGGCTGAGGTATGTTTTGCAGTAGTTGAGGTGTGTATTATGGTGTGTATTATACAGTGCTGCAACAGCTGAGGTGTCTTAGTATGAGATTCTGCAGTAACTGAGGTATTGGGAGGTTCTGCAGCAGTTGAGGTGTGTGTTATGAAGTTCTGCAGTAGCTGAATCATGTGTTAGTATGAGATTCTACAGCAGCTGTGGTATTGGGAGGTTCTGCAGCAGTTGAGGTGTGTGTTGTGAAGTTCTGCAGCACCTGCGTTGTGTGTGTTATGAAGTTCTGCAGCAACTGAGTTGTGTGTTATGATGTTCTGTAGCAACTGAGGTGTCTAATATGAGGTTCTCCTGCAGCTGAGATGTATATCACCAGGTTCCTTAGCAGCGTAGTTGTTGCATTATGATGTTCTGCAGCAGCTGAGGTGTCCTAATATGAGATTCTGCAGCAGCTGAGGTGCATTATACACAATGTATTGTGTGTTTATTTCCAGCATTGTCATCTGGTGTGAGACCAGACTGATTAATAAAGGGGTTTGTATATGCTGAGGTCCTCAATGAACAGCGCCCCTGGCCTCATGTTATGTATGTGATACTGCACCTCAGCCTAGTCAGGTCAGTGGGGCAGAGAGGCAGCACCAAATATAGCCCAAGGACACTTTATTATGCAGAAACTAAAGATTGTTATTTTTAGAATTTGTACAATCCCTTTAACTTCTTCATGACCAAAGATGTGTCCCTCCCCCTGATGCAAGCTCACATCCTCTGATGACCCGGATGCTGTCTGCAACCACTTCCTGTGGATGACTGGCAAGCACTAGCAGAAAGTGATGATTTGTGCTATATAGAGATGTGTTGTAGCTCATCTCTACATAAGACAAGCAATCAGATATGGAGCACTGAGACCCCTTATGGGGCAGTTTGAAATAAAGAAAAATGAAAAAAAGTTTTTAAAAGTATGAAAAAAAACCCCATAAAAGTTCAAATCAGCCCCCTTTTGTCCCACTGAAAATAACACTATTAAAGAAATAAAAAAAATACAGATTTAGTATCACCGCGTTTAGAAATGCCTGATCTATCAAAAAATAAAATCAATTAAGCGACCGTCACACACTACGATAAATGGCTAGATATCGTTTGAACGCGCCTGATTAGACATCGCTCGAACGATATCTATGCGTGTAACCGCACGACACGACGAAGAGAAATGATAAAATCGTAAAATCGAGATCTGAGCTCCGGACCTCATATCACACGATATCGAGTCATTAGATAAACAGAATCAACGTGTGTAAACAACCGATATCGTCTACACGTTGGGAACTGAGTGATGCCGAAATCTAGCACGTAGGCGTGGCAGGAATTTCTCTGTGTCTCGCCTCCTCAGTTGTGATTTGTTAACCTTAATGCGTTCGGATTGGCTGGCTCTACATCAGCTCTCATTGGTGGAAGATCATGCGTTCCCATTGGCTGTCTTCACAGGGCGCCATTTTTGAAGAGCTGTCTTTAGCATCACACATAGGCGTCGGCTGCACGATCACGCATTGTCATTTACAATTTTCGTGCACCCACAAGTTCGCCAACCTGATAATATAACCTGCGTGGTACATGAGGCTGCTATAGTGTTCACCTTCTCATACATCCAAACAATCTCGACAGACGCCGCGCATACAACGCGGCGCTACGTCACGCCCATGGGATATTGTCCCGTAGGTGCCGCAGAAGTGGTTATTGCCGTGTCAAGCCACGTAGCTCGCCTTTAAGTTTTGTAACGTCACGCAAGGGGCGGTCCTGACGGAATGAAGTTGGTTTCAGTTTCATTCTGCCTGCAAGGTGCTAGCTCCTCCCATGCACATTTCAGCTCAGTCATGGCCGCAACACGCCGCGCTGCCACGTGGGGGATGGCGGAGCTCATGATCTTAATCGATCATTGTGATCGGTTAGATTATTGGGGCCGCCACCCCCACCGTCACCCCAGGCTGCGCAACCGCAGCACTGTGCGGACGATTCAGCGGGCCCTGCTCCGCCAGCTGGAAGTTGAGAGGGAGGTGAAGGCGATCCAGCACAAGATCGCTGATCTTAAATTTAAGTCCCCGGGCCGCATTGTGGACATCCGTGCCCGGATTGCCAGGCTGCGTGGTGAGTAAATGTTGGGCCCAAGCACACGTACATGTACCAAACTACACAGCAATGTCTCCCAACATATTCCAAGGAGAGTGTGGTCCCCGGCCTGTCCCCACCAATGTGTTTGCATATATTCTGGCTAATTTGGATGCAGGCCCTACACTACGGCCTGGTCGTGCAACCTCCTAAAGGTTGTCCATCTAAATTTAAATCATTACCTAAAATGAGTGACAATCTTCAGTGTGCACTTTTCAAGAAATTGCAGGTCACAGGCAGCATGGCAAGGGGATGGACTGGGGAGTACAGGTGACATATAGTACAGGGGACTGTACCCTCCCTCCCCTTGCCATGCTGCCTAAAACCTGGCAGTAAAAGAAATTGTTTGCCACACTGCGAATTTACGCACATTTTTCAAAGGACCAATCCCAAAATAATGTTCATCAACCAACATTTGTAAACTGTGTTTGGACCCACCATGTGGATGTGACAACAATGTGTCGCCTGGTGGTTTACACACAAACACGAATAGGCCAAACTACTGCCCAGCACAAATTGTGACGCTGGACTCAGGCGTAACCTCACTATATTATTGTATAAGACTACTTTCACACTTCAATATCGAAAACAATGATGGTGACCGATATAAATCAGCCTGCATTGGATCTAACTGATCCCTGCAGTTGGATCCAAAACAGCCATCACATCCGACATTCCCTTGGATCAGTTGATGTGACTGTCCCAGCTGTTCTCCCCTGGTGCACCCCCTCATCACCCCTGTGTTTACCCCTCCTCACACCTCTTGTCCCCCCATGTTCACCCCTGTGTGTGACCCCCTCATGTCCCCTGTGTTCCCCCCTCTTCTTCCGTGTGTGGGCCCCTCATGTCCCCCATTACTTGCCCTCCTTTACCCTGTCGTCCTGCTTTCCTACCTAAAATATGTGGGTTCTCAGGTGTCCCCGAGCCCCCTCCGGTTGCTGCCGCCTCATGTTTTTGCCAGAGGTGTTCTTCATGTGGACAGGACCTGCGTTGATGTCACAGTCACATATCCGCAGGTTACACCATGGTAAACTGGGGTCACGTGACTGTGACCGCACCGCAGGTGCTGTACTGCAGTCGAAGACCTCTGCACAAACCGTGAGACGCCGGGAAATGGCGGGGGCTCGGTCACAGTTCTGCCAACATTTTACTAATTTTAAAAAAACTGACATTCCAGTTAGGACCAGTTTTACTGTACTGAGCAGGGTCTGTTCCTTAAAATCGTGTACAAGGACACAGCCAATGTCTTTTCTGAAGCTGCTCCATAGGGCCCCATGTTATTCAGGTTTCCGACTACAATATTTGCCAAGCCGATGGTGTGGCCTAAAAATCAAACAGCCTTGGATCCAATTATGGCCACATGCAGCCCTATGGCCAACCGACCATATTGGCTGGCCAAAAAATGGCATCATATTTTGTGTCATGCAATGTGTTACGCTGTTTTAGGGGGTGGCAAACTTCTGCGCATGGTCCGATTGTAGCATCAATTTTAAACAATTACAGATTTGTATTGGACAAAAACGGATGCCGTTTAGTGCCCATCCAATTCAGCACAATTGTCATAGGGCTGCATGGGTCTCAATATCTGGCCGCTGCAGTTTGATTTTTCAGGGACAACATTGGCTTATTCAAAATCCTTGTGTGAAATTAAACAAACCTGACTACACATTATCTAAGATCATACACTAAATATGTACCATCTAAAGCACACACATGCGACACTGCCCCACAGATGTTGCACCCTACACAGGGGTCAATTAAGACCCAGCCTGATGTTTGAACCATAACATCAATAGTACTTAAAAAATAGGTCAATGCAGCCATGGAGCAACCAACATTGGCTAATGTGGCAACCCAAAATACAAAACACATACACCGAGCATGTGTTGGTGTGTTTGGCCACAAGCCAACATATCTTGCCAGTGTAGTGGCCCTCCTGTCAAGAAAAATACTGTGTCCCACCCACATTACATGCATACAACATTAGTCTATGCATCCAACCTGACCTTGTAGCATATTTTTAAATGGGGGAAAGACAATAGGCACAAAATGAAAATGTTCAACCACAATGTTGTAAACCTTTCTGGGACAAACTTTTACCTTGTGCTTCCAAACCCAGATGCGGAGGAATCTTCTTCCGAAGATTATCCACACCCTGGCCCACCCGCAGTTCGCCCGGAGAACCCACCCCTACAGCAGCCAGCAGGGACACCCTCGGCCACGAGCAATGAGGAGGAGGAGGTGCCTGATGCAGCATTGTGGGAGGACTGGCTATACGATTCCGAGCTCCCATCACCACCCTCGACACAGGAGGGCTTGGAGGAAGACGAATCGGCTTTGAGGGATGATGGGCCATCGTCTAGCCCGGCCCCTCTTTTGCCACCAGGGCACATTATCTGGCCACAGAGCCCCAGCCCGGCTGTTACACCACCTCCCACCATTTCAAGCTCTGTGGCCAGCGCAGGGGTGGCCATGTCCCCAGAGCCAGCAGAGGATGATGTGCGGTCCCCAACAGGCCCTGCGGAGGAGGAGAGGGCTCAGGAGGATAGGGCCCCAGACTTCACTGAGTATGGTGGTAAGTGTGGATTTGTGGGGCATACACCCTGCATACTGGAGTTATTATTGTGTTTATCGTCACAGCTTTTTTTGGAAGGGTCTAACTTCTTTGTTTTCACCAATGTTTGTGCAGATGGCGAACGTGCAGGCTCAGCCAGGTTGAGTCTGAGTGCCTCCCCATCCACCCCTGATAGTGGTGAGGATGTTGAGCAAGAGGGTAAGTAGCATATTTTGATTATTACTTTAACAAAACAGACCATGTACTTTCCCATTGTAAAAGTGTTCTTCATCACCATACAGGTGTCCCTACTGTTGAAGATGTGTTGCAGGCACACTTCCACTTTGTTACACAGCTGCACTCGGCCATTGAACAACATCTCCACGAGCTGGGCCGGCTACGTGACATGCTGGCTGGGCGCCATCAACAAGATGGTGGGCTCCCATGAGGGTGTGGGAATGGGACCCTGTAACGGTCCATCCGGACATGAAGGAGTGTTGTCCATGTTGGACGCAAAAAATGTTTTTTTGCCATGTTGGCATTCTTTGTTTCAGTTTTTTTGCCCCCGTTGGGCTCTTTTCTTATAGTGTCCAACATTGTGGACACTCACAAGTGAGTTGGGGTATTTCCTACACTGAAATTCAAATGTGTACTTGTTGTGCACGGTATGGCACATTTATAACAAACAATAAAATGTTGATACAAATCTGTAAGTCATTGCCTTTATCTAAGCACACATATATGTAAATATTATGGGAGGTTTATGTTGGACTTTAAGGGCATCAAGGTCAAAACATTGCCTCAACAGGTTGAGGCAGAGGAAGGGGTCAATAACACATGTTGTAACACAAGGTGCACATTGTGAGCATGCCATCTGTCGACAAAGCAAGCATACATACTTTTTAGGGAAAGTGATGATAGTAGTTTGGAAATGCTGTTACACCATCAACATAAAATGTGGCTTCACGGCGTCGAGATCTACCAGCTGTTGACTCCAGGCACAATAAGATTGTCCAATTTTAGCACTACATACAATGATGTTAAGGACACCTCGGCGGCCTTGTGGGTCCACCAATAAGTAGGGAAGCCTACTGCTCCAGACCAAACATTTAAGTCGAATGGCCCTCTACATATGTAGGTAGTGCTAGATACAGCATGTGGCCTACTATAGATGGTGATCGTCAAACATTGAGTTTTTTTCTGGAACCCACAATGCAACAATCACGGACAACATATTTAAGGAGTGTGAACAGAAAGTATATTTTAATCAAAATAAAGGTCTGAATCTCCGTTCATTAATGTGCACAAGGAAAAGGGCCAGTATAACATTTGGCTTAAAAAAAACAAACACATTCTGTGTTTTAAAAAGGTAACCAAAAAACAACTTGTGGGGTGGATCTACCCTAATGAAATTTTACACAACAAATTTAAAAATCCAGGAAACATCCAAAAAAAAAAAACTATAAGTCCTCATAATGGGCCTCTTCTAAATATTTGTCTTCCTGGTGGAAGCTGGTGTCGGGGCGGTGATGTGGGTACCAACCAGCCCTGCCTCGCAGAGCCATGTGATGGCCTTGGCCAGATGTACGGCCAGGGGGGTAATTTGGAGGGCCCTGGTACTGCCAGGCCTGTAGGTTGGCGGGTGGCTGGGGAATGGGAGCAGGGAAAGTGGAGTCGGCAGTGAGGTTGCCCAAACGGGCCTGATCCATCACCAGGAGTATCACACGCTCCGCATGCTCCCTTTGGTAGGTGGCAAAAGTGGGTAGCTGCTGATTAACAACTCCGGCAAACAGGCATTGGGGTTCACGGACCTGCTGCGTTAACACCTGCTCAGCCAGTGACACGAGTTGACTGCCTGAGGACGCCGGTTGATTTCGTTCCCGGCCCCGTGGACGAGAAAATGCCATAGAGGGACGGTTGGCCGCTGATGCACCCTCATGAACGGGCCCAGATGATGGAGGCTCCGGTGACTCCAATTGTGACCCTGAAGAGGGCCCTTGAAGCGGATCCTACATGTGGAAAGGAAGACCAGATCAGCAAACATAGCAGAAAACTTTTGTGATCATTTGTTAAATTTAGGATAAAGTGACATGTATGTCACTAACCCACACTGTGCCTGATGTCCTGCAAAAATGTCCTAACAGGGCGTTACAGCTTTGGACAATAACACAACACACACTAGTTGTGTGCAAATGGAGTGATTGCTACAATTGTAGGTGCTGGAAACAGCCTCAAGCAAGATGGGAGGCCAATCTGGTGTAGTGTTGCCTTCTCTACCTTGGAAACATGGTTATGAATGTTTGCAATAATGTGTATGCTGTGAGAATTGTGTTAATATTGGCCTAGGTGAGCGACTTACATTTTCAGGGTCCACGGCATCATCCACATTGGCCTGTGGTGGCTGGCTGAATGCCTCACTATCCAGCACTCGGCGTGGCTCCTGCTGGTCCAAAGTGAACAGGAGCATGTCATAGTACCAAAGGGTTTGTGTATATAGGTCCTCTGCCGCCATACCAGATCTGCGTGACTCCTGCACCTTTTTGTGTTCCTTCACAAACACAGTTTTCAAATACTGTATCTTTCTCTTGACATAGTCTATGTCCAGCTGTTGGCCTGGCATAAATTGCCGGCACACGTCCAGTAGCTTCTCATATGCCGCTGTACGGAGGGCCCTGTTCGTATACCCAACACAGCGGGTTTGCCATAAGCAGGGGTTTGCCCTGTAGCCCTTAATTAAGGCAGTAACAAATTCCCTATTTGGGTGGGGCATCTGCAAAACAAATTAAAAATAAATTCAGTACAAATCACAGTGGCACATGGTTAAAACCATGTGAAACTCACATCCACAGGATGATGTCAGCTGACATGATCAATGTGAAATGCCACAGCTCCAAAACACAAGAGCAGCCTTGCTTCTACCAAGATTCTTGTTCAACTCACATGGATGTGTGCTGTTGTGACAGTGACAATCCAAAATGTGTGGCTGGAGTACCATATAATAACCAGCACTTTAGATGTGTCTGTCTCATCTAATAATGTGAACATACCTTGGCTTGAGAAAAACACAGTGTCTACAGTGAAAAAGATGAGCAAAGTCTCCAAGATGCTGGCTGCCTGCATGCTCTCAATCACTTGTGTGAAGGGACACACAAAAGAGCAGGTCCGGCACACATGTTCACAATGCACTATTTATCCTAATTGATCCTACAGCTGTTGGACTATCACAGGTGCGATATGCATACGCATCGCAATTGCCACGCCTGGTATAGGACATAACGTCTGCGCTGGGTGTGGTCCAGCGTTTTGAGCCACGCCTGCCGTGGAACATAGCCTCGGCGTTGGGTGTGGCACAATGGTTCAACCACACCTGTTTGTAGGGCGTACCATCGTGTTAGGGTGTGGGGTAGCGCCGAGGAGACACGCCTGCTTTGAGGACGGCTCACCTTGTCATTGGCTAGGGCTAGTATATGTAGAGTTTCCGGTAGCCACACTATGTCTTTGCTGCGGAGTTGGTGCCGGTATGTACGTTGTGATTCCGCATGTGAAACATTGTGAATGGGGGACACTATAGCGTTGTCCAAAGGGAAATGACAGGGTTTGTGTTCTTGACACCCCTCTGCTGTATTGGTTATCTTGTTTATTTTTTTATTTTTTTGTTACTTTCTTTGTATAGCAAACGTTGCGGACTCCAGCATTACATTGTTGCATTTTAGTCATCTGGAAAAACTGCATCTTTTGGGTGCCTGGACATTGGAGTGACACCCATCTCAGTGACCACTGCATGTGAGTTATTATAGTGTGTCTGTAGTGTTCGTTTCTCAATACATATCGTCCTCCATGTGTGTGATGTTTTTGGTATTTGGGTTCTTAATGCTGTAGAAAGTGTGATGTTGTTTGTGAGCTAAATGTGTGTGTAGGGCTTGTTGTGGATTTTAGTTTGGTGTGAAAGGCATTTGGCCATGTAAAACATGTGGCATTCCTCAACACCTTCATTGATACTGTATGTGTTGTTGGGTTTTAGTACATCATTTCCACATGTGTAGTGCACCTGTACATATTTCGCCAATGTCATGCTCCTTTTTGGTCCCTTTTGTAATGTTCACATTGTAGGCCAAGCACCTTTGTGCGTAGGCACCATAGTAAACATAGTTTTGCCTCTAAACAGCATGAATCCAGATGAACGTGCCGTGGTGGGTGCTGCTTTACTGGTGCAGGCAGCACGTGTGGAAGAGGAGAGGGTGGAGAGACGCAGGAGGAGACCACGACGCATCTGGACCAGGGAGTGGCTGCAGCAGCGCAATGAACATTCTCATATTAGGCTTGTGCGCCAACTTCGGAAGATTTCCCACGTGACTTCTGTGGCGCCCCTGAGTACAGGTGGCCACAAAGGGTACTGCAGCCAGGCAGTTAGGACATGGTAAACACTACACCCTCACAGCCCACATCCCCACGCATAGAGAGGGTTCACATCCAGCTCTGAGGTCAGACACTATATGAGACCAGAGGAGTGGTGGATGAGGAGTGGGTTGGGCACACCAGAAGGTCAGGTGACTGACAGTATATAGAGAGGGGGAGGAGTAAAGGAAGTCAGTAGGCTGAAGTAGCTGAGATGCAAAGACAGAAAGAGATTGCACGTCCTGGAAGAGCCTAAGCTGAGGAGCGCAGACCCGTACTGAGCCAATGCGAGCCAGATGGGGGGGAAAGCCCGTCCAAGATGCTGAAACCACCAGGAGTGTGATAGACAGAGAAGGGACGGTGTAACCCGTGCCCTAGACAGCAGCTGAAGCTACTAACAGCAGGTGGAGAAGCCCTCCTAGATATCTGAAGGAAACAGAGGAAGGAGCCTGGCAGAGCCTCACGCTGGAGGACTGTTGCAGGCTGGGCTAGAGCAGAGTGTCAGCTCTGAAGGGGACCGACGATTCACCCGGTATCCCCAGATTCACTGACGGGGAGCTTTAGTTTCAAGCTGGAGTTCCTAACCCAAAGAACAGGCAGCTCAGTGACACACTAGGACTCACAGAAGCCCGAGTCACCGCTATACTGTTCAGCGTCCGCATACACCCGTGTAAGACGGAGAAAGAGAGTAATAGCCCGGAAAGGCACACTTAAGGACTGTGTGAGGGGTCACAAGGAGAGAGGAGCCTGGCTGCAGGGGAGAAGGGAACCCGGAAAGGGAGAATGCAACTGAATGTTAAAAGCTGTGTAAAGAACTGCAGATAACCTGTAACTTGCTTGAAAGAACTAAGTAAAGCCTTGGAAACCCTGCATTGTCTCCTGCCTACTTCCATCTGCAGCACCTTTCTCCCATACAGGCTTGCACCAAGAAGACCTCAACCTGCAGAGCCACAGCCTGTCAGCACCAACGCTGAGGAGAGATCCCTGCAGCGTCTGCAAGTAAGTGTGCTCCAACAACACACACCATAGACTTTAAACCCTTACTGCCCCGGGGGATACAGTTCAGCCCACTGGAACTATACCATCCCCGCTGCCATTCCATCACCCCCGGAGGTTCTGCAGCAGCGGCGGCCCCCATTACTGGCCGCATCAAGTGGGTGGCGTCACCCGTGACAATCCCTTTGTAAATATTCCCCTTTTATTGTGCTGAGCCAGGGACACGGTCCGGACCAGGCCACCAGTGACATCCCCAGCAGCAGATCGGTCCGGTACCGAGTACCCCACGTCCCTTGGGGCTCCACACTTCCAGAATTTTCTCAGGATGACAGAGGAGTCCTTTCAATTCTTGTTGGCAGCAGTGAGCCCGCTCATCACACGGCAAGATACTATAATGCGTCCAGCAGTGCCTGCGGAGGAGAGGTTGGCCGCCACACTGCGCTTTCTCGCCACAGGTCGCACCATGCAGGACTTGGAATACTCGTCTGCTATATCGCGTCCCCTCCTTAGCCAACTCATCCCGGAGACATGTGAGGCTATATTGCGCTGTCTGGCTCCTACTTACATGCGGTTGCCCCAAAACCCTGAAGAATGGCTGGCCACTGCCGCTGAATTCAGCCATAAGTGGCAATTTCCAAACTATGGTGGTGCCATAGATGGCAAACATATTAGGAACACCCAACCACACAACAGTGGGTCTTATTTTTATAATTATAAATCCTATTTTAGCATTGTTTTGATGGCCGTGGTGAACGCAAACTATGAATTTGTGTCGGTGTCAGTGGGCACAAATGGGCGGGTTTCTGATGGCGGGGTTTTTGACCAATCGTCTTTTGGGCAAAAACTCAAAACTGGCTGTCTCAATTTGCCGCCCACCAATCGCACCTGCGGAAACCTGAACTTTGTGTTCCTGGCCGATGAGGCCTTCCCACTACATCCAAATTTGATGAAGCCATATACCCTGAGGCATCTCAATGCAGAACAACGCATTTACAACTATCGCCTTTCCCGGGCACGGCAAGTGGTGGAGAATGCCTTTGGGATTATGGCTAGCCGGTTCCGGATTATCCACACGGCCATTAATATGAGACTTGAATCAATTGACCTCGTTGTTATGGCCTGTTGTGTGCTCCATAATTTTCTCCGACGCCGAGATCACCAGGCCTACACACCACCAAACTATGAGGACCACATTGACTCCAGCAATGGCGAGGTGGTGTTGGGGGGGCTGGCGTGCTGATGCCCCACACATGGCAGGACTACAGCCATTAGGGCGTGGAAGCAGCCGCCAGGAGGCACAGGAGATGAGGGACCAGTACTGCCAGTACTTCAATGGTCCAGAGGCTGTGAGCTTGCAACACAACCTCCCGTAGTTATCAGTGTGCCATGGCTAATTTAGCATTTGACAGTTTGGATGTGTCCTGAAGCTCAGGGTTGTAGCCAGGACATGTGTCCATTTATAATTTGCAAGAGGTGTTAGTTTTTTTGGAAAAACCAAATTTAGGGAAACCTTAGTTAATGCTTTGAAGAGGCCCAGGCCTTGCCCATTTCAGGGGAACTATGTGTCGCAGACATACCTCTTGTCTGTGACATAAGCCAGAGGATTTTGCTTCTTGGTGCATGTTGGCACTAATTTTGTTCTTTGTGTTGAAGGGCCCGGCTTATGGGTCCTGTGAGAGACGGGCGGGACCAGGACCCACATACCTCCCCAAAGGCCGTTGTGACAGTGGTCACATTTTTGTATTGTAGCACCTAGGGACAGAGTTAGGACTGTCTCGACCAGGGCCTACCGTGAAGTTGGTGAGGCAGCTTAATGTGCGTTTTTTTGCTAAAACGTATAAACCAAAAGGCCCTGATTTTAGTCACAGCACTTGTTATTTGCTACAAAGTGTTTTTAGGAAACCTTATTAAATACACACATACATATGTTGGCCCACATATATGGTGGTCCCAACACAAGTGTGGAAAAAGCACAGTAGAGAAGATCACAAACATTAGGGCCCCTGGAACAATGAATGTTGGGAGGCGTTTTGCTTCCTTTGCGTTGTCATACATTTTCCCCACAATCCCGCTTGACAACACATGCGCTTTGTCAAACACTTTAAAACAAACATCAGCAACAGTACAGAGCAAACACACATGCGTTTCACATGCGCTTTAAACAAAAACACTCATACCGCACACACAGCTCGCTACAGGGTGAGTCCTTTACGGATCGCCAAACCGACAACCATTGACCAACGCATAAGTGTTCGGATTGTGCACGCCGCACAAGGGGGATAGCGGTTTCTACCTTTCAGTAGTAACGTAATTTTTTTTGGCAAGCACATCGTGTTTACACATGTACATTGTGATGCATCTCACAGGACATTCAGAAGATGAGGCCGCCATGTTTCCAAGGACATCTGACCAATGAGGACGCAGTATTGACCACCAATGATGTAGTGAGGGGCGCGGCTTGTAAACCATGTAGCACGCCTATGTGCTGCAATTTACCAGCAAAAACGTCCACATTTACCCCAACATCATTTACGAGGTTTCTGTGTGACTGTTTGCTAACGATGTGCACAGATGATAAGTGGATCGCTCATACGACCGCTGGATCGCTGCATCGGAAAATCGTCTGAGCGATATCTGTGGGTGTAGCAATGTGATGAACGATCTCACACATCGTTCGGGCGATGTGCAAATCCGACATCGTTTCTAACATCGTTATTTATATCGTAGCGTGTGACGGCCGCTTTAGAGAACCTCCACCAGAGGTGTAGCAGAGCTGTGCACCCTGGGAAAGTTCATGTGAGTTCATGCAGGCAAGCATGAACTCAATGAACCCTGCCAGCACTGCTACTTCAAATGAACAGCTGACCTGCCTGAGTCAGCTGTTCATTTGAAAATCCAGGCGGGAAGGTCAAAAATAGAAAACCGGATTGCCCGGGTCTGGTACAATCCGGGACCATAGAGCCCCATGTTATGGGGCGCCGGATTGCACCGGACCGGTACAATCCGGGAGAATCCGGTGTTCAGTGACAGCGGCTGTGCTTTGCGGCCACCGCCGTGCTATACGGCTGCAGTTGCAAAGACACAGGGAAGAAGACGGCGGGCCACGCAGAGGACGGTGAGTGAACACCGGCGCTTCCCCCCCCCCCCGCTCCCGAACAATAGTGACAGCCTCTGCAAGCTTTTTACCGCTGGCTTTTAAACAATGAAATGGGGAAATTGCAGGTTTTTCTTCTGCTGCCAGACCTTAGGAATTACTCGCAATTACTCTCTTCCCCATTGACTTACATTGTACTCTCTAGACTCGTAACGAGTAACGAGTATTAGGACCTACTCGTTACGAGTCTAGCGAGTCCGAGTAATTTAGTATTCGCCCATCCCTATTGTGCATATGTATCAAGACCAGCCACATAACAATGCAGAGTCTAAATTCAACTCATGATCAACATGCTAAATGCAACATATTTATCTGAAGGGAGGAAATACATAAATGAGTCATAAAACACCCTTAAATGGGTTCTATATGTTAATGTTGGGTATTGTTAGTTTGTGGTATTTAGGGCATTTCTAAAATATGGGCCATCCTAATTTTACTCCTCTGCCCATTTGAAGGGCATGTAAGGCTATGTCCCCATGATGAGCTTTTGATCAGTTTTGCTGTTTAAGATTTTCTGCAGCAGTTTTTTAAAGAGAACCTGTCATTTCAATTTAGCATGTTATAGTAAATACATGGCTATAATGGCACTCGTTATGCTGATTCAATAGGTGTTGAGGGGTCATCCATACTGTCAGCTCCGACAGTCAGTGGTGAGGCAGGTCCTTGGCTGTGAAACGACCCTGGTTTTGCAGCATGCCCCCCGGCCGACTCCATTGTGCAAAAGTTCAGTTCAGAATAGCCCTTGGTGAGGGCCACTGCAGACACAGAATCAATTAAGTCCTGCAACGATTCTTTACTAAAACAGTTTTGTCAAACACAGGCACACAACTTTAACGTTACTTCTTTAGGGATATTCACAACGATAGATTTGGGCTCCGATACCTTCAAACTCTCACCATCCTGCTCAACACCACAATGTCCCACGGCAAATTCATCTAGCGTCTACTGGCTCCAACCCAACTCTTCCTGTAGTGAAATGCTCAGAGGAAAGGATAGAGCTGTCTTTTAGACAACATTCCTTCACCTCCAGCACCATGTAGACCCCTGCTTAAAGTCTCTGCTGAAGCTCACCATCACCATACTGAAGGGATAGGTCACTTTCTGGTTGCTATATTAAACTCCCGGGATGATGCAGAGGGTCTTGTAGAATCCAACAAATGGACCTGACGTTCCAGTAGTTCCTTCTTTTCTTTTCTTGGAGACTCTTCTGATAATCCTACGCTATAAGCCCTTTTTGTAGACTGCGCCCCATAAGGAGCATCAATAATTATTACTAACTTTCATAGCTGAAGGGGACCAGGGAGCAGTTGTTACCTTAACCACTAGGTGGCTGCATGCACATAATTAAATATACAACTCTTGAGGCCCTGTCACACACAACGACCGCTCCAGCGATCCCGACAGCGATAACGACCTGCCGGGATCGCTGGAGCGTCGTTGCCTGGTCGCTGGGGAGCTGTCAAACAGGCATGGGAGCCACCTCCCACATCGCTGAATGCAATGTTACCAGCGTCCTCCCTGCTTAGCGCTGCCTGTAAGCAGGGAGGACGCTGGTAACTACGATAAACACCGGGTATCCAGACAGCGCGTGCTGCCTGGATACCCGGTGTTTACCATGGTTACCAGCCAGTGAGGTCACTGATCGCTGGTTTCTCGCTGTCACACGCAGCGATGCATGCTGACCAGCGGGAAACCAACGATCAAAAAATTACCCAGAGCAATTTGCAGCGATTAGCGACCTCACAGCAGGGGCCTGATCGCTGCTAAGTGTCACACATAACGACATCGCTGGAGAGTTCGTTGTAACGTCACAGTTACAACGATTTCTCTAACGATATCGTTATGTGTGACTGGGCCTTAAAGCACAGACATAAAGATAATGTACCCTCCTGGAAGGTGTGACAGCACCCTAGACCCTCTTACATACCATTTTTGAAGAACTCTGCAATCTGGTTGTTGTTATATCCTGTGTGTGCCTCCTTTTTTAAAGTTTGTACCATTCTAGTCCTTGCAGTGGGCAGTGCATGTGCGGATTGACTTCCCGTCAGTCTTCAGTAGAATGGCGCCGGTGACGGCAGAGGCACAGATCAAAATTTCAGCTCATCACCAGTGCAATTTTACTGAAGACTACTGCTACCCTCAGCAAGGACAGTACCAGTGTGAAGGAGGCACATACAGACATCAGAGGCAGCAGAAGGGCAGGGACAGAGCCAAAGACCCTACCCACAGACCTGCCCCAATGCACCGAAAGCTTATTACATCTAAACTTCAAATGTGGATTAAGAAACACCAGGAAGCAGATTTCTTAACTAAATGTATCTTTTGAATGAGTTTTACAGTGCCATCATGACCATGCCTTTTCTTTAAATGCTTAATCATGATGACAAGTTCTCTTTAAAAAAAACTATGGCAAAATGGTCCAAAAAACATCAAGGAGTTTTTTGAGCTTTCCTATTGATTTTTAAAGTACAGAGCGTCTTCTGAGCAGAAAATGCCTGAAGAATTATCAGGTCATTTTGCTTCATCGTTTGGTGTTTAATAGAAACCTGTAGTGGTTTAAAGACATTCAAAACACAGAACGTATGAACAGTAAGTCATTTTTACTTACAATTTTCATTCTTTTGAGTGTCTTCAGGTTTCTAAAAATGCAAAGCAGTTAAAAGAAATTACCTGACCGTCCTGATCAAAAACTGATCAGCAACATCACAAATTCTCAAAATTCAGATGAGGAGAGAGGATCCTGCCCACGAGGCTCACAGTCTACAAGGGATGGGTGAGGATACAGTAGGTGAGGAGAGAGGACCCTGCCCATAAGGGCTTACAGTCTACAATGGATGGGTGAGGATACAGTAAGTGAGGGGAAAGGACCCTGCCCACGAGGGCTCACAGTCCACAATAGATGGGTGAGGATACAGTAGGTGAGGAGAGAGGACCCTGCCCATGAGGGCTTACAGTCTACAATGGATGGGTGAGGATACAGTAAGTGAGGGGAAAGGACCCTGCCCACAAGGGCTCACAGTCTATGAGGGATGGGTGAGGATACAGTAGATGATGAGAGAAGACCCTGCCCATGAGGGCTTACAGTCTACAATGGATGGGTGAGGATACAGTAAGTGAGGGGAAAGGACCCTGCCCATGAGGGCTCACAGTCCACAATAGATGGGTGAGGATACAGTACGTGAGGAGAGAGGACCCTGCCCACGAGGGCTCACAGTCTACAATAGATGGGTGAGGATACAGCAGCTGAGGAGAGAGGACCCTGCCCATGAGGGCTTACAGTCTACAATGGATGGGTTAGCATACAGTAAGTGAGGGGAAAGGACCCTGCCCATGAGGGCTCACAGTCCACAATAGATGGGTGAGGATACAGTAGGTGAGGAGAGAGGACCCTGCCCATGAGGGCTTACAGTCTACAATGGATGGGTGAGGATACAATAAGTGAGGGGAAAGGACCCTGCCCACGAGGGCTCACAGTCCACAATAGATGGGTGAGGATACAGTAGGTAAGGAGAGAGGACCCTGCCCATGAGGGCTTACAGTCTACAATGAATGGGTGAGGATACAGTAAGTGAGGGGAAAGGACCCTGCCCACGAGGGCTCACAGTCTATAAGGGATGGGTGAGGATACAGTAGGTGAGGAGAGTGGACCCTGCCCACGAGGTCCCACAGTCTACAAGGGATGGGTGAGGATACAGTAGCTGAGGAGAGAGGACCCTGCCCATGAGGGCTTACAGTCTACAATGGATGGGTGAGGATACAGTAAGTGAGGGGAAAGGACCCTGCCCATGAGGGCTCACAGTGTACATGGAGTGGGTGAGGTTACAGTAGGTGAGGAGAGAGGACCCTGCCCACGAGGGCTGTATTTCTTAGTGTGTATATGACCCGCCCAGGGGTCTTTGGGAACTCTGTATCTGGGCATTTACTGTAAGGGGGATGTCACTGGTGGCCTGCCCGTACCCGTACCCTAGGGTCACTTAGATAAAGGGGTAAAATAATAAAAGTAAAATAAAATAAAGTCTTGTGACGCCACCTGTAGTTTCTGGTGATCTAACCAGCGCCGCTGTCAGACCGCCAGGGATGGTAGTATTGCAGCCAGTTGATAACGCTCCCTGCAGGCGGAGCAGGATCCGCGGGGCAGTGTAGCTGCTGCGCTGGTTGTCGTGGTAGCAGCTCTGCGGATTAGCTTAATAGAATAAGACACCGCAGGCTTGCTTACTCTGTATGGGTATTTTACTGGCAATAGTTCTCAGCAGTTCAGGTACATAGTTACACAGTCTTTGCGGGTAGCTGGCCGAGTAGTCACTGGGAAGAATAAAGTCTCTTGGAGGCTCCCAGAGTGTTCCTTAGTACCTTCACTGTCCTCTGTGTCTTTGCTTGCGCCTCCTTACTATGCTTGCACTGTCCTGCACAAACCACTTGTTTACCAGGCCCGTTTGGTGCTGTGAGATTACCCTTCTTCTCTAAAGGTATCGTCACACGCAGCAATATTGCAAGGCAATTTCACAGGCAATTTGCTGGTTGCAGTGAAATCATGGACACATTGTTCCATTTGTACACAGCAACATTATAGAACAATGTGTCCATGATTTCACTGCAACCAGCAAATTGCCAGTGAAATTGCCAAGCAATATTGCTACGTGTGACGGTACCTTAAGGGGCTCAACCCGGTTTAGTGCTTCTGGTGGAGCTGCGCGTTCTGGACAAGGTCGGAGCTGCTGGGCAAACCCAAGACCCACCGGGATCGACTGCTCACGGTTAGACTCCCTGCACCGTGACTCAGAGCCGGTACCCCGTTGTGGACCAGGATTCCCCCGGACTGTCGATAAGGTCCGGCACTGGGTTTCCTCCTTCTGTCTGGGTCGCCACTCTTTTTCGGGCGCCCTCCCTGAGGTGTCCCTCTAGGACTTGTTCCTTGCTTCGTCCCTCAGACTAAACTCTCACCTCTGACTGACTGTGTGTTTTTCCCGCTCCTTCTACCCTAATACTCCTCCCACCAGGACCGGTTACCCTGGTAATGGGTGGCCAATTGGTCCCCTATGTTAGGTGTAGGGATGCTGGGATCAGAACCTCAGGTTGACTTTATAGTCCCCAATGACAGGAATACTGCACACTCAGTTGTGGATGCAGTATCCCTATTGTGGCGCACTAACCAGTGGGGTGCCACATATATTTATGATTTTGTATTTAGTATAAATATTTTTTTAATTGCATTATTATTAATTAGTAGAAATAATTTCTCCTGGATGCATTTAGTAAATAATCTCGTAATCACACATCATGGTGTAACTGAACTGTAAGAAAACATCCAGTAAGTAAGAGAGAAGTTGGCAGAATTCCCAGACGGTTACTATACCAACAATGGCTCAGGGTCGAAATGTAAACACCCATCGTCTAGGAAAAAAAATCAATCACAAGCAAATATGAGAGTCACATGACCCGGGCAACAGCTGGCCCCGTCTGAGGAGCCACCAAGAAAACTCCCACTGGATCTAAGCCTTCCCTTCTGTGATATCATTGCCCTGTGCGACATAGGAGTGACTCTATTCACCAACACAATGAATAATTAAGCAGATGGCTCTGGCTAATTATTTGCCTAATTTTGGAAAAGCAGTAAAATAATGACATGAAATAATAATAATAATATTAACTATAATAATCTTAAATAATAATGTTTTTCTCCCTAAAAATCATTAATTGTAAATTGCTGTGGAATATGTTGGAGCTATATAAATAAAATTATTATTATTTATCTAGATACATGATAAAAACTATAGTTATGGGAAATTGTAATTTCTCCCACAGGGTTAAAAGGTAAAATGTATGTACATAGAAAATGTTGCAATAATAATAATAATAGTAATAATAATAATAATAATAATAATAATATCACAACAGAATCAAATTGTTTACAACCTTTGGCACTGTAGCAAAGGAAGCAAAGGAAAAGCTTACAGCAGTTTGGAAACTGAAGATGAGCTGACAGCAGGGGCTGGCTGGTGCCTCTGGCCCCGGGTGGCAGCTTTGGTCTGCCAGCCCTGAGTTGAGGCACGGGAGGGTGCGGGGGGGGGGGATTCCTATCAGAAATTTTTGATGACCGGGGGGGGAGCTATCAGGCCACCGCAGCTCACTTACCATGTCCGCCGCCGTCTGCTGCTGCATTGCCGCGCTGGCCACAAAGCGCCGCCAGCCCATTTCTGTGGGGGGGGCGGCCCTAGATGTGGGCTATACCACCAGCCCCCCCTGCCACCTGGGCCAGTCCGCCCCTGGCTGACAGCAGGTTTGGGTAGCTGAACCTCTGATCAGCAGAAACTGGAGAACCGAACAGGATTTGCTGGAGAAGGAAGAGCAAATTTGAGATGCAAGAAGGAGCTGGAATCCTGGCAGAATACTCAAAAAGAGGACAGGAAGATGGAATGGAGCTTATAAAGGCAGGGAGACAAAAAACACATGGAAAGGAACACAGCAGAGAATGCCATCTTGGAAACAGGCAAGATTGCATGAAAGGTCATCAAAATATTCATGCTGTGCTCTATGTTATACCCGGCGTCCCGGAATATTAAAGTGACCGTGTGCTTTTTTTTATAGTATTGTTTTTACACTTTATAAGGCTGGCTTCACACTTGCAGATGCATCTGCAGCGTTTTGCAGATGCATCTGCAAGTATCAGCATGCAGACCGTGGCCGTGGTGTGAATGCTCTCATTCATTCCTATATGTGAGCCGTAAGCAGGCGTATGCCTGCTTACAGATCACACTCTCCCGCCCGCACTATGGACGCGAGATGTTGCGTCCATAGTGCGGGCGGGAGAGTGTGATCTGTAAGCAGGCATATGCCTGCTTACGGCTCACATATAGGAATGAATGAGAGCATTCAGACCGTGGTGCGCCCTATTATAAACATAGGGGCCGCGGTCTGCATGCTGATACTTGCAGATGCATCTGCAAAACGCTGCAGATGCATCTGCAAGTGTGAAGGCAGCCTAAGGTGGCTTATGAAAAAAAAAAAAACAGTGGGAAAGATTGAGGTCTAAGATAAGGTTTAAGCATCAGAGTGTATGAGACACCCTAGTTTAACCGAGAAAAGGGGATGACTCAGGTGGCATTGAGGAACCCCAAATGGATTTTATGGGGAATAAGGGATCTCTGAATGAGTCTGGAGTCCCATGTAAATCCAGGGTGAAGTGTGAATGCAAAGTGCAGAGTTTATAACATATATTTTTAAATAAGCACACTGTTACTTTAATATTCCAGGACGCCGGGTATAACAAAGAGCATAGTGTCACATGCTTCTAGTAGCTCCGCCCACGGTTGGCTGGATGGCAGGAGTGGTATTGGAGTAAGTCCACAGGTGTAGAAACACCAAGACGGCGCTGTAATAGCGCCTCCGTTGCCACAGTAACAGACAACAACAAGAAATGAGCGAACGAGTGACGTCACTTCCGAGACTCCGGATTACATGCACATTGCTAGTGAAATTGCATGCAATATTGCGTTGTGTAACGGTACCCATAGAGCCTGGATGATGAAAAAATATTCACTTTT
This sequence comes from Allobates femoralis, assembly GCA_033576535.1. NCBI lineage: Eukaryota > Metazoa > Chordata > Amphibia > Anura > Aromobatidae > Allobates > Allobates femoralis. The sequence goes on along the minus strand of JARQOC010000006.1, from coordinate 63,400,819 downwards.
GGTATAAAGTGTTTTACTTTGTAACAAGGGCTCGGACACACTCATCCGAGTTTGACGGACGAGACTCGGAACAGGCTGGAGCAGTGACCCTGAACGGCCTCTCTCTCTCCGGACGGGGAATGCGATGCTGCACAGAAACACAAGCAGCTGTCATTCCCGTCCAGATACAGAGATGTTGTTCAGGGTCACTGCTCCAACCTGTTCCGAGTCTCGTCCGAAAGACTCGTATGTAACTCAGAGAGTGTGTCTGAGCAATAAAGAAAAATCAGGCATGAAAAACCTAGTCATCAGAAATGTTGTAGACCAAAACACATTAGCAAATTCTTCTTCTGCTTCCCAGTGTGTTATTAGTCCCCAGTACCATCCTTGCTGTGTAAGTTTTTTAAGCTCCTCAGTAAGACTGGTGACTACCATAGGCACACTGTCTTGTACATAGTCATAGGCATATACCAGGAGCAGTGTTTTGGAAATTCAAATGGCATTTTTATGATACAATCAATAAAATTTAGCTCCACAACACCAGCTCCGCTCATGCAGCCCCACATAAAGACACCGCCACCACCATGGTTTACTGTAGGCACCATGCATTTTGTAAATTCATTTTTCTAAATTCATTGGGCTTATAGTAAAAAATGATGGTGGCAGTGTTCTTATCTGGGGCTGCATGTGCGCTGCTGGTATCGGAGGGCTACATTTCATTGATGGTATCATGAATTCACAGATTTACTGAAAGTGAAGATGCTGCCATCACTTTGTGCTCTCGATAGACGTGCACTTTACCAACATGACAATGATCCAAAATACACACCTGCTGCATTTCTGAAGAACAAGGTGAAAGTGATTAAGTGGCCAAGTGTCTCTTGATCTGCTCCCAACCGAGCACCTGTGGGCAATTCTGAAGAGACAAGTTGTCATTACTCTCCATCTGGCGTCCAGGCTCTAAGGCTGCTTTCACATCAGCGGTAAATGTAATTCACGTCAGATCCAGCAGATGTCGCCGCACCTGCCGGATCTGCCACGTAATGGCCGACCCGTGGCACCAATCCATTCATTCTCTATGGGGCTTGCGCTCAGGTGTGGCAAGTGCGGTTTTGCCGGATCTGGCATTTGTGGCACCGAAAAACAATATGCTGCTAGCAGCATTTTTGGTGCACGGCCGCAAGTGCTGGATCTGCTGCATCCAGCAAAACCGCACTTGCCGCACATGACCGCAAGCCCCATAGAGAATGAATGGGGCTCGCCGGATCGGTGCCACAGGTTGGCCGTTACGCGGCAGATCCAGTGACATCTGCTGGATCTACTGCCAATTATATTTACACAGGTAATTTTTGAAGATTTGAGAAAGGTAAATGCTACAATAGATCATTACTTGTTAATTCCTTGCCTAGAAGACTTGGTTCTGTCCTTAAGAATCATGGAAGTCATGCAAAATGCTAGATGCAGTAGTTTTTTTTACGTGGGGTGCACTCATTTTTGCATCAACTAATTTGAGTAAAACTCAAAACTGTCTCTATTGCTTATGTAGTAAGGCTGTGGTCACAGTTTTTTTAGTGCCTTTTAAAAACGCATGCTTTTTTACATGCGTTTTTCATGTCAGCATGAGTTTTTTAAGGTCTCTGATGGCTCCCTGCGTTTTTGGCTGCGTTTTTGAATCTGCACATAAAAATAGTGCTTGTAGTATTTTTTTGAGCGTTTTGAAAAACGCATGCGTTTTTGTTAACATGGGCTCCTATGGGAAACGCATGCGTTTTTGAATGGCACTAAAAGGTACTAACTGTACATGCGTTTTTGCATGCGTTTTCCATAGGAACCCATGTTATAAAAACGCATGCGTTTTCTACAAAAAACGCATGCGTTTTCTACAGAAACGCATGCGTTTTTGGATATGCTCCAAAAACGCATGGGACAGTCACACATGCTTTTAGGCTATTAGGGCATGCGTTTTTTAACATGGGGGCCTATGGGTGCGTTTTTTACATGCGTTTTTGAAAACGCAGGTCTCCAAAAATGCATGTGAAAAATGGTACTGTGACCCAGCCTAACTGTTGTTTCTGTCAAATTTCAATAAAATCAGATTGAACATAAAGACTATGTGCAATTTAGCAAACATTTTTAGATATAACACGTAAAAAATATAACCATAGCAAAAAGGCAATGATATTTACCAGATGATTGGTGTCTTGTTATGTTTATAATTGAATTATTTTATGTTCAATCTTTGTTTATTGTTGATTAAGGGTGCTTTCACCCAGTCTCGTCCGCACAAGAAATGCAACTTGTCGCGTTCGTGGTGCGGATGAGAGATCACATATGGGGTGAATGGGTGCGCACGGTCATGCGCAGTCAAGCGCAGCACCGTGCGCTCCCATTATAAAGATAGGGGCTTGCTGTGCTGCGCTTACATTGCGGCTCCCCTCCGCAGAACGCTGCGGAGGGGAACGCTAATGTGAAAGTAGCCTAATACATTTGCATAACAAAACATAACAGTATATAGTAACACATCGTCATAGAAATAGAAATATCACACTTGTACATACTTCACATATATCACATCAGTTGTGATTGTTTAGGTGCAAGTAGTATTGGAGTACCTTTATTGAAACCTATTACTGTAGGGGATTCTTACAACAGTTCCCATTGCTTTAGAGATTCCTTAAGGTCTCCAGTGAGGCATCTATGTCCCACTCCGATACAGAGTCTAATACCCAATATCTATTTAGCGAACTATTCTTAACTATGATTTACCAAAATCCTAAACCGGTATTCATTATCAACATTTAGTATACCCTTTAGTGTAACAGATGAATAGACAAACCTGCCCTATACTCAGCTACCCAAATAAATGCATATAACGTATCCTTTGGAACCAATAGGTTCCCTTTTATCTAATATTATCCATGTGGGGGAAGGTAGTGGGGAAGGGAAGGTAAAAAGGAGGGAAAAAAAGGGGGGGGGGAAGGAAAAGCTGTAAAGAAGAATAAAATAAAACATAAAAGAAGAGAGCTAAGACCACCTCGTAATACGTAGATGAGCTTTATCTCGTCTACCGTGCAGTTTCTTGTAATATCACCCAGGAGCTCCATATCCGTAAGAAACCATCCCTGGCATCAGTGACTTCTGCCATAAGTTCCTCCATGCGGTACAACTCACTCATCTCCCCCAGCCATTCTGCTATCTGAGGAGAATGCGTCGTTTTCCAGTATTTAGGAATAACCGATCGTGCTACCGTAAGGCAGAATTGTAAGATATCCAATTTTTGGGATTTTATGGATCCAGGTAAGATAGACAGGAGGGCTACTGAGGGTGTCCTCTCTGCCTCTTGACCACTTATTTTCTTATAAGTGTCGAAAACCGATCGCCAAAATGGTTTGATTTTATCACACTTCCACCGTATGTGTAACATAGATCCACCACGCATCCCACACCTCCAACAGTTATCCGGAACAGAAGGGAAAACTGTGTGTATGTTAACTGGGCACTGATACCACCGAGTCAGAATCTTGTAGTTCCTCTCCTGAGCCAAACACGCCATTGAGAATTTATGGGTGAATAAACATGCCTTCCTCCACTCCTTCCCGGATATGTCAATACCCAACTCCTCTTTCTATCTCCCAAAAAATTTGGGTCCATCATCGGCACCGTCATTGTTAAGAGTATTATATATGCTTGAAATTAGATGCATGGGTGGGGAATCCATCAGAAACAGAGTCGGGGTCGCTAGAAAATTATTTTTAATTTTTTTCCCAAGATAGGTACAATTGCAATTGAGCATGCTCCAGCCAGGAAACACCAGGATCCTCTCCACCCCTCAAGTGGAGAGGAACCACCCCTATTGTTCAGCACCTGGAACATACGTGGCTCATCCCGTCTGTGCCATCCCGAAAATGTGCCAGCCTGCAACGCCGGAGGGAAGGATTATGAAATAACGGAGTGAGGAGGCTCCTCGCACAAGACAACAGTCCCCTCCAGACCTCTCTATCCCACAGTCTCAAAGTGACGGACAGTAGATCCATCTCCGAACCCATTTAGTGTCTATCTGAAGGGTCAATCCATGGCATACACCAGAGCGGGGTTTCAATCCCTTCTTGTTCTACTTCTACCCACTGTTTAGTGTCACGGTGATACTGCCAGTCAAATAACTTCAGCAAGATAGCAGCTTTGTAGTAGTTCCTGAAATTTGGAAGGCCAGCACCCCCTTGAAGTTTGTGTATGTACAGGGTTTTTATACCAATCCTCGGTCTCCTACTGCTCCATATGAATCTAGAGATTGTCGACTGAAGTTTTGCTAAAAAATGTGGAGGGATGTCTATTGGGACTGTCTGGAAGAGGAACAAAAATTTAGGTAGGATGTCCATTTTTACCGCATTCATGCGGCCAAACCAAGATATCCGTCTATTGTCGTATGACTGAAAGTCTTTGACTCTTCTCTGAAGCAAGGGGAGATAATTCAGGTCAAACCATTTAGTGGGGTCATTGGGCACCTGAATCCCCAGATATTTTGTAGCACCTTTTTGCCATTTGAATGGGAAATGTTCAGTAAGGTGCGCCCTCTCGCCCCGGTAGAGAAATGTCGAGAGCCTCAGTCTTTGCAACGTTCACTTTAAAGTTGCCATATTTTCCAAATTCGTCAAATACTTTTAGCAGAGAGGGGAAGGTTATGCGTGGACGGGTTACAAATAAAAGTAGGTCATCTGCAAACAATGCAGCCTTATAGTGCTCTTGACCTACCTCCAGACCCCTGATATCTGGATGTTTCCGAATTGCTATGGCAAGGTGTTCCACTATGATTATATAAATCAAAGGGGATAGGGGGCACCCCTGTCGAGTACCATTCCCTATTGAAAAAGAAGGGGATAAGCCACCGTTTACTCGAACCCTAGCAGTAGGGCTTAAAAGCAGCAAGTGGAGCTCCCCCTCTAGGCCTGGGGTGGGAATTGTTGAGTGTGTAGGTTACCTGTTGTGGAAATCCCTCCATTCACTAGGTTGTCCTGTGGCTGCCTGTCAGGGCAGGGTGCCACACATGCTGCACACGTCAATCACCTTGTGCATAGCTCTAATTCCTGGTGCTTGGTTCCCTTTAAGTAAAACATATTTTGTTCCATCTTAATTTCACCACTAGGGGTACAGTTTCATATTACATTGCACACAACACTATGATAATCTTATTACTAGGGGCTCTGAAAGTTTTGACGACCGTACCATTGTAATGTCACCACTAGGGGTGCTGTTTCCCTGGATAGGATTATTGCATTTTGGGTACTCTCCTGACTGGTACGGACTCCAATGAAAAGAGATAAAACTGAGAAGAGTCATATTCATTGGATAGTATTTCCACTGACTCCTCTATACAAATGAGCAGTGGCCAAGAATTCATGTATTTTGATCTATTTTCGGATGGATCTGTACAAGAGAGCGTCGCTCACAGGATTACCTGGAGGTGTGTCTTTAGGATACTCTGTATTTTTACCCAGTGAGTCACACTCCCTTGGTAAAGACCATAAAACCGAACATGAAATAAAAAGGCCCATATCGCTGGAACAGTATGGCAGATTAAAAAATATATACATATTGTCAAGAGTGTGTCACGCCCTGTGGTGACCTCTGGGGTATCTGAGATCAGGAGGTCACAAAGTTTAGCTGACTGCAGGTCCTCTTTTGAACCTGCTCGGTGATTATTATGAGTAAAGCGAAATTATTTTCTTTCAGTGCTGAAGCGGATAAAAGTTTCTTTCTTTTTCTGCTGAGGATCCTTGTAGTTTTAAATCTCAGCTGCTGAACCTTATGATCACTCCCTTCCTCTATATAAAGTCACTCCTAGCTTTCTCCTATGCCAGGTATTGATGATCTACCCTGACCACTCTGACAAAGTTGCTACAATTGAAGCTGTGGAGTTCTTTCCAGTAGAAGCTGAGAAATCCCTTTCTGGAGAAGCTGTGGAGATCCTTTGTTTGTGCTTTACCCTGTTTCGTTGTCTCTCTCCCTGCATTGTCTTATTGCAGTAGTAAGACTACCCTTTTGCTGTCCTACACACTAGTAAGGCTGCCTTCAGATTTGCAGATGCCTCCGCAGCGTTTTGCGGAGGCATCTGCAAGCATCTGCATGCAGACCACATCCCCTATGTTTATAATGGAGCGCACGGCGGTCTGTAGATGCTTGCAGACCGCCGCGCGCACCCATTCACACCTATATGTGATCTGTGCGCAGGCGGATGCCTGCGCACAAATCACACACTCTCGCCCGCACCAGGGACGCAACATGTCGCGTCCCTGGTGCGGACGAGAGTGTGTGATCTGTACGCAGGGATTTGCCTGCGCACAGATCACATATAGGAGTGAATGGGTGCGCGCGGCGGTCTGCAAGCATCTACAGACCGCCGTGCGCTCCATTATAAACATAGGGGATGTGGTCTGCATGCAGATGCTTGCAGATGCCTCCGCAAAACGCTGCGGAGGCATCTGCAAATCTGAAGGCAGCCTTAGAGCTATCACAGGGCCTAGGCACGTGATCGCACACGGGGGAAAAGACCCGTCTAGAGCGGCCGTCACACGCAACGATTTTAAGCCCGATATCGTTTAAGCGATCTCTTTTTTGATCGCTTAAGCGATATCGTTTTGGCATCGTTGCATGTAATCAAGCGATTTTACTATGTAAAATCGCTTGATCGTGACATCGCAGATCTGAGCTCCGGAGCTCAGATCTAGCGATGAACGATGTCACGATCTGCTTCATCGTGGTGTATGACACCACGATGATCCATCTCCCAGCGGCAGAGCCTATGCTGGGAGATGGTAACTATGGTACACGTCGGGTTACTAAGCGCCGCGCGGCGCCTAGTAACCCGATGTGTACCATAGTAACCAGCGAGATCGCGGCTCCACATCGCTGGTGAGTCTGTCTGTGTGACAGCTCACCAGCGATGTGAGCGATATCGTAAGCATTTGCACGTGCACGTGATCGCTTACTATATCGCTCACGATATCTGTGTGTGTGACGGCCGCTTAGGGATGATAAGGAGTGCAGGGTTCAGGCATAGGTGAAGGTTAAGGGGCGGCTCCCCTACATTCTTTGTATTGCTAGGGCCTCACTTTTATCTTATCATTTGTGTTTTCATTCTGTTGCACCAAATGCCGAGCGTTTCCTTTATTCAAATATTGAGGGGAGCAGCGGGGAAAAAATAAGAGTGAAAACTGGCCACTTTTGACCTGGTTACAGGTCTTCTTTAAGTGATAAAGTGTGTTAAATAAGTGTTAATTTTGGGGGGTTTTCAAGGATATCAGGGAAAAAATAGGGAGGGAGGAACACATAAATAATGATAAGAGAATTATAAGAAAAAGACATTGTATAGCCAGTAGATATGAGGCTTTAATTTTTATATTTTTTTTTATTTTTTAAATTTTTTTTAATCTTGGAAAACTAAAGCTACCACTTTGTTCATATAGCTCCTATCCAGACAAATGTCCTCCTTGGTTCTAGACTACAAACATTATCTGTGTAGTCTAAGTCAGCAGTGATACTTCCTCCCATTTGTCCCCAATTCTTGATAGCATCCATTCAACGAGATGCATTGGCAGGATAAAAAAATATTATGCAGCATAAAATAAGAGATGTAGATTTATATATTACTGTTATCTATTTTCTATAAGAAACCCCCTGCCTAGAAGAAAAACATTTGATTCATACCCCTTAATCAGAAAATAATTACATAAAATTCACACGTAGCAGAGAATTGTGGTCGTCCTAGATATATGATTCATATGTCATTCGTATTCATATGACATACGATGACATATGATTTTGGGTCTTGCCAAAATCTATATACATGCGGCCCCACTTCTGTTGAAGAAATCTTGGCAATAAATCTGCCATATGTGACTGTACTATTATCTTAGTCTTGGAGCTTGGGTAGACCCTGTTTTATGCTTTGCCTAGCAGCTGTGATGAGGAGCAGCTGCAATTACAGTGGGGAAAACGTGCCACAATCAGAAAGAACAGTAGTTGGCCATATAATTTAATCAGGACAGACATGTATTCCGTAGATTATGTTGATGGGTAGTTATAGAGATGTCTTGATAGCTAATAAGTGGTAGCCAGTAGGGGGCAGGAGGCCTGAGAACGAAAGCCCCCGTCACACCTAGCGAGATCGCTGTTTCATCACAGGTTTTGTGACGCAACAGCAACCTCGCCAGCGATCTCGCTATGTTTGACACGTAGCAGTGACCGAGCCCCCGCTGTGACATCGTCGATTGTGTCGGAATGGCCTGGACCATTTTTTGATTGTTGGGCTCCCGCTGGGCAGCATGCATCACTGTGTTTGACTCCTTAACAACGACCTCATTGGCGACTCAGAACTCAACCACGTAGGTCTGAGTCGTCAGACTTGCTGCTGTGTGACAGGGTCCCAACGCCCGCTGAGGTCACCGTATCATTGCTGCATTGTTCAGTAGATCTGACTGTTTGACATCTAACCAGCGACCACGTAGCGACGTTCCAGCGATCCTTACCAGGTCGTATCTTTGTTGAGATCGCTGGAACATCGCCAAGTGTGATGGGACCCTTAGAGATGTCTTGATAGCTCATAAGTGGTAGCCAGTAGGGGGCTTGAGGCCTGAGAACTAACAGCATGTTTTTAGCATTAGACCATGTTGCTCAGGCACTTCCCGTAGGCACTTAAGTGCGCTCCCAAGAGATAGGTACAATGTGAACAGGTTCCAGGACAGGGGAACTCCAGGGAAAGAAAACTTTTTAGTACAGTTTCTAAATAATTCAGTAAATTTTGCTATTAATCTACTGGTCCTGTTGGTTTCTTTTAAGTACGGGGAATGCTAAAGAAGACAACCCCTTTAATGTACAGAGTGTTAATAAATATCATCATTAAGTAATAAATAATTCTTTATTATAGTTAGAATATCTATCATTTGTGACCTCTCTTGAATTGCACAGACAGCTTTTATTGATGCATTGGTTGTAGAAGCCAAAGAGCTGCAAATCTGCAAATGTTCTTTTTATTGGTTCAATATCTGATCTCTGCCGGATCAGCACAGAAATATTTCACAATGGATTTCCTCTGTTTTAATCTACTTTGCAGAACCCCCTGTGGTGCTCACATTTTTTGTAGTCTCACTTCCTGGCCTTCTATATAATTGTGGTATTATGTACAACACACATTAAATACATCATGTCTCAGTATCACAAAGAGGAAGTGAAATCCTTTGTGCAATGTACTATATGGGAAAATATAAAATAACTAGATGGTGGCCCGATTCTAAAGAATCGGGTAGTCTAGAATCCATATATAGTTTATTTACTAATAGTTAGGGGAGTGCGGTGAAATGAATTGTGTGTATACGGTGGCTCAGTTGTTAGCACTGTATATGGTGGCTCAGTGGTTAGCACTGTATATGGTGGCTCAGTGGTTAGCACTGTATGGTGGCTCAGTGGTTAGCACTGTATGGTGGCTCAGTGGTTAGCACTGTATGGTGGCTCAGTGGTTAGCACTGTATGGTGGCTCAGTGGTTAGCACTGTATGGTGGCTCAGTGGTTAGCACTGTATGGTGGCTCAGTGGTTAGCACTGTATATGGTGGCTCACTGGTTAGCACTGTATATGGTGGCTCAGTGGTTAGCACTGTATGGTGGCTCAGTGGTTAGCACTGTATGGTGTCTTACTGGTTAGCACTGTATGGTGGCTCAGTGGTTAGCACTGTATATGGTGGCTCAGTGGTTAGCACTGTATGGTGGTTCAGTGGTTAGCACTGTATGGTGGCTCAGTGGTTAGCACTGTATATGGTGGCTCAGTGGTTAGCACTGTATATGGTGGCTCAGTGGTTAGCACTGTATATGGTGGCTCAGTGATTAGCACTGTATGGTGTCTTACTGGTTAGCACTGTATGGTGGCTCAGTGGTTAGCACAGTATACGGTGGGTCAGTGGTTAGCACTGTATATGGTGGCTCAGTGGTTAGCACTGTATATGGTGGCTCAGTGGTTAGCACTGTATGGTGGCTCAGTGGTTAGCACTGTATGGTGGCTCAGTGGTTAGCACTGTATATGATGGCTCAGTGGTTAGCACTGTATATGATGGCTCAGTGGTTAGCACTGTATATGATGGCTCAGTGGTTAGCACTGTACGGTGGCTCAGTGGTTAGCACTGTATATGGTGGCTCAGTGGTTAGCACTGTATATGGTGGCTCAGTGGTTAGCACTGTATATGATGGCTCAGTGGTTAGCACTGTATATGGTGGCTCAGTGGTTAGCACTGTACATGGTGGCTCAGTGGTTAGCACTGTATATGGTGGCTCAGTGGTAGCACTGTATATGGTGGGTGAGTGTTTAGCACTGTATATGGTGTCTCAGTGGTTAGCACTGTATGGTGGCTCAGTGGTTAGCACTGTATGGTGGCTCAGTGGTTAGTACTGTATATGGTGGCTCAGTGGTTAGCACTGTATATGATGGCTCAGTGGTTAGCACTGTATATGGTGGCTCAGTGGTTAGCACTGTATATGGTAGCTCAGTGGTTAGCAGTGTATACGGTGGCTGAGTGGTTAGCACTGTATACGGTGCCTCCGTGGTTAGCCTTGTATACGGTGGCTCAGTGGTTAGCACTGTATATGGTGGCTCAGTGGTTAGCACTTTATGGTGGCTCAGTGGTTAGCACTGTATACGGTGGCTCAGTGGTTAGCACTGTATATTGGTGGCTCAGTGGTTAGCAGTGTATACGGTGGCTCAGTGGTTAGCACTGTATATGGTGGCTCAGTGGTTAGCACTGTATATGGTGGCTCAGTGGTTAGCACTGTATATGGTGGCTCAGTGGTTAGCACTGTATATGGTGGCTCAGTGGTTAGCACTGTATACGGTGGCTCAGTGGTTAGCACTGTATATGGTGGCTCAGTGGTTAGCAGTGTATACAGTGGCTCAGTGGTTAGCACTGTATATGGTGGCTCAGTGGTTTTCAGTGTATATGGTGGCTCAGTGGTTAGCACTGTATTTTATGGCTCAGTGGTTTTCACGGTGTGAAGGCTTAGTGGTTGCACAGTGCGGTGGCTCAGTGGTTTTCACAGTGCGTTGGCTCAGTGGTTTAGCACTGCGCAGTGGCTCAGTGGTCAGTGCAGCATGAAGGCAGAGTGGTATTCGCAAGATGGAGGCAGAGTGGTCAGCGCAGGATGGAGGCAGAGTGTTGAGCGCAGGATGGGGGCAGAGTGTTGAGCGCAGGATGGGGCAGAGTGGTCAGCGCAGGATGGAGGCAGAATGGTCGGCACAGGACAGAGGGGAGAGTGGTGAGCCAAGGACGGAGGGTCGGTGGTGAGCGCAGGACGGAGGGTCAGTGGTGAGGCCAGGACGGAGGGTTGGTAGTCAGGGCAGGACGGTGGCTCTGTGGTCAGCAGAGGACGGAGGCTCGGTGGTCAGTGCAGGACGGAGGGTTCGGTGGTCAGGCGAGGACGGAGGCTCGGTGGTCAGCGCAGGACGGAGGCTCGGTGGTGAGTCTAGGACGGAGGCTCTGTGGTCAGCAGAGGACGGAGGCTCGGTGGTCAGCGCAGGACGGAGGCTCGGTGGTCAGCGCAGGACGGAGGCTCGGTGGTCAGGCCAGGACGGAGGCTCAGTGGTCAGGCCAGGATGGAGGCTCGGTGGTCAGTGCAGGCGAGGTGGGCGGAGCCAGGCGGGAGCCCCGAGAGGTGGGCGGAGCCAGGGGAGCCCGAGAGATAGGCGAAGCTTGACGGGAGCCCGGGATGTGGGCGGTCGCTAGCGGAGCCCCGGGAGGTGGGCGGAGCCTGTCGCGAGGCCCGCGAGGTGGGCGGAGCCAGGGGGAGCCCCGAGAGGTAGGCGGAGCTTGACAGGAGCCCCGGGGAGGTGGGCGGAGCTTAGCGGGAGCCCCGGGGAGGTGGGCGGAGCCTGTCGCGAGCCCGGGAGGTGGGCGGAGCCTGTCGCGAGCCCCGCTAGGTGGGCGGACCCTGTGCGAGGTGGGCAGAGGCGGCTGGAGCGGTGAGTGCAGAGGCGGGCTGGAGCGGTGGAGTACCAGAGGCGGCTGGAGCGGTGAGTGCAGAGGGCGGCTGGAGCGGTGAGTGCAGAGGCGTTTGGAGCGGTGAGTGCAGAGGCGGTGGAGCGGTGAGTGCAGAGGCAGGTTGCACAGTGGGTCCTCACAGCAAGTGGGTATAAGGCCTCTGCTGTTCTGTAGTGTTTGTCTGAAGCACAGCCTGCTTGCAGCCTAACTTGCCTCCTCTCTCTTCCTGACTGTATAGCTTTCCTCTCCTCCTGTGCGGTCTCCGGAATACCTTCTCCTGATCACTGCAGCTGTGCCCTGCTGTGTCTGGCTCCCTCTCTTGACTCACAGGGGGAAAACAAACCGGGTAGCCAAGGCCTCCATGGTGCAACGGGGTTTTCTGTGGTCCTATAGTGTCCCACAGGTGCGGATCCCCAATATCTGGTGTTTCTCCTGGGATGAACTCCCTCAAGTTCCTTGCTCCCTTTCGGTTCTCTGTTCCTAGCCCTCAGTCCCACTTAAGCTGGCAGGATGCTGAAGGCCACTCCGGTTCACTGGCTCGGGCCTAATCGCAGCGCCGACCACCAGGACGTCTTCGCAGCTCTCCTAACGTCTGCGCCTGGGATCTGCCTTTAGCCTTTCCCAGGTCCCTCAGCAGAGAGACCCTCCTTGCTCCCTCAGGCTCACTGCCTGGCTGGCTGACTGACTCTCGCTGGCTCTCTAGTTCCCCCTGGAGATGGTTTTTATCCCCTCCCGGGAACCTCCCACCATGTGATCTAGTGTGGGGGTGCTTGTGTGTAAATTCCACACATCAGCCTGAAATCCACTTGCAGCTGGAGTATCTGCACCGCTTTTATGGGTGCAGTACCCCTCTTTGTCACCTGCATTGCGGGGTGCCACATACCCCCTTGATTGAATATACTCGTCCGCGAGTATTAGTACTTGTCTACCGGGAAGTGAAAAACATTTTTATATATTCATCATCAACATTAACAGGTAACTATTTACAACAAGCAAGCTTAGGTTTCTTCCCATTGCTGGGAGGCTCATTACTTTAAATGTTGCACATATAGAATACACATACATTATTCAACTTGGCCCAACGGGACCGGTACTAGGTATGCGAGCCCAGCTGTAATCTTTAGTCCAGCACAGTCCAGTGTGTGTTATCAACGCTGGGCCGCTGCTCACACAGCACTCATTATCAAATCAGACAGGGAAGGAAAAGTTCAAATGGAAAGTAAGTCTCTGGGTCTTCAGATTCTGGAAAAATACTGGGGACACACATTATTCAGGGGCTTGCAAAAGGGAAAAATGTAAAAACAAAGGGGCATGGTTGCTGGGAAGGTAGGGGCTATATACAGGGGCAATGTCTCGCTACAGGAGTCTCTTGCAATTAAAGAGCCTACTGTTCAACGGGGGTTATCTGCACAACGGGCAAAGCGGATGGCAAACCAGCCTAACGGGCCGGGGTAACGTTCGTAGGTTACTTCCTCACCTCTGTACAGATCCCTTCGTGGATGTCCTTTCCGTAGATAAGACTCTACATCCCGCTGGGAAAAGAAAACATCATCTAGTAGTCCAGGTTCACGTAGAAAACCCCATCGGTCCTCCTGGTAGATGGAAATGACTGTCCCAGATTTACACAGTTCTAGTGAAAGTGGGGGCTGAGCTCTGGCTTCTTCGCAGAGTCTCCTTGTCGCTTGCTCTCGCTGGTACCAGTCCTTACGTCGCCTTTACATTGTCACCTGGTCTCTTTCATCCATGGCTGGCCGGGTGCATTGCAGCGACTGGTACTGCGGGGGTGGTGAACTGCTGCTTGAGACTCGTGGTGTTACCCGCGTCTCCGCGGAGCTCAAAATGGCGGGAACTCCTTGCTGGTGCCACTGCCATGCGGTCCACCATGCTGATTCTGGAGTGCTTCCCACCGAGGCTCCCTCCGGTTCCTCGTCGGTGCCGTCGTCATACTCCTCTTCCACCTTTACGTCTGATGCGATGAGGGATGTCCGAGCTGCCTCCGGTTAGAGACAACTGCTGGCTCCCTTTCGGTTCTCTGCTCCTAGCCCTCAGTCCCACTTAGGCTGCCGGGACACTGAAGGACCTCTCCGGGTCACTAGCTCGGGCCTAATCACAGCGCCGACCACCAGGACGTCTTCGCAGCTCTCCTAGCGTCTGCACCTGGGATCTGCCTTTAGCCGTTCCCGGATCCCTTAGCCGAGAGACCCTCCTTGCTCCCTCAGGCTCACTGCCTGGCTGTCTGACTGACTTTCGCTGGCTCTCTAGTTCCCCCTGGAGGTGGTTTTTATTCCCTCCCGGGTACCTCCCACCATATGATCTAGTGTGGGGGTGCTTGTGTGTAGGTTCCACCCATCAGCCTGAAATCCACTTGCAGCTGGAGTATCTGCACCGCTTTTATGGGTGCAGTACCCTTCTGTGTCGCCTGAATTGCGGGGCACCACATTTTACTGCTGTGGTTTTTATAATTTTATGTACGGCATGAACTGGGTGTGAGATAAAAGTCACAATGCATCAAATGTCACAAATTGACTTCATATTGGATGTAGAAGACATAATATATACTACTCATTATACATTTCATCACAATTGTATTGTTATGTAAAATTTACAGCTGACATATGAGCAACATTTATCATCAAATTACATACTTGGAATACTTTGCTACAGTCCAAAGGTCTTGCCTCAATTTATTGTGGCTGGAAGATGACTGAATACGATTCCTAAACACTACAATGTGTTCCATGTCATCTACAGGGAATCTCAATCTTTGGAGCCACTTATTTTTATTATCCCAATATATCTAAAATAAAAATGAAATGAGGCGGATGTCATTTGTCCAAAATTATCACAACCCTGCAAAATTGAATTTTTTGAAAAATACAAGAGAAGTTTTCATTGATTTTTATGTAATTTGGTGGCTGATTACGAAAATGACCTCCATTTTTTTTCCATCACGTAAGGATTTTTTGTAAAACCAAGATCGATATTTTTGCTAAAATCCTATTTAAAAAGGAATTCTATTGAACAATTGTACATGTAATATCTGGCAACAGTGGTTTTTATCCATTTAAATTTATGTATAAATATACAGAGGCCCCCCCCTGCTGGCACACGGCTCCCCCCATCGGTATACAGAGGCCCCCTGCTGGCACACGGCCCCCCCTTCGGTATACAGAGGCCCCCTTCCTCTGCATTGATCTCACCCTCCGATGTCCGCAGGCACCTGGGGTCCTCCGTCCACTCTCCTCGCTGTATGCCAGGTTTGCTGAGAGCGGCGCAGCAGGGATGACGTCATCACTGCGCCCGGCGGTCACATGTAGAACCCGCCGGCATACAGCGAGGAGAGTGGATGGAGGACCCCGGGTGCCTGCAGACATCGGAGGGTGAGATCAATGCAGAGGCTTGGGGCCTCTGTATACCGAAGGGGGGGCCGTGTGCCAGCAGGGGGCCTCTGTATACCGATGGGGGGGCCGTGTGCCAGCAGGGGGGCCTCTGTATATACATAAATTTAAATGGATAAAAACCACTGTTGCCAGATATTACATGTACAATTGTTCAACAGAATTGCTTTTTAAATAGGATTTTAGCAAAAAATATCAATCTTGGTTTTACTAAAAATCCTTACGTGATGGAAAAAAATGGAGGTCATTTTCATAATCAGCCACCAAATTACATAAAAATCAGTGAAAACTTCTCTTGTATTTTTTTCATCACAGACCTGTGATCAGTCTGAGTACAGACTGTGTGATGTGTAGACTAGCAGGAGGTCTCTTGATCAGAACTTTTAGGTTCGTAAGTAAGCATGGGAGGATTTATCACTGGTGCAACCTATTGTCATGCTGGATGCAGGGAGCATCCGTAAACAGTGCGTGACAGGGAAGACAAACCAACGGTGTCTGGTGCACTACACCAAACAACAGATGGGGAGACACTGGAAGGACAAATACAGTGGAGGGCCCTGCTCATAGGGAACGGGGGAAGAGGTGACCTCCTGCACTCACCTGCGGCTGTGCCCTGATCTCCCTACCATCCCCGTACGAGTTCTTACACCCAGTCGCCAAACTAAATACCTAATCCCTCGCTGGTCCTGATGTTAGCCCTCAATATGGAAATGGCTGGCGGGGGCACTAGTCCCAACTGTTGCACTAAAATCAACAAGAGGGAAAGGAAGGACATACAGGGGAACAAGAAACAATTTCATGCCAGCTGCCACGGTCCTTGGAAGCAGACAGCTTGGAAGTGGTCAACTCTCCAGAATAGACCCTCACCACAGGTAACCAGGCCAGGAATGAAGTGAAATCACCAGCAAAGGATGCTGAAACCATGTGACCATATCAAGGATATCGGAGTGATCACAAAGTAGCCACACCTGGACAAAGAACTAGTTAGCTTGCTAGCAACAGAAACTTACATTAACTCCTAAACTGCCAAAGGAAAGAAACACGTTTAATATGAAGTCTCAAAACATGAACGAGACAGAGGTCCCAAAACTGTCACAAGTCTCCAAAGTAAGAGAGACCATCGTGACACCTATACAGTTGTAGAGGGGCTCAGGAGGTGAGGGGGCCCACATCTACATCCAAAGCAGGTGGAATATGATGAGCTATTGGACTGCAAGGGGCCCGTATATTGTTCTTGCACAAGGGTCCTTTTCAGTGTCCACTAGTGCTCATAAGCATATACTGTATTAGGCTGTCCAGGTTAGGTGTGGGGACACATGGCTGGCTGGGCCTGGTATTGTGGTCCATACACAGATTGTGATTTTCGGATGCATAAAACTGCTCATACTTTGGAAATGGCGTTTTGATTCTACAGCTTTTATGCTTTCAAATCTTGTAAGGTTAAATTTTGTGGGTGAGCAAATAGTCAGGGGCAGAGGGTCAATATGCTTGGCAATATGACTACTACATCAGACTATAAACGGTTGGCTTGTCTATTGCCAAACAGACCAGTAGGTACATATAGGAGCTGTGAACACAGTAGTAAGGGATTGTTGATTTAAACTAATTGCAAAATTCTAAAATTTTTCCTATTAACATATCTATGATCAATGAGATAATTTTCTTCTAATGATGGACATAGCCTTAAAAAAAAGGTTGTTGAGGCAGAATAAAACTTTGCCCAAGGGACTGGATATATAAAACTAACTCATGACCTCCTACCGGCACCTACATGAATTCAGTGCAGGCAATGCTATTGTCTGTGTAGACACAGGAGGCCGGGATGTCATTATTCCTCCAGCCGCCGGCAATACTTTTCTAGGAGAAATACTTAATTTTCTGGAACAATTTCAAGGGTGGAAACACTCTCGGCCATGACTGTACAGGAGCGCTCGCTTTGGTGAGTGTTCCTCTGTCCTCCGACGTCAGACTTCTCTAGTGGCAGCTTATATTGGTGGAAATAAAAGGATTGGCAATCCAAAATTGAACACGCTGGCTTCTTATCTTCTCCAACACCAGCTGTTGGGGCAGAGTCGAGAGTCTCCTATAACATTAGACTGTTGACCAAGAGTGCGCTATCGGTGGGTTTTTAGTCTTCTTATATGAACCAAAGGGCCCACCTTGAATAAAGGGCCGGGGTGCTACTGCGACTCCTGCAGCTAATATACAATAGTTAGGTTCCTGTTGGTCTTTCGTGCTCTGATATCATCACTTTTGGAAGAATGCTTATATAGCCTCAATCCTGCCAAAATTAGTGTGTTTGGAGAATAGTTTTCTATTGTACATGGAGCCTTAACAACAGTGTCTCTGAAGTGTGATAAAATCTTATTGAAGCATCCACTATTATCATATATGTTCAACCTGCATTACCAATTTCTTATATTTGGGAGTGAGAAGGGGGTTGGATGGTGACGTTGGATATGACGACAGTGAGATCTCCTAAATTTTGGTGTTTTTATACAAGGAAGGCTTTACTTTGTTGATTCACAGTGGACTCATTGTCTGGCCTGTGTACTAATGTAAATGCATCGTACCCATTTTCTTCTTATTTACATGAAAATGTCATAATCAGCATTAGCTCAGATACAGTTTCCTCCTTGCAGAATGAGTTAATGGAAGATGAAAGCCACTTTGATAGTCAGCCCCTCTTCCTTGTCTCTTATCAGATCTGTTTGGCCCAGCATAGCTGTGACTACCTATTCATTAACATGCTGACCCTTACACCCCCAAGTCTTTTGTTACCAGGCTATTGTCCACCAGTCCCCCCTGTTACCTTATAGAACAAACATTGTGACTCCAATCAGTCAACAAGAAAGTCACTCAAAGTCTGATGCATGTGCCTGGTAGCATAGTGCTGACACTTAAGTGCTGAGAAATAGAGACAAGAACATTTTGCTGTAGGGGAACGACATCTGCTTCTTCTGTACATAAGGCCGTCCTCCAGTGAAACTCACACAGAGCGTGATTGTATTACGTTTTGGCTGTAGTCTACATAATCACTATAAATAATAAAGGTCAATGTATAGGACAGTCTGACAGAGATAGACACAAAACAGAGGACCCCTGTGCAAGAACAGAATATGGACCCATTGCCAACAAATGTTCTTCATGTTGCACGCCATTAAAGTGAAACCCAAGCAAATGCCTGTCAGAAGTCTCTCATCCAGTAAAATTAGTTCTCCCAATTTGCACCGATGAGGGGCAAAGACCCTGAAACACATGTTTGCAAGGAGATTCAGGTTTCTTATGCTGAGTCATACAACAAAAGTCTATACTGACTTTTAGGAGTGCTACTTCGTGAAGCAAATACAAAAGGGGGTGGGGAACAAGAGGCGCAATAGTGCCCTTATCACTCGACACTAAATCGGCAACCCGGTGAGCAAAAACAGTCCACTCACCTGATCCAGTTGTGTCACCCACAACTGGTTTGAAGACGTGTTAGGAATGATATCCTGATAGCTGCTGCTGGACCTTCACCGAACCACTCAGACGTGGAAAGACATCAGATTACTTGGGAAAAGGTGTATGGCGGTCCGCGCTGCCAGACTGACTCGCATCAAAGAAGACACTTGGAGATGGAATGTTGATCAGATCCTTCTTTTATTCACCGACGCGTTTCGGTGCCCACCTGGCACCTTCCTCAGGGACTTGAGGAAGGTGCCAGGTGGGCACCGAAACGCGTCGGTGAATTAAAGAAGGATCTGATCAACATTCCATCTCCAAGTGTCTTCTTTGATGCGAGTCAGTCTGGCAGTGCGGACCGCCATACACCTTTTCCCAAGTAATCTGACTTCTTGAAGCAAGGATCACCAAGCTACTACTTGCCTACATCATACGAAGAGAAAAATCACCAGAGAAGGACATTATGGTAGGAAGAATAGAAGGTACAAGGTAAAGAGGAAGGACCTATCTAGGCTGCACAAGATCGATCTTCCTACAGAGCGCTCATCCATCAAGTCTCCTTGGCAGTAGACCGAGCTGAAGGCCATTAAATAATAGTGATTTCTAAGAGGTGGCTTTGGAGGACCTATTCTCTTCTGTGAATGATACTTGCATATAGCAATTGTGATGGATTATAATGGACAGTTAAAACTTAAAGGACAATAACTAGCTTTTTTAACATGGCAGGAGTCTCGATGCGACTACATCGCTTCTACATATGTGTACATTGTGGTGTACTCTGATAGCAAAAAGTACCTAGGCAAAATAGGGTGCAAATGAGCAAACTGATGGTCTTTTGTGGCCATCCATACAATCGAAAAATGTTCTATTTGAGACACCCACCCAAAATTGATTGAAAGAAATCTTCAACAAGGTTGGTCTTCTCAAAAATTTGGCTGGTCTGCTTAATATATGATGAAACTAAAAATCTGTCATGAAAATCTGGTATGAAAAAGCAGATGGTCTTCTTAAAGAGGTCGTGTTTTGAAAAGGTTTTACAGTGTATATATTACTTTGCCAGCTCTTGGGAATTGTCTGAGAAGCTCCTGGAACGTTATGGAGACCTCTTAGACTACTGAAGAAGGTAGAAAATCTCATGGGCCATTCTCCTGGAAAAAATGTATAGAGGTAAGGTCAGGTGGTGGGACCAGGGATGGTGTGGGGTATGGACTGCTGGGAAGGGTTCATGGATATGATATAGACTTATTGAAATATTGCCTAGTACAAAAAATACAGAGCTTCTATCAGGTTGGAGCCACTATGTGTAAATCCAAACCTAGCATCATGCACAAAAGCCAATTAATAAATCCACGTGGCATGAATCTTTAATATGGTGTCTATACAGTGGTGTAACTTCAGGCCCAGGGGCCACGATGTGAAAGCTCCAACGGGGCCCCTAATTATTGCAAATTTTTAATAGTATTAAGGCCGGTATACATGTAGTGACATCGCTAATGATGTCGCTGCAACTTGTGACATTGCAGTGACCTCGTAGTGATGTCGCTATGTGTGACATACTGCAACAATCAGCGAGCTGATTGCTGATCGTTGGTACAATGGCCAGGGCCATTTTTCGATCGTTGGTCTCCTGCTGGGCGGCCAGCATCGCTGTGTGTGACAGCAGGAGACCAACGATCGAAAAATAGCCCTGGCCATTGTAACAACGATCAGCATCACAAGTTACAGCGACATCATTAGCGATGTCGCTACATGTATACCGGCCTTAATACTATTAAAGATGTGCAATAATTGGGGGCCCCGTTGGAGCTTTCGCATCGGGGCCCCTGGGCCTGGATTTACGCCACTGTATAGACACCATATTAAAGATTCATGATATAGACTTATTGAAATATTACCTAGTACGAAAAATACAAAGCTTCTACCAGGTTGGAGCCACTATGTGTAAATCCAAACCTAGCATCATGCACAAAAGCTAATTAATAAATCCACGTGGCATGAATCTGTAATATGGTGTCTATACAGTGGCGTAACTTCAGGCCCAGGGGCTGAACTTCAGGCCCAGGGGTTGGAGCTTTCACATCGTGGCCCCTGGGCCTGAAGTTATGCCACTGTATAGATACCATATTAAAGATTCATGCCACGTGGATTTATTAATTGGCTTTTGTGCATGATGCTAGGTTTGGATTTACACATAGTGGCTCCAACCTGATAGAAGTTTTGTACTAGGCAATATTTCAATAAGTCTATATCATATCCATGAACCCTTCCCAGCAGACCATACCCCACACCATCCTTGGTCCACCACCTGACCTTACCTCTATACATTTTTTCCAATGATCAGCGTGGTAACTATGGTAAACACCGGGTTACTAAGCGCAGTGCTCTGCTTAGTTACCTGCTGTTTACCCTGGTTACCAAGCACAGCAAGCTGGTAACCACGGTAAACACCGGATGCTACGCTCTGCTTAGTTATCCTGTGTTTACTGTGGTTACCAACGCGCTGTGCTTGGTAACCAGGGTAAACAGTGGGTAACTAAGCAGAGCACCGCGCTTAGTAATCCAGTGTTTACAGTGGCTACCAGCATTCTCCCACTTACCCCAACGTAGCGGGACTTCCACATTGTGGAAAATAATTTTCTATATTCTTTTCCATGATGTTGAGGTCGTTGCAGGGGTTGATGATCACTGGTGAGTCTGCCTGTGTGACAGCTCACCAGCGATCAGATTATGATGTCCCAGTGAACCCCATCGTTGGTGGGGTCTCTGGGACATTATTATGTGTAAACCTACCCTAAGTCTTTTTCTATAGGCCAAAGGGACTTTTGGGGCTGCAGGGCCCAGGTGAGATCGCAACCCCTGCACCTATTATAGTTAAGTCCCTGTGTCTATAGCTTCCAGTCAGCTTATATGGACCTTCTCTGTGTATCTAATGATATATTATGGAGTTTCGTTTGGAGATTTTCTTTACAAATCTGAGATAACGAATGTTAGCATGTTCCATCACATACTTCAGCTGTAGAATGGAGGCAAGTGACACTCTGCCAATGCTGACATTAAGTAGCTTTTTTTTTTATCCTGTTAATAAAATACTAAAAGATTATTATTTAGAATAAAAATTTGAAGCTGCCAGATTCCCATTTCCCACTACTGGTAACATCATAGGTATGTTCAGGTCGTAAAAAAATAGCAACATGACAACATTGGTTGGACTGTGGCCAAATGTTGACATTTATGACCAGCAGTATCTCTGTGCTGTGCCTCTGAATACAATAGATGGTTCTCTTCTATCAGCTATCGAAACTAAACAGAGACTGAAGTTATTGACAGGAAGTCTTAAAAAAATCCTCGCCTTCAGGACCTGCATTTTATCTGACATATGTTGCATTTCGAGAACCTTCTGAGAAATGTATTTACAAGTGATTGGCACTAGCAGCTCTTTTGTGTGCTTTGCTTAATATTAGCAATAAGTGCACAAATCTGGGTGGTCCAACTGGTATCTAAATGTCACAAAATGTTTGGTACTAGAGGAAGAGGTGCAGCTTTGAGGATGGGGGGGGGGGGGGGCATTACTGACCAGCTGCGTAGGGAGTCATATTGCAAATTTGTTCTCCCACAAATGTAATTTCTCCCATTTTATTTGTACTGTTTGTCATTGTCGAGCCCACTGGGACGGGGTACTCGGTACCGGACCGGGTTTGCTACTGGGGGATGTCACGGAGGTCCTGGTCCGGACCGTGTCCCGGGCCCTGGCAAGTAAAAGGGGAATGTTTACAGGGGATAAATGTTAGTCGTGACGCCACCCATGGCTTGTGGTCAATAATGGGACCACCACTGCTGCAGAACCTCTGGGGATGATGTTATAGCAGCTGTAGATGGAATAGTTCTCCGCGGGTAGAACTGGGTTCCCCGGGGCAGTGATGATGTTAGAGTCTATGGTGTAGTGCAAGCTTGTAGTGGATGCAATACACTTACTGTCCTGCTGCTGCAGCCTTCCTTTCTCCAGCGTCCAGAGCTGATAGGCTGTGGCTCTCCAGGTTGGATTTCTCTGCAGTCCTGTTGGAGGGAATCATGAGCAGGCAATAGAGAATCATGCAAGGGAGTCAGAAGCAGGGTTCACCGTGTTTACTTCGCAGTTTGTTCAGCATAACAGCTCAGTTACAGATCAAATTACAGGTCTTTACACGGGTTACAACTTTCCCCTCCGGGTTCCTTTACTCCCTGCAGCCAGGTTATTCCTCTCTGTGACCCGTCACTCTCTCTCTCTGTCCTTTCCAGGCTTTACTCTCTCTCTCTCACTTTGGGTGTGTGTCTCTGGACAGTATGACGGTGGCTTGGACCCCTGTGGGTCCTCGTGGTCGCCACTAAGCTGCCTGTCCTTTGGGGTGGTAACTCTAACGTGGAGTTAGAGCTCCCCATCTGTTAATCTGGGGTAACCGGTTGGATCGTCGGTCCCCTTCAGAGCCGACACTCTGCTGTTAGCATAGCCTCCAATAGTCCTGCTGTGCTAGGCTCTATCAGGCTCCTCTCCAACCGTGTGATTCAGGTGATATAGGAAGGCTACTCTGCCTGCAGTCGGTCGTCTCAGCTGTGTTTCTAGGACCCAGTGCTGCTGGTCCTCTCTTTCCTAACACTCCTGGGGTGCTGGCTCCGGATGGGCTTTCTCTCTGTGGCTCCACACTAGCTCTTCAGATTCTGCGCTCCTTATACCCCACTCCTCCAGGACGTGTGCTTCTGGTCTGTTCTGCTCAGCCTACCTCGGCCTACTCTGGTCTTTTCTGGTCGGCTCACTCTGGCCTACTGACTCCTTCCTACTCCCCTTCTCTATTTCTACCATCTGTCACCTGACCTGCTTGCTGTCCCACCCACTGTTCTCTAAACCCACCACCCCTTGCCCGCCTAGAGTCCCGGGCTCCGGGTTGGGTGCTGCCCTCTAGTGGTGTGTGGGATGTCTGTGAGGGTGTTGTGGTGCAACTGTCTTCCTATCTTACCTGGCTGCAGTTCCCTATGTGGCCTCCTGGTCGCAGGGGCGCCACATCATCTTTTTCCACTTTTCATATGTGATTGATGATAGAGAACATGGTCTTATGAAATTGTTTTCTTTGACCACATAGCGAAAAAATCCAGAGTGTATGAGCTTAAAGCTGGCATCACACCGATTAATCTTGCTGGGTCACCAAAAGATAGGCTAATACATAAGACCGGGCTCTGCAGCACTAGAAGCAGGAACTTTGACAACATCTTTTTTAAGATTTGTTCAAATTTGCACTGTTATGATATTCTAGCTGTAGAGCCCAGTATTGCCCTGACGTAATGTATGTATCATAGCTTCGCCCCTCCTGGTGGCTCCGCCCCTCCACCTAACCCACACCTTCATAGAACCGACCCTTCTGGTAGCCCTGCCCCTCCACATAGACCTAGAGCAGGCTATGTGGAGGGAGTGGAGCTATATGGAGGGGGTGGGACTACCATAAGGGGGCAGGACTACAGGATGGGCTGAAGCTATGATACATACACACACATATACACATACATACACACATGCACTCAGCTTTTTATATATATTGATCTGTGTGTATGCATCATAGCCCTGCCCCCTCCTTGTAGCCACACCCCTACATATAGCCCCTCCCCTGTAGTCCCATTTCTTTCATAGCACTGCCCTGCATATAGCCCCACTTTTTCATAGCCCCCCCTTTATAGCTCCACTCTCTCCACAATCCTGGGGCAGAGCTATGTGGAGGAGGCATGGCTATGTGGAGTGGCGGCTTGTGATGGTGTGACTATGTGGAGTGGGTGTGACTATGTGGAGTGGGCAGGCTATTGTGGGACTATGTGGAGTGGGTGTGACTATGTGGAGTGGGCAGGGCTATGTGGAGGGGTGTGACTATGGAGGGCACTAGGAAGGCGTGCCCAATGATGGGGCATGGTTGGGGAGAGGATACATACATAAGTACACACATCCACTCAGCTAATATATATCTATATATTTCTGCTGTATTTTAGTAGTGCTGGAAGCTTGCACATGTTGGAAACCAATCATGATGTCCAACAAATTCCCTTGACAATAACAGGATCTATTTTGGTGACTGCAATGTTCCTGGCCAAAATAATGTCACATGCTGCACTGTTTTAATTTTTTTTTTTTTTTACTATTTTTTGCTGAATTTCCTATGGAGGCCCCAATCATCCAACATTGATATGAATACAGCCTTATCTGCTGATATAGGCAACATATTGTCAAACGTATTACTGATGACCAACCAAAGTTGCAATGAAAGTGGTCATCCACCAGGTGGTTTTCTCAAAGAAGATGGCCAGTACAGCTGGAAATCTATTACAGGAAATCAGGTCTTTATTCTAGGGGTCTTTTGGAGAGATTTTACTTTCTCATATAAAACATTATAAAACGCTCCCCAAACTTAAGGCCACTTTACACACACCAACTTATCTGTCCAACTTCTGACCAACTTACTGGTTGCAGTGAAATCATGGACACATTGTTCCATTTGTACACAGTCCACAAAATGGAGCAATGTGTCCATGATTTCACTGCAACCAGTAAGTTGTCAGAAGTTGGACAGATAAGTTGGTGTGTGTAAAGTGGCCCTAAGAGGAATTAAAGGGGTTTTACCATGAACCAGTTAATTTAAAAGTTCATTTTAATTAATAGATCTTGTAGTAATAATAATTTCCACAATTGGATGTGTTTAAAAAAACATGCTCCTTTTCTGAGATAATCTTATAAATGTGCTCCTACTAATTCATTTTTGTTTCTGACAATGCATGGAGCATTGGTTTGATCCTGGGCAGGAAAGGACGAAATGAACTACACAGACATTACAGAATGGGATCACAATAATTATTTCTTTGAGGTAAAACATTTTTTCATAAAGGCAGAGGAATGTTTTATCTCATAAAAAGAATCCACAGTGATCCCGTGCTGTAATGTCTGCATATTCTTTTCCTTCCTCCCCTGCCCAGGAGATGTGGTATGATCAGCCCATGTCCCTGTATGGTCAGACACATCCATTACACAGTACATAGCAGGGACACATATATAAGATTATCTCAGCACAGGAGATGTGGTATGATCAGACCATGTCCTGTACGGTCAGACACATCCATTACACAGTACATTAGCAGGGACACATATATAACATTATTCAGATCAAAATGTGGTATAATCAGCTCATGCTCTTGTACGGTCAAAGACAATCATTACACAGACATAGAGGGATCACATAATATTATCTCGAGAAATGTGTCATATCAGAACATGTTGTACTCTAGACACATATTACCGTGCTAGTCGGGCAATTAAAGGTTATCTCAGTACAGGAGATGTGGTATGATCAGCCATGTCCCTGTAGGTCAGACAATCCATTACACAGTACATAGCAGGGACACATATATAAGATTATCTCAGCACAGGAACATTTTTTTTTAAACACGTCCAATTGAGGAAATCTAACTATTCCAAGATCTATTGATTAAAATTAACTTTATTCATGGGAAAACCCTTTGATTAGGAAAAAAAAATAATTTAAAATAGGGGGTCCGTTCAATAATCCGGTGTGTCTCATAAGCAGTGTAGCTTACTTGGGGGGCGGTGTGGTGGTGGTGGAGAGGGTAACAGGAGGGAGAGTCGTGGTGGTGGAGGTTGGTGGTGGCGGCAAGGTTGGGCAATGCTGCAAGGAGTCCAAGGCTTGGAAGAGGGGATGTCCCAGCAGGTTATCACTGAGAGGATCTCCCAGCAATTCATAGCGTGATGGCTGCAGTGTAGGTGCAGATGAAGAGCTCAGATAGCTGAAACCTTGACCTGCGCATCCGCTGCTTTCGGCTCGATGGGCGTAAGGAATATGGCTCCCGAGGCGGTGCATGCACCGATGGGGATTTCAGTTGTCTGAGATCTTCATCTGTGCCGTAACCATTTTGCTTTTGGCCATCACATAGTGAACTGCAGGAAGGTGCACTCCGTGATAACTGGTTGTAGCTCTCACGATAGTCATGTCACTGTCAACATGTCCTGGACAATTCCCTGCTGTTTTATTTGTTCTTCTTCTATCCTCTTCTTTCCTCCTTTTTTTCCTGCTTATTCTCTTTTGCCCCACTTCACCCTTTCTTTACCTTGGGCTATTTAGATGATTGTTAATAATGCATTGCCCGAACCCTACACCTGCATTATCTTTTATGTTTTACAAATGTATTCACTTCATTTTTTTACAACTTTAGATGAATGTGCTTTATAATTTTCTCTTTGGGCTGCATTCCGCAATTGGCCAAGTTTGGGTCATGAGGGTTTGTTAAAATAATGAATTTACGAAAAAAGAAAACCCCATAGTCAGCACAAGCGCATAACACTCTATAGTTATCAAGAATATTCAATTCTATTAATATACTAAGCAAATACCTGTCCTTCATGTGTTTTGCTGAATAGTTCCAGTCTACAGTGCAAACATAGAAGCATATATATGGGTGGCTTTACATTTGGATAATCGGAATCAACAATTGTAGAGATGGCAAATCTCTCAGATGTTACCTTAACCTCCCGGAAAGCAGTGCTTCTGAAAGATTCGTGTTTGAGACCTTGGCATGCTTCATTATCATATAGAGCCACATCTAGGAACACATTCGGGGGCAGGTAATGGTAAACAGCGGAGTCTGTGGAAAGGGGCATGGCTACTGAAGAAAAAAATGTCAAAAGTGAGTAAATTAATATTATGTTATTATTTACTGACCTTCAGCTCGATCTCAAGCCATGGCGACTTGATGGATGAGCGCTCTGTAGGAAGATCGATCTTGCTTGAGTCTAGATAGGTCCTCCAGGGTTTTCTCTGCTATTATCTTGACAGTATCAAGCCATCAGGTTGCTGATCTTTCTCTTCGCCTTGTCCTTCTATTCTTCCTCTTCGTCTTGTCCTTCTCTAGTGATTTTTCTCGTCGTATGATCCGTACAATGTGTCCAAAGTAGGCAAGTTGTATCTTGGTAATCCTTGCTTTCAGTAACATATCTGGCTTGATTTGTTCCAAAATGGATTTGTTTCTTCTTCTTGCCATTCATAGGATCTGGCGTGGAGGGTTCATTCTGGGCAGGGATTACTGGACCTGGGGATACTTGTTATTTTATATGTGAAGTCACCTGCAGGTCACCGCTGCTCTACAGTCTTCCTAAGGACCGATGGTTGGGAGACAGCAATGTTCTTAAGCCCTCTACTGATAGGGTTGACCCCTAAGGGTATGTGCCCACAGGAAGGTTTAACGTCGGTTTAGCAGCGAAAACCGCCGGCGGTTTAGCATAGGTTTTATTTAAATTTATGTAAATCCTAAGCAGCATTAGGACTTACAAGTAACCCTATGTAATTTAGAAACCGCTGTGCACACATAGTCGGTTTCTGTGAGCGGATCTGCCCGCGGTTGAGCGGTTTCCCAGCGGTTTAGCAGCATATAGCATGTCAATTCTTCTCAGCGGTTTTTGATCGGTTCCAATAACAAAATCCTCCATAGAAAACCGCTGGAAAAACCGACTGAAAAACGCTGTGCACACGCTGAAAAAAACCGCCAGAAAACCGCCGAAAAACAGCTGGAGACTTCAGAGCTCAGAACTGATAATTTCCAGCGGTTTACTGACGGTTTGAACCTTCCTGTGGGCACATACCCTAAGGTGGCCAAAGATAACTGAGTTGGTAGTTGTGTTCCTGGTGCTTTAGACACTTTAAGAAAGTTCACAGACATAGTGACTTTACTTCATCACGCACAGTCTTTGTGCAGCAGCCCCCTGAGCACTGGATTCTAGGAAGCAGGGATCCAGCTACTCCCTAGTAGTAGGATGGTACATAACCAGTACCCCTTCTCTGTCCTTTCCAGGTCGTCTCACACAGCGCTTGCCTCGCCCATCCTGCCTTGCGCCTCACCATATAGAGCTCTGAGCCAGTGGTGTGGTCTTTTTCTAGGGGTTCCCCTGCAAGGTCTCCCCTTAGCACTATGGTGGCCACCTTTTCAGCAGATGTGCGCGGTGTTGACCGTGTCACCATGAAAGTGCCACAGTCTTCAGGTTGCTATCTGAACCTGGTCTTCTCCACTAGTCTTTTGGGTTCCTGGTGCCCCTTGCAGCCTAGTCCCTCCACTTGCCTGTGTGGCGCCCCTGCGACCAGGGTGGCCACAGGTAGGAACCGCAGCCAGTAGATAGTGACAGTTTGTATATCAAACACCTCCAAAACACACATCCACTGACATAAGACCCAACCCAGAGCCTGGGACTTTAGGCAGGCAAGGGGTAGTAGGGCCAGTTATAAGTGGGTGAGGCGTAGTCAATGTAACGGACCAGTATAAAAAGGAGAAACAGGAAGTAGTTAGCCAGTAGGCCAGTGGGTGCTGAGCAGAACAGAAAAGACCCAGAGTAGGCGAGTGCCGAGCAGCCCAGACCAGTAAAGACAGAGTGACCAGAAAAGATAGGAACAACAGAAACCGGACCAGTGCCACTGGGTTCGAGGAAGACGGTAACGCTGACAAATTACTGACTGGACAGACTATCCTGATGTAACCGGGAAGTTACACGGGTAGGAAAGAGCCCGGTGATCCCTTGCAAAACGGACACCCAAGGCTAGGCTGGAACCAGAGTGTCGGCTCTGAGGGGGACTGAAGTCTCATATCGGCTCCCCAGACAAACTGACGGGGAACACAGATTCCAGATCCGTGTTCCCACTACAGGGTTGGGGGCATAGCAGCAACTAGAAGGACCCGGCTTACCGCCATACACTTAGGGGGAAGCCACATTGAGGGACCGAGCTGCCGCTCCGCAATCCACCCAGAAGAAGAGAGAGAGAATCAGCCTGAGAGGACATATAGAAAGAGTGAGGGGTCTCAGAGTGACAACCTGGCTGCAGAGGGTTCAAGTGTCCCCGGGGTTAACTGCACTGTGAACTGCTAAGAGATGAACTGTACTGAGAACTGCTGTAAATTGTCTGAAGAGCTGACAAGTAAACCTTGTGAATCCTGCTTCAGTGTCCTTGTCTGATTCCAGGTATACAGAACTGTCAATCCACCATTTTACCCTGTCAGGAGCTGTCTCGACCTGCGGCGGGCTCACCCACCTTGCTGCAGCATCCATCCTCCTGAAAGAAGTACACTGCAGCGGTGGTCCCCTTACTGACCACAACCCGTAGGTGGCATCACGACAAACTCCCCTGTAAATATCCCCCCACTTATTGCGGAACCCGGGACACGGTCCGGACCAAGACTGCCGTGACATCCCCAGCAGTACCCCGGTCCGGCACCGAGTACCCCATCCCAGTGGGCTCCACACCTGCGCCTGACAATAGATACGAGACCCACAGGTGGATTGCTCACTTCCCGTGCCTCTGGGACCCCTCTTCCTCCTGGAGCCACTTGGGTGACGTTGTGCTCTAGGGTGTGGCCTTAGGACGAGTTCTCACTTGCTCCAGTCCTCTGTACACTTTTCAGGCGTATGTTGTCTAGGTTATCTCCAACTCGACCTTGGTGTTCAATGGCCTCTCAGCTGTTCTACCACCTCTTCTCCTCTCTTCAATTGTCTTTCTCCTGAGCTGTTCAACTGTCATCCCCTCCTTTCTAGATGTTTCTCTCTTTTTATACCCCTTGACACATGTCCCACGTCCTCTACGTGTGTTCCTCCTGACCTCACTCCTCCCAAAGTGCTCTCTCTAACTACTTCCTTCACCACCCAACCACACTACAATCCTTCCTAGTGTGATCTGGGTGTCCTGGTACCGGTCTGTGTCCCTCTTACCAGTGAGTGGGATACTACACCCTAACAGGGGTGCAGCATCTCTGTGGCGACTGGATCCGCAGGGGCGCCACATTACATATTAGTTGCAGTTACTAGACTAGGTGTCAAAATGCTTAAAGAATTGACATCCTGCAGATTTAAAAGTGCTTCGAATCTGCAAGAAAATATAAGCAACAAGTGTATGAGTCTTCAGAAATCACATTCAGTTTGCTGAGACAGTAAAATGCTGCATTTTGACGGCAAAAACTTGTGGCACAAACATCGCAACAATGTGATGTTTGCACATACTCTCGTTTATTCCATAGCAGCACTACACTAGGGACATATGCTAACCACACAATTGTGCCACCCAGCAGGTATTCCATATTGCCTATGTCTATACTGTAATGATACGGATTGCGCCTATGTTTGACTATAGTAATCGGTGTTCAAATCAATCCTTTTTATTCATCCAACGCGTTTCAACGCCCTCCTGGCGTCTTCCTCAGGGAAGATCCCTGAGGAAGACGCCAGGAGGGCGTTGAAACGCGTTGGATGAATAAAAAGGATTGATTTGAACACCGATTACTAGCGTCATTTACGAGCGGATTTCCTGGCAGCGCGGACTGTGACACACCTTCCTTTCCCAGAGCTTTTATTTCGTCTACCCGAGTGGAGACCGGTGGAAGTCCAGCAGCAGCCATCAAGACCTTTACTCTATCAGGCCTTTTAACCAGTTGTGGGTGGCACAACTGGACTAGGTGAGTGGATCTTTTTCTCACCTATTTATTCTAGTGTCTAGTGATAAGGGCACTATTGCGCCTCTTGTCCCCCCCCCCTTCTTTTCTTGGTATGTTTGACTATGAGATGTATGTAATTTGTATTTAGTTGACATGTTAAGGTCAAACTCACAAGTCCTTGAAACATGGACCGCGCTGTGAACACAACATCTGGCTCGGCTAGCGAGTCTTCTGACCTGAAGTGACGTCTTCAAAGACGTTCAGTAACCAGTGGTTGGGACCGGCTAGTGCGAACTGAACATGGTCCATCTTTCAAGGACTTCTGAACTCTGCCTAAAAATGCATGACTATGCATCACTTTCGATATTTCCGAATTCCTTGAAATCATATGGATGATTCTACAGAAATAGGAAGAAAAGACTGGTGACGGACTGTATATCCTATAGGATTTCCTGTGCTGTGATCTCTACTGCAAACAATCCAGAGACACAACTGTGACACATAGAGGCTCTGGACACATAAAGCTGTTGTTCCAGGTGGCAGGATTTCCTCTACAATTTACAATTAATATCCATACACTGGGCTAAACACTCAATATATACAGTGACTGAAAATGTGTGCATTGATAAAAGTCGATAAAGGGTTGGTTGATAAAGGCCCCTCCCTGCATTTCTCATGGAAATAAGCAAGGTCTTCCCTGAAATATGTATCTGAATGGGAGCAAATGTTGCTCTAAAACCAATGTACAAATCCTCCTTCATATTTGGGTGTTTTTTTTTATTTTTTCCAGACTTGAACCAGCAAATAGCAGACAAGAAGAGGCTCATGTCCAGGCCAGTGCATTGGTGCTTTGTGCCACCGGACCTGGCCCATGTTTGGGTGTTTAAACACACACGTGACAACATGACAAAACAGAACCAGTGTCTTTATTGTTTTGGATCAGTGCCTTCAGCAGTCTTCATCAGTTTTGGACCAGTGTCTTCATCACTGTCCGTGTGTCTGTTTTTCCCATCAGCGTGTCATCTGGTATAGATGAAGAATGAAATGACAAGCTTCTCCTGTAATGTTAAACATGGAGGGCACGCGATTGGCACTTTGATGCCAACCATGTGCTGGCTTACCATGTGTCCAGAAATTCCAGGACAGTTCATAACATTAGGGCACATTATTGCTGTCCATATTTTTTTTTAAGCATAACAAATTTGCATAGATTACTTTGACTGTAATTATCATTAATTTACAGTCTACAGTGACTGCAGAGACCAAAACATGGTTTCATTAGTTTCTTCTTTGCACGATACAGCTTTTAACTTGGACTTACTATTGCATGGTGAATAGTGTTCACATCTGAGCCCATGCAGTGATTTGCACAAATAAATCATACACATTATTAACGCAACACTGCCTAACATGGCCGTAGATCGCAAACATCCAATACTGACCATTGGCTTTGTCCATAGTATACATGGATTTCTCCAGACTCTGAATCTTTTGATAATATTAGGCACTGCAAATGGTGCGATAGTCAGAGTATTTGCAATTTTATGTTGAGGAACATTATTTTGGAATCATTCTACAATATTTAGATGGTTTGTTCACAGACTGGTGAACCTCTGACCATCTTTGCATCCGAGAGACTCTGCCTCTCTAACATGCACTTTTTATATAGTCATGTGATTTAGATGATCGTACAGCTATTTTTCATTAGTTCCACCTACGTTTCCAGTCCTTTTTTTTAAATCTGTCCCAAACTTTTTGAGATGTGATATTTCCATCAGTTTCTAAATGAGTTACATTTTTTCAAATGAAATAGAGATATGTCCAATATTTACCTCCAGATCTGTGAGCTCTGTTCTGTTGTGAATAAAAAATGGCGATAAGAGACTTTGAATCATTGCATTCTTGCTTTCTTTACATTTGTCCAAACCTTTTTGGAATTGAGGTTGTGTATAGCAGAAGATATTAATGCAATGACCTGTTTGGTTGCAATTGGTAAATCCTAAACTTAAAGGAGATCTCTACTTTGGACAATTCCTTTTCCAAAGGGCACCTTGACCATAACACTATCAAGGGGCAGTCTGCTGTTAGACACTAACAATTTGAGGTTTAATCTATGAAAATGCATTCTGTGTAGGGGAAGCCTTGCACAGATCTTTTTAAAGGGTATGGATACCCCTGGGGACAATTTTATTTGACTTAAAGGGATTCTGTCAGGTCATTTTTCAGTATGGCTCTAATAGTACCCTTGAATAGTGCTCTGGCAGACCTTTTAGAATATGTAAATCGTTACTGCACCCTTTGTAGTTTTCTTGCTACAAGCACCTCTACACCCAGCAGGCAGCTATCTTCAGCAGTAAACGTAATTGACTGGACTAGTGAATAGTCTGGGTATGTACATGTTCATTTATTATTCACTACTTCTCAAGCAGCTCTCCCTTCCCTCTCCCCCTGTGATCTGCCTCTTCCAGTTTCATGTTACTGTCTTGTAGAGTGCTCCTGATGAGGAGAGAGGAAGAGAGAGATGACAGGCACATATCAGATAGCTCATATAGGTAAGGCAATCTTCGCCATTTGTGTCTCTGAGCAGTGGCGTAACGTGAAGCTCATGGGCCCAATGCAAAACCTCCAATGGGACCCTCAATTATTGCAAATCTTTAAGAGCATTTGTCTTTTTCTATAGGCCCAATGGACTTTTGGGGCCCCCTTTGCTCCAGGGTCCAAGTGCGATTGCAACCCTGCCCCTATTATAGTTACGACCCTGTCTCTGAGTAGAGCCCTGCTGTCTGTGAAAGATTCTGTTTATAAGAACTCTTGCTTTGCTGCAAACAAGGAGAGCAGTGACAGGGGGATACAGCCTACCTACCCCCCCTCCCACATGAGAGTGATTTCTACTGATCTTCTTATGTGCAGTGCAGTGTTGTGAATATGTGACATAAATATTCATTCCCTGGGGAGTGTGCAGCAGAGAAGTAAATGATCACTTACTGTAAATGACAGATGGAATGAATCTCTTTATTTGCAGTTTACAAAGGATAGGAAGGAAGTATAAATAACAGAAATATATTATTATAAAGCTTCACCAGAGGAATTACAAAATTATATCAATTACATTGATTTTTGACCTGACAGATTCCCTTTAATTGCATATATTTTGGGCTAAAAATGATTTTTGATATTGTATTTCATAATTTTATTTTATACAGTTTGCTTTTTATGGCTAATTTTTCCCAGCACATTGTTAGCTGCAGAATGAGATTAACTAAATTAGTAAACGACTTCTGATTAGGAGTTTGTAACTCTTATCTGTCATTTATTGAGCACTTCTGTAATCATTTATTTTATTTCCCAATACAGATTGAAGGGCTATAAGTAGGGATGAGCAAGTAGTGAAACGTCTGCACTTCTGATAGATATCGATGTGCTGCAGTTCATCGGTATCTGTCAGAAGAGTAAAAGTAAGAATGAATTGAAAAATGAAATTTTAAAATCATGTAAAAAAAAACAAAAACATAAAGAGCTCAAATCACCCCCCTTTTCTCCCATTCACAATAAAAGTATTTAAAAATGAAAAATATATACATTTGGTATTTCCACATTCAGAATCGACCGATCTATCAATAAATCAGATCTGTAAACTGCGTAACGGAAAAAAGGTCCAAATGCGAAAATGACGTTTTTTTGGTAGATGCAACATTGCTATAAAATGCAATAACTGGCGATCAAAACAGTGTATCCACCCAACAATGGTATCATTAGAAACGTCAGCTCAAGGTGCAAAAAATAAGCCGGCACACAACCCCAGATCTCGAAAAATTAGAAAGCTACTAGTGGCAGAACATGGCGCAAAAAGACATGATTACTTACCGGTAATTGTGTTTTATGGAGTCCACGACAGCACCCACATGAGAGAGGGGATCCGCCCACCAGGACAGGAAACCTACAGATAAAAAGGGGCGGTCCCCCTCGCTCCCTCAGTTTATTTACAGAGTATGAGGGGAACCGCATAGTTAAGAGAAGCATAACACATCCCACAATACACAGCACAAGTACAAAAATTAATAAACCCCGGACAATGCCCGTGGAGCAAAATACACACACACCAAAAGAAACGTGAAAAAAGGGAGGGAAGTGAGTGGGTGCTGTCGTGGACTCCATAAAACACAATTACCGGTAAGTAATCATGTCTTTTCTTCTCGCCACGACAGCACCCACATGAGAGAATTGCAGAGAGCAAGACTAGGGAGGGACAACAGTGCTGAGGACAGATCTCCCGAAAGCCAAGTCAGAGTCAGAAGACAAATTCAAACGATAGTGGGTATAAAAGGTAGAAGGGGACGACCAAGTGGCAGCCTTACAAATAGCTTCAATGGAGACCGCAGCGCGTTCGGCCCGTGAAGAAGCCATAGCCCTAGCAGAATGCGCACGCACACCCTCCGGAGGACTGCGTCCCGTCACCGAGTAGGCCAAGCAGATGGCATCCCGGATCCATCTAGACAACGTGCTCTTAGTAACAGCAAACCCCCGACGAGGACCCTGAAAGGACACAAACAGAGCCCTACTCTGCCGATAGGCACTAGTCCTATCAAGGTAGTGTAATACTAATCTCCTGACATCTAGCGTATGAAACCGTTGTTCCTCTGGAGAACCCGGAGAAGGAAAAAAGGAAGGGAGGAAAATCTCCTGACTCCGATGAAACCGGGAAGCGACCTTAGGGAGGTAGGAAGGATCCGGTTTCAAGACAAGCCTATCTGGCAAGACGGACAGAAAGGGAGGATCAATAGACAAAGCCTGGAGATCACCCACCCGCCTAGCAGAAGTAAGGGCCACTAGCAGTGCCGTCTTGAGAGACAGGGACCTAAGGGAGGC
This sequence comes from Allobates femoralis, assembly GCA_033576535.1. Taxonomy (NCBI): domain Eukaryota; kingdom Metazoa; phylum Chordata; class Amphibia; order Anura; family Aromobatidae; genus Allobates; species Allobates femoralis. The sequence continues at coordinate 63,364,640 of JARQOC010000006.1, read as the reverse complement.
TGCCTCGAGAGGTTCAAAGGGGGGCCCCATTAGGGCGTCAAGGACCAGATCCAAATCCCACGGGGCCATCCGAGCAATATGAACCAGGGTGCTACGCTCACAAGCCGCTATAAACCTAGAGACCCATCTGTCACCCGCCACATCGGAACCATACAACGCCCCCAAGGCCGAAACATGGACCTTAAGGGTGTTGACTGAAAGACCCAACTCTCGACCTTTCTGAAGAAACTCCAGAATAGAAGGGATGGGAACAAGTGGAGTAAAAGGAGCAGTATGGAACTGAAGGAATTTCCGCCAGACCCTACCATAAATCCTAGTCGTAACCTCCTTCCTACTCAAGAGAAGGGTGGAAATAAGCTGCTCTGAAAACCCACGCAATCTTAATAGGCTCCTTTCAAGTTCCAAGCCGTCAAGTGGAGCCCCTTCACCAGAGGGTGATGGCATGGACCCTGAGAGAGCAGGCCTGGAACAGAAGGAAGCAGCCACGGGTCGGACACCGACATGGCTCTGAGCCAGGAAAACCACGGCCTCTTGGGCCAAAATGGGGCAATGAGAATCACCCTCGCCCCCTCGTCCCTGATCTTCCGGATGACTACTGGAAGCAAGTTCATGGGAGGAAACGCATAAGCCAGCCGAAAGGTCCAAGGGAACTGGAGGGAATCCAACAACTCCGGCTCGTCCGTGAAATCCAGGGAGGCAAACCGGCTGACTTGCCTGTTGGTCCTGGTTGCAAACAAATCTATGTCCGGAAGACCCCACAAGGCAACTATCTTCCGGAAGGTCTGACGGCAGAGGGCCCACTCGCCCTGATGGAGGGTATGGCGACTCAGAAAGTCTGCTGTTGAGTTGTCGACACCCCGGATATGGAGGGCCGAAAGGGACAACAGGTTGGCCTCTGCCAGGTTGAGGATAGCCACCGCAGTAGACAGTAGCGTCCGGGATCGAGTACCTCCCTGCTTGTTGATATATGCCACCGAAGTGGTGTTGTCTGACAAGATCCGAACGTGCGAGCCCCGCAGCTGTGGAAGAAAATGACGGAGAGCAAGGTGGATAGCTTTTAACTCCCGCAAGTTGGAAGAATCGGAAGACTCCTCCACCGACCATTGACCCTGAGCTAAACAGGCCCCCAGGTGAGCCCCCCACCCGTCCGGACTGGCATCAGTCAGAAGGACCTGAGAAGGCCGAATCACCCAGGGAACCCCCCTGGAAAGGTGAAGCGGGTCCACCCACCAGGCAAGAGACTCCACAGCGTCCGGGGGCAAGGTAAGACGACCCTGAAGCCGACCCTGCAAGGCAACCTCCGCCAGCAAAACCGCCTGTTGCAATGGCCGCGTATGAAACTGCGCCCACTGAACTGCCGGGATGCAAGATGAAAGGGAACCCAACAGGGACATGGCCTCACGCAATGACAGGGAAGGGTGAGCAATAACCTGACTGACCCTAGCCCTGATATGAGATATTTTGTCATCCGGAAGGAGGCAGAGCTGACTTACAGAGTCCAGAAGGAGACCCAGAAAAGATTGATGAGTCACGGGAGTTAGTCTGGACTTCCCCCTGTTGATGATCCAGCCCAAGTCCTGCAAAGATGAGATGACATTAATCACACGGGACTGGCACTGTTCGAAAGAGTTACCCACTATCAAAAAGTCATCCAAATATGGCACAATGAGCGTGTCCTGGTGCCGCAAAAAAAGCCATCACCTCGGACATTACTTTGGTGAAGACACGAGGAGCCGTTGAAAGACCAAAAGGCATTGCAGTAAATTGGAAATGTCGAGTCCGTCCCTCCCAGACGACCGCCACCCGCAGAAACTGCTGGTAATCGACGTGGATGGCGATATGATAGTAGGCATCCTTGAGGTCCAGGACCACCATGAAGCATCTAGGGAATAACAATTTAATCGTGGAATTAATAGATTCCATTTTGAAGGACCGGAACGCCAGGAAGGAATTTAACTTCTTTAAATTAATAATGGTCCGAAAGGAACCATCTGGCTTAGACACCAGGAACAAGGGGGAGTAAAACCCCTTTCCTTCCTGGCCCACCGGAACCTCAACAAGAACATGTTTGGACAACAGGGACTGAATTTCCAGGACCAGGGCACGCTGATGATGCGAAGGAGGGGAGGTAAGGACAAACGAATCTGGAGGAGAACGGGCAAAGTCCAGAGTAAGACCGGAGGCAATCACCTTCAGAATCCAGGGACTAGAGGATATAACAGCCCAGCGATCAGAAAAAGCCGACAACCTACCCCCCACTGGGAGATCCGACCTAACGGTACTTTTTACCAGGTTTGAAGGAGGAGGACCCCCCAAACAGGGCACCCCGTTGTTTACCCTCCTTGGGTTCCCAACGGTCCCGGTTCTCCCTATACGACCTCTTCTGGCCGAACGGACGTCTCCTGAAGGCTCTCCTATAAGATGGAACAGGCGGATTAGGGAACCCCCTCTTACGGTCAGCTGCCTTAGCCAGAATATCATCCAAGTCAGGACCGAAGAGGTACTCACCACGGAAGGGGAGCGTACACAACTTGGACTTGGATTGAGAATCGCCCTTCCACCCCTTAAGCCACAGGGCCCGACGAGCCGAGTTGGTCAGGCCTGCAGACCGAGCCGCCAGGCGCAAGGAATCAGCAGACACATCCGCCAAATAAGCCGAGGCCCCACGAATCAATGGAAGAGATGACAGCAACTGGTCCCTGGGAACCCCCGACCTAATCTGATCCTCAAGCTGATCTACCCAGACCAACAAGGATCTGGCAGTACATGTAGCCGAAATAGCGGGTTTAAAGGCCCCTGTGCAAGATTCCCAAGAGCGTTTAAGCAACATCTCGGCTTTCCGGTCCAGCGGATCGGCCTGCAACCCTGCATCCTCTACCGGGAGGGTGGAACGCTTAGATGTGGAGGCAACCGCAGCGTCCACCTTCGGGACCTTGGACCATGTAGCTAAGTCCTCATCATCGAAGGGATACCTCCGCTTGGAAGAAGAAGGAAGAGCCCCACGTCTGTCCTGCTTATCCCACTCCCGATAAACCAGATCTTTGTGAGCCGCCACCACAGGGATAGCTCGTCTCCTCTTTTCCGAGAGGCCGGTGAACATGATATCCTGCGCTGAACGAGACTCCCTAGAATCAGGCACTTCCCTAGTGTGGCGGATAGACTTGACAAGGTTGTCCACACTGTCCAGGGGGAAACAGGACTTACCCTCATCATCCGATGAGGAAGAAGAAGCAGGAGAGGCCGATGGGGACCCGAAGACACCCTGAGACCTAACCGGGCTGCCCTCCGGAGAGGACACACCAGGGGACACAGGCTTCCTAGCCCTGGAGGAACACGGCCGAGAATGAGCCCCCTCACTGAAGGACAACAACTCCTCCCGGATCATAGAGCGAATGTCCGCCGTTTTAACAGAGGACTCTTCCTGCAAAGTCTGATTTATACAGGCTTGACACAGACGCTTCACATATGTCTCAGGAAGGGGCTGTGTACACAAGGCGCATTCTTTATGCTTCAGTTTTTTGCCCTTCTTAGCCTAAGAAAAAATAGAAAGGGAGGAGATCAGCAGAGGAGCAGAGAACACACTCACCCCGTGAAGCTGTGCATACTGACCGGTTCAGGAGGTGTAGGACCAGCCTGTGATGGTTGACCAGTCTTATTCCGGTCACTTCTGTCAGCAGACCCAGCCTCCTTGCTGCGCCCACTGCCACCACGAGTCTTGCAGGATGGCTGTAAGTCAGTGTCAGGCTGCTGCAGCCCCCCTGCCCCAGGAGACGACATCACAGGGATCAGAACACCATCGGCGCTGCTGCCGCACTGTCTATTACCTCCCGTGCTGGGGCCACCTCCCCGGCCGCCCGGAAGCAACCGCACTACTTCCGGGTCAGAAGCGCTTCAAGCTACTGCGCAGGCGCCGTCGCGGCCCGGAAGCCGGCGCAGTGATCAGAAGGCGGCCGACCGCCGCGGCCGCAGCCTCCCCACACTCCCCAGAGAGAGCCCGGACCCCACCGCGCCGACACCCCGCCCCACCACCGGGAGACACGGACCCGCCCACCACTGGGCACGGCCCCCATCCCCCGCGAAATGGCAGCAAAACGTCCGCGCCATAGAGCCACAGCCCCCCCAGGAAGCGTAGGCGCTGCTACCGCAGGAGACAGCCAGACAAAAAGCCCGTTACATACATACCTCTGGGCCCCCTGGCTGCCCCTGGAGACCACCGTGGATGAATGCAGCTTGCCCATACTGCACCGCGCTCCCACAAGTCAGGGTGGATACCCAACGCTGACAACGTGACATCCTAGTCAGCCGAGGGGAGAGCCGGAAACCGGACTTCCCGACGCTGCTTCTGGAGTTCCAGGCCCTGCCGTTCTCAAAGATACCGCACAGAGGCTGATTGAACCCAGGTAAGCCTTTTTGCTGCAGGTTCCCATCAGGACAGGAAACCAAACTGAGGGAGCGAGGGGGACCGCCCCTTTTTATCTGTAGGTTTCCTGTCCTGGTGGGCGGATCCCCTCTCTCATGTGGGTGCTGTCGTGGCAAGAAGAAAAGTGTGATTCTTTTTTTTTTCAAACTTCTGAATTTTTTTTCACCACTTAGATACCAGTAAAGGTATAAATGTTTGGTATATATGAACCCGCACCGACCTGAGGCATCACACTGTCATGTCGGTTTTACCATATAGTGAATATGTCGACTAAAAAAAACAAAAAACAAACATGTAATTGCACTTTTTTTTGCAATTTCCCTGTACACTATATGGTAAAATATATGATTGAATCTGAAAGTACAACTCATCCCACAAAAAACAAGCCATGATATGTCTATACTGACGGAAAAATAATAAAGTTATGGCTCTTGGAAGCAGGGGAGCAAAAAACGAAAATGAAAAACAAAAAATTCCCAGGTGTTGACGGGGTTAAAGAAAGAGTTCTGCAATCCTTGTTTTCACAATTAGATAGTAGAATACTTTGGATTGCCAGCTGGTATTAAGCCCTGAGATTCTTAATATCAGGCCAAGTTAGACCCGGCCATTAAGAATTGCAAATAAATGGTTAAACAAGACACAACACAGAGACAAATATGGTAAAGTAATAATAAAAATCCAGAAAATAAACAATATGGAATGACAACAGATATATACAAAAGCACAGCATGAAGGCTACAAATAAAACTGAAAAAGAGTAAAAAGGATCAAATACAAAACATTACAGGGTTAAATAATATACAGAAGCTGAAACAGAATATACATATGAAAAGTGGGGAAAATGAAAGACAGAGAAAAAGAAAATACAGCAGATCAAAGACAGAGATACAATCATACAAACAAGCAGACAAAATTACCATATATACATGTGAACAATAATGCAACACGGCAATAACAATATGAATAGTAAACATATGTGATCTATGTAATCCTAGTCGTGGGTATAGAGCAGGGGTGGGGAACCTTTTTCCGCCATTTGTAAATTTCTACCATCCTTTGGGGCTGCACAAAATTATCAACCTCAAAATGACCTGCTATATTTGGCTAAACAATCAATTCGCCCTACTGTGATGGCTAAGGCTCTTCTCTTTGGCATGACAGTGATGTTACATGATATTGATCATGTTGTTTCTCGACTGCTTTTCCAAGTTTGATATGGCCATAGACATCATAGGAGAGGCTGGGGGAGTATACGTCACTGGGGAGGCTGAGGCTGGGACATACAGATCACTGGGGAGCTGGATTTAAAGGATAGGCAGTCGGCACTGCGGTCCCCAGGAATCTGCCCATGGGTTGCAGAAAAGGTCCTCGAGGGCCGCATGCAGCCCTGGGGCCTGTGGGTCCCCACTCCTAGTATAGAGCATGTGCAGCACTGAGGTCCTGGGTTCAATACCCACCAAGGACAACATCTGCAAGGAGTTTGTATGTTCTCCCTGTGTTTGCGTGGGTTTCCTCCCACATTTCAAAGACATACTGATAGGATGTTTAGATTGTGAGCCCCAAAAGGGACAGTGTTGCAAAATGTATGTAAAGCACTATGGAATTAATAGTGCTAAATAAATATTATTATTATTATATTATTAATAAAGTGCTGCAGCCTGTAGTGTACAGAAACAACTTCGGCACTTAGTGATGGCAGATATCATGTCTCGGATCTTTAAAGGGTGCTCCTATGTTGTCACACTGGAGACAACAGGTGCCCATTGTCCAGACAGAAAACGAAGCAATTCATCCAGGGAGAGAAAAGAAGCAGCAGCCCTCCATTTCCAAAAAACTGTTCAAAATATATTGAGGTGAGGTTAAATTCACATGGGGAGGGAGAGGTGCAGAGCTGCAGGGACAACAGCTTGTTTCGTGTCACGTAACACTGGGATTCTCCCTCTTGCCATTCTTGTGTCTGAGACACTAATCCGTACCATCAGAGTTTTTTTCAGTTTTTCCACTTTTTGTATGAACTTTATATTATGTTTATTATCTGGATTTTTATTTCTTTACCATCTGTTTATCTGCTTTGTTAATTTTTATACAGTTTATTTTCTTTTTAGAAAGGTCTGTTTTGACCGAAACATCACGCATTTACACCCTTCACTTTGCCAGTTGGATCATAAATAAAGATCTCTTTTGTTCTTTCATCAATTTGAGTGCTGGATTCTTTCTTTTTACGTCTATACGGAGTTGGATCCTATCCGAACAGCTTCCATTGCCAGTAGTGCCGTGTTACTCTTTGCTATAAATAAGAGGGTGTCAGCAGTCACTTCACGGTAGAGATGGATTAGGTTTTTGTTGTTTTGTCCATGAGCACCACCCAATTCCACATAGATCAGGCTTCCAGCAGGGTGTCCATCCAGCTGTCAGGCATTGCCCCTGCTCATGATAATTACATATCTACTGTAACACTTCACACACCCATAGTGTCAAACTGTAATTATAAATCCTTCTGATCCAAATCAGCTTTGCCACAGATAATTTCAAGAACTGCATTGTAATGTATCAAGCTTTACACCCAATATTGTTTTGAAAGGTTAAAATGTGTAAAGGTTAGTACAATTGAACAGTAATAAAAGAAGAAAAATAGTAAGAAAAAAACCCTTTTAACATATTTTCTACTAAAATGAACACTCATGTGGATTGGATGCCGGCTGCGTTATTGCAGCAGTGTAGGCTTTACCTGAACACTGCAGCACTTCAAAGAACACTGCAGCACTTCAGAGAACACTGCAGCACTTCAGAGAACACTGCAGCACTTCAGAGAACACTGCAGGACTTCAGAGAACACAAGTTTTGAAAAGAATGTTGATGACTATGGCCCTGATTTGTGACTTTTTTTTATGTCAATTTTTTTTTCTGCACCGACATTATTTTGCAACTATTTCAAAACGAAGCATGTGGTACATGAATTGCAGAAAAAATGAAAAATGCTCTTTAACCTTACCTTTAATCGGTTTTATCAAAGGAAGAAGAAAAGTTCCAGCACCAGTCGTTTCTTCATTAAAATCTTCAATCTTTTATTTCCATGTCAAGATTGAAACATCATGCGGGGATGCAGCATCTAAATGCTGACGCGTTTCGTTCCAAGTTCATAGGATTAAGAACTTTGTTCGAAACGCGTCGGGCGTTTACTGGCTCCGTCCCCACATGATGTTTTAATCTTGACATGGATATAAAATATTGAAGATTTTAATGAAGAGACGCCTGCTGCTGGAACTTTTCTTCTTCCTTTGCTATTGCTAATGAGTGGTATCCAGCCACGTGTTCCTGACACCGGTGTTCATCCAGATCCGGTGAGGAACCACTAATCCCCTTCCCTGCTTCCAGTACGATGTTTAATCGGTTTTGCAACATTTTGGAGCAAAAACTTGGAGACGCCACTAAAATTTCACAAAGATTTGTCAGGTGACCATGAAATCATTCTGGGATATTGGAGTACATTCGAGACACGTTTTGTGAGAAGTTGTAAATAAATCAGACAAAAACATTCTGAAATCCTACACTCTGCCTAAATTTAATAAAACAATAAAACAGATGAATACATAAAATTGTGGCATAAAAAAAAATCAAAAAAAAAAATCACAAAGATGAAATTTGGTGTATGAGGAAAAAAAAAGCACAATACAATAAACAAAACTAAAAACAGGCGAAAATGCAATAATGAATTGAACACCATTTGTCTCAGAGGACTAGTCCAAGGTGGGTTCTTAGAAGCTTCTTTTTCCAAGTTTCTTCTAGCCCTGCTCCATTTGACAGGTCTTCCCTATGTGTGTGTATATATGGAGAGCCCCGTCAGTCTAGGGGAGTAGAGCAGGAAGAACCCGCCTGGGACAAGTCAACCGAGATACATAAATCCTGGAGGGTGATTTAAAATTTCTCTGATACTGAAACATTTCAGATTAAACCAATCATGACTGCTCTAAACATATCTGGCTGACCATGGCTCAGACAGCTTGAATCAATGGACAAGTTCTTCTACGATTCTTCCCCTGTCTGGGGCTGCAGTCTGTCATCTTTTGGAGCAGTGGACACCTTCGTCTTCCATATTTATAAACAACAGATTGTACTTCAGTAATAACTAATGACAAGCGACTAAGAAGATACTCAGGTTTAGATAGTTGTAATTGAATACTATGAACCAGTAACTCACTCGGATACGAATACTGAAACAGGTCTATGTATCTGGTTAGAGCTATCCAAACCCGAATATCCTACTAATCACTCATCACTAATTATTACTATTTACCCAATTAGGGACCCTTTGAATTCATCCAAGAAGTTTCCCAGCTCTTTTCTCACATAACTTAACATATTTGGAAAGAGCCACTACAATTTCAGAACACTACACAGGAAGCCTCAGTTAAGTCCCCGTCACACATAACGAGATCGTTAGCAATATCGTTGTAAAGTCACAGGTTTTGTGACGTTACAAGGATCTCTCCAGCGATGCTGCCATCTGTGACATCTAGCAGCGATCAGGCCCCTGCTGTGAGATCGCTGCAAAGGGCTCAGGACCATTTTTTCGTCGTTGGTCTCCCGCTGGTCAGCAAGCATCTCTGCGTGTGACAGTGAGAGACCAACGATCAGCGATCTCACAGGCTGGTAACCATGGTAAACAACGGGTACTAGGCAGCGTGCTACCTGGATACCCGATGTTTATCATAGTTACCAGCTTCTTCCCTGCTTACAGGCTGAGCTAAGAAGGGAGGATGCTGGTAACATCGCTTTCAGCGATGTGGGAGGTGGCTCCCATGGCCTGATCGCTGGGGAGATCTGCCTGTTTGACAGCTCCCCAGCGACAAGGTAGCGACGCTCCAGCGATCCCGGCAGGTAGTTATCGCTGTCAGGATCGCTGGAGCGTTGTTGTGTGTGACGGGACCTTTAGTGTGAATTCTGTCCTGAACCCCCATGGTTTGGGTAAATCAGTCATGACAAGGGAATGCGCTGAAAAATTTTAAATCTTAGCGAAGTTGAGCTACTCTGTTAGTCACTAGATTCTTCCTCCAGTCTGATAATTGAATGTGGTTGATTATGTTATAAGTCAAGTACCTTTTACACTCTTCATTTACGATTAGATATATTTTCTAGTTTTGGTAATTGCTGGCAAGGTGAGAATAGAGATTTTTTATTTTTTAACACCTGCTTTACTTAATTTCACTTCCACAATGTATGTGATACATTGCGGAAGTGAAATTAAGACGGCACACAGCAGTTTTAGTGTACTGAGCATGCTCAGTACACTAAAATCGAGTCCGAGGAGCGATCAGCTGTTTTTTCGGGCCCGTGCTCATAGGCCCCCATGTTAACTGCAACAGATCCTGTCGGATCCGATTGTGTCCGATTTGGTCCGCTGTGCCCAAAATCGGAGCAGTCTCCGATTTTGGGCACAGCAGAAAATCGGACACAATCGGATCTGACACAAATCGGATGCCATTAAGGGCAAATCCGATGAGATCCGTCGCCCATAGGCATACATGGGGTTTTACAACAGACAGCCACGGATCCCAGAAAAACGCAATGTGAAACCAGCCTAAGGGGAATCAGGATTGCCTACTGGACTTTAGAATTTTTCTGGACAGCTAATCAAAAAGTCATGGACAATATTTTTTGTGGACATCGTAAAATCAGAAGAAATCATTATGATAAGTCTTGGATGTCAACAGACCATAATTCTGATACAAAGACATCAGCTGAATTCACTGAACTGTAAAATGATGATTACAATCAAATTAATCTGAATACGTTTTTAAAGGGGTTATCCACTACTAGGACGACCCCTTCTGATTTGACTTGTTTCCCCATGTTAAAATAATAAACCCTGTGCTGCACCATTCCAGTGCTGTCGGTAACCGCGGCCTGAGGCTTACGTGCCATTATGAGCCCCAGGTTCAATCACTGTCGGCTTGTCTCTCTACCCGCCTTCGGGCACATCAGCAATCAACAGGATGTGAGCGCTGCACTTCCTATATCTGAAGGCGGGGAAAAGGAAGTCAGTGGTGATTGGATGCCATGGCTGAGTTGCGGTTACCAATAGCGCCGGAATGACATTAGGGGAGTACAGGATTTATTATTTTAAAAAGTTGATTTAGAAGGGGTTGTCGTAGTACTGGATATTCCCCCTTAAAGCTTCCACAAAAATAAACAAACACACGACACCTTACATTTTTGTTTTTACTCAGAAAGGGCAAAAAACTGCATTATTTTTACAAGTTGTCCTGGAATTTCTGGATGGTTGGTAAAGGCCCCGTTACACGGCATGACATCGTCAAACGATACCTGCTCACAACTTCGTTGGTGATTTGTCCACGATATCTAGACGTGTGACATCTCATCAGTAATGTTGAAATGATGTCAAAAACGACTGCGCGCCCCAAGATCGTTGCAGACATCGTTTCAACGTAGCGCTATGTAACAGTACCTTAAGGCCGATTTCCCACTTGGATTTTTTTCAAATCAGGCAAGATCAGGTATTTCAGCAAAAATTTTGGTCATTCACTTTAATGGTGTCAGGAAGCAACAGGATTCTACCTAACACCATAAAATTGAATGGGCAAAAAAGTGGACCTGAAAGGATCAAGTTTTGTCTGAAATTTGTTGAAAAAACTGCAAGTATGAAAGCAGCAGAACCCAGTAAAGTAACTGCTGACGGGATCGGGCTGTGGGAATTTCAACGACTGAGCCTTCAGTTTTCAGAAGAGATTGGCTGCTGCAGGAATCTGGCAGCAGCTTTTTTTTTTTCTTCATAAGTAGGGATAAGAGTCCCGTTACACTTGGCGACGTTCCAGCGATCAGACAATGATGCGACCTGGTAAGGATCACTGGAACGTCGCTACGCGGTCGCTGGTGGGATGTCAAACAGTCAGATCTACTGAACAACACAGCAACAATACAGTGACCCGTATAACAACCTCGGCGGTCGTTGGGACCCCGTCACACAGCGGCTAGTCTGACGACTCAGACCTACGTGGCCGAGTTCTGAGTCACCAACAAGGTCGTTGTTAAGGCATCAAAAACACACTGATGCATGCTACCCAGCGGGAACCAGACGATCAAAAAATGGTCCAGGCCATTTCGACACGATCGGCGATGTCACAGCGGGGGCCCGGTCGCTGCTACATGTCAAACATAGTGAGATCGCTGGAGAGGATGCTGTTGCGTCACAAAACCTGTGACGAAACAGCGATCTCGATAGGAATGACGGGGGCTTAAGTCATGCACTCAAGTGTAGTGGGGGGGGGCGGAAATCAGGATAGAGGCCTTCCAAACAGATGTTTGAGCAATACCCACCTCATGCTTTACAACACCACCATTAAAAGAATGAAGGGCAATTCTGAGATATCTTTTGGTCATCCAGTAAGGTGGCGAACTGCAGAGGTCGAATGTCATTTAATCAGAATGTTGGATGATCGCCCGCACCAGGAAGTAGGAAGGGGAAGGCAACTGTCATATGATCTCAATACTGATATTTCCAGGGACACAATGGAAAGAGTGAAGAGTAATTTTAATGAAATACAACAGACTTTTAGGCAAAGAAAAGGTTTATTAAAAAATCCAAAGTGCATAGCACTCACCCAGAGTTCTTTGTTGTGGTTTAATACTCCAACAATTTCTACATTTCCCACAAAGGAACAAAAAAACAAAACAAATAACCAAAACCCACAACAATTTGGCTTCTGCATTCAAACATGTAATGTGGTCAAGTCCCTTCTCAATGAACAGCTCTTTGTGAACGTAGCTTTGGCTGTTTTTCTTAACTGTCTTTGCGCAAAAAAAAACTATTTTACAACATAATAAATAAAGAAGAAAAAAAATGTAGTGATATTTGTATTATTTTAAGTCAAAATTCGCTGCTTTCTAAAATAATAATAATAAAAAGAAAAAAAGTAAAAATGAAATATGTACAAATGGATATCAATTCATCTTTTTTTTCTCCTTTTCAAAAATTGTTCCCTTTCTTTCCAAAAGAACAGCTCCAGTGTTAGTAATTAGCTCGTACATTCTATAGTAGTTGATGGTAAAAAAAAAAAAATAAAATAAAAAGAATACAAAAATTAAATTTCCTAAAAGTCGGGCTCACAAGTTAGCTGTTATTCAAGTTAGGGCAGAGCTTTGTAAGAATGAGGTAGTTAAATAAAGACACTTCTGGAGTCCTCAAAGTGGAATGCTATATTCATAAAATGAGGATTTCTTAGTATTTGGGCACTTCTTGATTAAACATAACTATGGGCCTAATGTATAAGAGCCAGGAAGAAAACGGGTGCAGGTGTTCCTATAGACCAGAGGTGCGGGGGGGGAACTCCAGTCATCAAGGCCCGCCAACAGGTCATGTTTTCAGGACTTCCTCAGTATTGCACAGAGGTTGGACTCATTACCTGTGCAGGTGATTATATTCTCACCTAAGGAGATCATGAAAACATGACCTGTTGACAACACTCTCCACCCCTCCTATAGGCCAATCTGGTCAACCCACTCATTTTCCAACCTGCATAAAACAAAACAAAAGAATGAACCCGTTTGGCTTTTATGGAACAAGCCTCTATTTTCCCAATCTCTACATGCGGCCCAAGATTTTGAAACAAACGCTACACAACTAGGATTATAGATGCCGAATCGGTTTTCCTAACTACACTAAGAAAATAACTGTAATAAAATAGAAATATCACATAACTCTACAATATTTGGACAAACTGGCAGCAAAAAGAAGTTTCAAAATATCCCTCGAGGCAGTAATCTTCAAAACCCAACGTGTATCATGGATAGATTATTGACTAATTTTCCAAGGCTTAATAGCAGTATTATAATATTTGTGATTGGATGGCAGACAAGTCATTATTATACCTGCCAGCCATCATAAAACATCCGGGAGGCTCAGGAAAAATGGAGCGAGCTCCTAAATTCCTGAAAATCCCGTTGACTTCTGGATGTTTTTTTGACCGCGGCACCAAGTAGCTCCATCAGCAAGACAGAGCCGCGGTATCCAAATGTGCATTCAGGAGGCAAGTGAAGGAGTGTGGTTACGGAAAAAGATTTTGCTTGTCAAAATTCAACAACCATTTGAAAACTGATAACAGAAAGTGTAGCCATTAGTCACATCGGCTTTTTGATTGTATGTCAATTCAAACCACATGCAAAAATTGGGGCCTCTATTGAAGTCTTGGATCGGTTTACAAAGAAGTAAATGACTATTCATGTATATGGTGAAATCTATCGGGGGTCAACAAAAGTTATACAAACCCCTTTTAGTGTGCGATTCCTTTGACAGGTCTACCTCATTTTGGGATAAAACCCTAGTTCCAACTTTAAGGTACTGTAATGGGCACCAGTTTTGGTCATCATTTGGCTTGTAAAGACATCACACACAAAAAAAAGTATATCTAATCCTATCGACGGTGTCAAATCCTTATCTAAAAGTAACAAGGGGGTTTTCTACCAAGGTTCACATTTGTTCTTGTAACAGCACACAGTATATAGGTGGGTACACATTACATTACACTGCTTCCCCAGGGGGATTCGGTCCAAGACAGATTCCACAAGGGCTGAAGAGCAGCTTAATCAGGACACGAGGTCTAACCCTATGTTACGAAAACACCAGCAGCATGATGAAAAGTTCTACGTATTATTTCCCTGAGTTAGTGTGAAAGATTGCCTTCAACAAAATAAAATTGAGGTATAATGGAAATATTAGAGCAACGTATCAACGTTTACCAGCAGGGTAACCATTTATAGGGTAAACTAGCACCAGTCTTCAGCAGGCACAATGCCGGCGATGTGTGAAGGCAAGTTTGCTGCATCTTCACAGATAGGCAATATTTTTTTTTACAGATTAATACTGGACATCTCCTTCATAACATATTAGCAATGCCACCTGAAGGAGAAAAAAAAATTAAAATTCAGATTCCCTGAAGATAGTGCTGGGTGTCCGAGGCAGTCGGTCAGTTCTTTAGCTCCATTGAGTGGTTTGACCAAAGAGTTGAAATTAACTTCAAACATTCTCTGTTCATGTAACAAGACAATTTCTCTAGTCCTTAATCTCTCGGAGAAGAGGTAGCACCCTCCCCGAAAAACTAAAGTATACACTACAGATTTCACAGTATTCAATGCTCCGGAAGGCCTACAAGGTTATGAAAGGCCTTTATCACCTGTCAAAGCACTGAGTGATACAAGAGTAGTGTCCATTCACTGGAAAGTTTCTGTTATAAGATACCCCTAAGCAGGGTTTCACTTCTATAGGTACAGTGGCTAGAGACACGCTGGCAGTAGTCTGTATGTGTGCCCGGGGTTGGACGCTAGCAGTAAGGCCAGAAGAGCAGGTCTGGAGAGGGAATGCCGACGTGTGGGCTGTAGACACGATCTGCTGACAGCCGGGCTGCTGAGGAGTTGGTGGGTGATGAAACTGCAGCTGGTGTTGGGAATGCAGAAAGTGAGGCACGTGTGGCTGAACGTGCGCTTGTGGCGGGGTCGGTGACTGCGGAAACAGGCATGGAGTCGCTGCGTGGCTCAGCTGAGACTTGTGCTTGTTAGCTTCTTTCACATCATTGTCGTGTGCACTAGATAAACAGAAAGAGCAAGTTCAGAAACTGCAGACATATAATAGCAATTGTGGTATTATTTAACTCCATGTGACAAAGTCATGAAGACTGACGTTTTGTAGACCAGTGTTAATGAAGAGCGCGTCAGAATGCAATTCCCCCATATCATCAATAAGTGTGAAAGCATACACCTCCAATGAATTTGGTGCTTCTTTCAACTGGCAGGCCAACCATGGTCTGGCATACATTGTTACTTATGCTATTTTTGTAAATTATGATGAATTTTGTCAGATGCGTTGGGCCAGAACACATCCTAGCTCCACACAGTTCTTAAAAATTTGATGAAGCTGGCCAAAACTGGCATAAAACACAGCAAAAGTTGCAATTTTTGCAGAGCCCTGCATTACTCCACCCAAACCATTGATTGTGCAGTGTATACAGAATCCTGCCAAGGACAAAAAGCTACTAATCAGTGTGTGGGCAGGGTTGATCAGGAGACAGGAGATCAAGCCTGTAGTGGTAATCTCTTGCTGATAAAGCACTGATTTTATTGAAACAGCAAAACACAACCTGGTGACATCACTGGATTTGAAGGTCTCTGCCACTACATCATACTGTACGGTGGCTCAGTGGTTAGCGTGAGTGCTGGTGGCCATGTGTTAGCAGTGATGGTGTAGTGGTTAGCAGTGAATGTCGGGATGGCTCAGTGGTTAGCATGAGTAGCGTTGGCTCAGTGGTTAGCAGTGAGTGCGGTGGCTCAGTGGTTAGCAGTGAGTGCGGTGGCTCAGTGGTTAGCATGTATGTGCGGTGGCTCAGTGGTTAGCAGTGAGTGCGGTGGCTCAGTGGTTAGCAGTGAGTGCGGTGGCTCAGTGGTTAGCATGAGTGCGGTGGCTCAGTGGTTAGCAGTGAGTCGGTGGCTCAGTGGTTAGCAGTGAGTGCGGTGGCTCAGTGGTTAGCAGTGAGTGCGGTGGCTCAGTGGTTAGCATGTGCGGTGGCTCAGTGGTTAGCAGTGAGTGCGGTGGCTCAGTGGTTAGCAGTGAGTGCGGTGGCTCAGTGGTTAGCATGAGTGCGGTGGCTCAGTGGTTAGCACGTGATGCGGTGGCTCAGTGGTTAGCAGTGAGTGCGGTGGGTCATGTGTTAGCAGTGACTTGCGGTGGCTCAGTGTTGCATGAGTGGGTGGCTCAGTGTTAGCAGTGAGTGCGGTGGTCAGTGGTTAGCATGTGAGTGCGGTGGCTAATGGTTAGATTAGAGTGCGGTTGGCTCAGTGGTTAGCAGGAGTGCGGTGGCTCATGGTTAGCATGTGAGTGCGGTGGCTCAGTGGTTAGCAGTGAGTGCGGTGGCTCAGTGGTTAGCAGTGAGTGCGGTGGCTCAGTGGTTAGCAGTGAGTGCGGTGGCTCAGTGGTTAGCAGTGAGTGCGGTGGCTCAGTGGTTAGCAGTGAGTGCGGTGGCTCAGTGGTTAGCAGTGAGTGCGGTGGCTCAGTGGTTAGCAGTGAGTGCGGTGGCTCAGTGGTTAGCACTGTACGGTGGCTCAGTGGTTAGCACTGTACGGTGGCTCAGTGGTTAGCACTGTACGGTGGCTCAGTGGTTAGCACTGTACGGTGGCTCAGTGGTTAGCACTGTACAGTGGCTCAGTGGTTAGCACTGTACGGTGGCTCAGTGGTTAGCATTGTACGGTGGCTCAGTGGTTAGCACTGCAGCCTTGCAGCTCTGGGGTCCTGTGTTCAAATCCCACCAAGGACAACATCTGCAAGGAGTTTGTATGTTCTCCCTGTGTTTGGGTGGGCTTCCTCCCACATTTCAAAAAGACATACTGTTAGGATGTTTAGATTGTGGGTCCCAAAGGGATGGTGCATGTAAAGCGCTATGGAATTATTAGAGCTATATAAATGAATAAATATTATATTATTATTATTGAAGGTAGCTTTAGACATTTGGCTAAGCCGTCAGATTTTGGAAGGATCAGCGAACTATCTAATGTCAATATATTTTTGTCCATCATTTGTTCAGGCCATGTTGGGAAAACGGGAAAGAGGATCAGAAATGTTGACGTTCAATATACCCAAATCCTTTTGTTTTTAAGAGAAAATAAGATTTCTCCCTAATCATAACACATGGTCGGCTGTGACTCGGTATAACCATTTTGTATCTCATCTGCTCCATTAGATTTACTTCTTCATCAAGCTACTTACATCAGTAATCTCTCAATGCAAGGCACAAGGATGTCCCAGGTGTAGACAGTGAGACGGTGAAGCCTGGTAGGCCAGGAGGGTGTAAGCCGTAATATAATGCGAGAAGCTGCAACACACGCAGCGGCCACAAGAGATGGAATGTAATTTAAAAACATGTGATCTAGGAAAAAAAAAAAATAAAGAATCAACAGTAAAGATTTATGTCCAAGATCTCATCTTATCCTTGGTTCAGAAGACAACTAATTAAAAAAAAAAAAGAACAAGTCTCACCTTGTAGAGACACTTCTAAGAAATAGTCTGCGTATTTGGCCATGTAGATTTTGGTCTTCTCTAAGCAGATCATGGGCCAGCCGTCATGGAGGTCAGTGTCGTGGACAGCAATGGACAAGTAGTATTCTATAAAATGGGCTGGAGTTGGGAGGCACAAGTTCCACTCAAAGGTTTCCAGCAGCAGAAGCTCCATGTGGAGCAGATTCTGTTTGGTCAGCACCAGGCTCATGTTGGTCATGCAGCCGAGGCTATTTAGCTGGTCCAGCTTTGGAACTCGGTCCTCTTTATCTTCAAATTTACCTGCAAATTAAAAATATAATTACATTAATAACAAATGTTTAATTTAACTAAAGAAGTTCTGCAGGACAATTCCTCACATACCAAAAGTGAGAGTGGAGAGTGAGAGAAGAAGAAGAGGAAGAAGAGGAAAGAAAGAGAGAAGAAGAGAAGAGAGAGAGAAGAAAGAGGGAAAGAAAGAGGAGAAGAGAGGGAAGAGAGGAAAGAAAGAGGGAAGAAGAGAGAGAGGAAGAAAGGTGGGAAAAGAAAGAGGGAAAGAGAAGAGGGAAAGAAGGAGGAGATAAGAAAGAGGGAAAGAATGAGGATGGGTGAATGAATAAAGAATAGGGCAAAGAATTAGGAGGGAAAGAAGGAGGTATACTGGAAAGAAAGGAAGGCAAATAAGAAAAGAAGGGGAAGAGTAAAGGAGGGAAAGAAAGAGGGAAAGAAAGAGGGAAAGAAAGAGGGAAAGAAAGAGGGAAAGAAAGGGAAGAAAGAGGAAAGAAAGGGAAAGAAAGGGGAAAGAAAGAGGGAAAGAAAGAGGGAAAGAAAGAGGAAGAAAGAGGGAAAGAAAGAGAGGAAAGAAAGAAGGGAAAGAAAGAAGGAAAGAAAGAGGAAAGAAAGAGGAAGAAAGGAAAGAAAGAAGGAAAGAAAGAAGGAAAGAAAGAAGGAAAGAAAGAAGGAAAGAAAGAGAAGAAAGAAGAAAGAGAAAAGAGAAGAAAGAAAGAAAGAAAGAAGAAAAAAGAAAGAAAGAAAAGGAGATATGTTCTATAGTATAACCTTGGCTGTTGTGTCATTGTAATTACATTTTGCACTCCCACATACGCTCATGTGAGCAATATTTGCCCCAGCTCATCTACCCAGGTTTATTCCTGCATTGTTTTATGTATGTGGTTTTTCTTTACTGTCTTTTTTACACTTGGACCAATCAAACATTACCATTGCATTACATTTTAGTGCCCTGCACACTTTCTTTAGATTTTTGTTTTATCTCTCGTGCCCATGGGTTGAACTTTTTGCTAATTTATACATGAATAGGTTCAAATGAATTTAGGAGTTGACTAGAAGGATGTGTTTATCTTTACCTGGATTTTGGCCACTGGCACCACAGTGATCACTGGTCAAATAAGTACAAACTATGGCATCACGTGTGGAGAGTCTATAACGTGAGGTCGGAAATAAGTGAAGACATCCATGCAACGCTTGGTGGTCTTTTATCTCTCACATTACCCTAGTGTTTATGGGCAATATTCCAGATAGAAAGCCTAACTGCTGGGATTTCCACCAATCCCATGAACTGAGTCACATCTGAATGGAGCCTCAGTGAAGCCTGGATAAAGCAAAGTACTGTGCACTGTACTCTATTCTCCTATAGGAAATTACAATGATAAGACCCCCTAGTGATTAGCAGGTTATCACTAATCTATGATCATATTCTCACTTGGTGCAAAACTCTAATGGTGGGTTTACACACTTCAATCATTGTATCCAATATCTGAACAGATCTCTGGTTGCAGTGAAATCATGGATACATTGCTCCATTTTGTGGCTGTGTACAAATGGTGCAAAATGTCCATGATTTCACTGCAACCAGAGATCTGTTCAGATATTGGATACAATGATTGAAGTGTGTAAACCCACCATAACACAGACCACTGCTTATTACATTCACACACACATGCACTGGGTAAAAATTAGCAAAATAATTCGGAGGACCCTGGCCCAGTGGCCACATTGGCAGTCTGGGATTGCTAGCCCAGTGCCTTGCAAACCTTTTACCTGCCAACATCACCAGCTCTCTTCTTAGTAGGTTTGGTGCTACTGCAGTGTGATGAGTGCATGACATTGTTACCAATCAGAAGAGGTGCTGAGGATGCCGGCAAGAAGGAGAGGTGTGCGAGGCAATGGTCAGCAGACACAGACTGCAGGCATGGCCACAGGATCAGGGTCTGGAAAATCAAGAACTCTAGCTCTGGGCTCATACATTGATATAATGAAGTTGAAGGGCTGAGTTCAATTACTGAATGCCTGGAATACCACTGTGACAAAGTGATCCTTTAAAATAAATAAATAAATAAATGAGAGGCAACGAGGCCGAATTCCTGAGAATGTTGTACTCCGTCATTTATACAGATTGGCGGGTATTACAATGCATTCACTTTATATGGTAAATTGCATTCTCCAGCAGCAACATCAGGAACATTAACAGACATTGCGCAAATCCTCCTCTGCAACAGACCCCTCCATTCTGTGCACACAGTAAGTTTCCTGTTATCAAAGCCATGTAAAAATATACACCAGACCCTGGTGCTATTATCTGCCACATATCAGGAGACCGTAGCTCAGAAGATGGCAGAGAAAATACAATGAAAAGAAAAGGAGATTTAGGCTGCCTTCAGACTTGCAGATGCCTCCGCAGCGTTTTGCAGAGGCATCTGCAAGCATCTGCATGCAGACCGCGGCCCCTATGTTTATAATGGAGCGCACGGCGGTCTGCAGATGCTTGCAGACCGCCGTGCGCTCTCATTGCCCGCCATTAGTGATCTGTGCACAGGCGGATGCCTGCGCACAAATCACACACTCTCGGCCGCACCAGGGACGCGACATGTTGCGTCCCTGGTGCGGGCGAGAGTGTGTGATTTGTGCGCAGGCATCCGCCTGCGCACAGATCACTAATGGCGGGCAATGAGAGCGCACGGCGGTCTGCAAGCATCTGCAGACCGCCGTGCGCTCCATTATAAACATATAGGGGCCGCGGTCTGCATGCAGATGCTTGCAGATGCCTCTGCAAAACGCTGCGGAGGCATCTGCAAGTCTGAAGGCAGCCTTATAAAGACTACTGCGAGAAAAATAAATAAATCACATGGCTTTACAGCCAAATTGGTTCAGAGACAAAAACAGTTTAACGTAAAGGGACTCTGTCACCAGGGTTTTGCCATCCTGAGAGCAGCATAATGTAGAGACAGAAACCCTGATTCCAGCAATGTGTTATTTACTGAGCTGCTTGCTGCCATTTTGATAAAATTAATGTTTTCTCTGCTGCAGATTTAGCAGTTTGTGAATATGTCAGGACTACCAGTCTACCAGACTAATGATAAAATCACTGTTTAATTAGCTGGAGATTATCAAATCTACAATGAGCAGCCCAGTAATTGACACATCGCTGGAATCAGGATCACGAGTCCTTGGTTATGCTATTCTCAGATTAGGTTGCAAAAACCTGGTAATAGGTTCCCTGTAACAAATTGTGTGGTGAAAATGAATATGATGCCTAAATTTGCCGATTGGCTCTTATCTTCAAGATCCAGAGGAGGTTATAATTACTTAGGACACCTTTATCCGCAGGAATATAGCAAAATGTAATCTTTATTATTTCATTATCATTACTGCACAGTTAGCAGCTAGTCTATTTCATCATCTATTTAGTCTATTTAGCCTTCAGTATTCTATCATTTTAGGGTGACCAATTAAAAAACGCTAACTCAACTCCAATGATGGAATCCTAAAATGCCTACATTTATAAATAATCTCTGTGTAAGGTATACAGTGTTGGGATTTCTTAGCACATTACAAAGTTTCAAAGTGTTTAAAGATATTCTTTGCATTAGGAAATCGGATGATTTTTGCTACATATGCAGATAAGGCACTTTTGTGCTACAAAGGGTGAAGCCTGACTACCATGATAAGGTATTTTGGCTGCAGAACAGAAGACTGGGACAACAGTTGGGCACCATGCATAGGATGCAATAGGTGTTCACCACATCTTAAGGGCCCGTTACACGCTTCAATGTCTCAGCGATCCGACCAATGATCAGACTTGACCTGGATCGCTTGAACATCGTTCGATGATCGCTGCTGAGGTGTCACACATACAGATATCATGAATGACGCAGCAACGATTCCGCGACAAGTGAACGATACTTGCGGTTATTTGGTCACCTACGTGCTTCAATTCTGAATAGGCGAAGTCGTAAACGAGATAGTTAGCGAGGTGTCACACATGATGAAGCAGCAGATCGAACATACGATCAACGACTGACTTATGGTCCTGTTCATAAACCTGCGATCAACAATCAGCCGACATATCGTTGGTCGTATCTACGTGTCACACGCAACGACGTCATTGCTCCGCCCCAGACTAAGGGTGCTTTCACATCAGCGTTTTTCGTAATTCGCGGCAGATGCGGTGAAAAAAACGCATCTGCCGCGTTTGCCGCATAATGGTTCCACTTGCGGCACGGTTGCGGTTTTTTCCATAGGAAGTATAGGGGGACTTGCGGCAGATGCGGCAAGTGCGGTTTTGCACTTGCGGCAGGTGCGGCAGCGAAAAAAAACGCGGCTGACCGCGTTTTTTTTCGCTGCCGCACCTGCCGCAAGTGCAAAACCGCACTTGCCGCATCTGCCGCAAGTCCCCCTATACTTCCTATGGAAAAAACCGCAACCGTGCCGCAAGTGGAACCGTTATGCGGCAAACGCGGCAGATGCGGTTTTTTCACCGCATCTGCCGCGAATTACGAAAAACGCTGATGTGAAAGGGCCCTAAGGCTGGTTTCACACTGCAGTTTTTTCCCTGATCAGGTTTGTGTGTCAAAACCAGGAGAGGAACCAAAACTCAGAACAGGTGTCAATCTTTCAATTATAGTTTTTCTCTGCAAGTTAGTTCCTCTCCTGGTTTTGACACACACACCTGATCGAACACTGCTTTCTTCCAGTTTTGCAATGTATGTAGATACATTGCAAAAGTGAAAGTACAGCCCGATACCACTTGCCTGTGCTTTGCAGGCTCACCTACTCCCAGCTCTTTATGTCAGTCCGGATCCCTCAAAATACAGAATCCAGATTGTTGCCAAGTTTCCTCTCAATAAATGTCAGAAACATTGACATAAAATATTCAGCATCTTTATATTTACATACCTAATAAGGTTTCAAACTACTGAAATTTTTATGCTTTAAATATATATATCAATAAAAGGGAAAACTCTGATATCATATAAAAAGGTAATAATTTTCATAGTCAGATTTGAATTCAGGAAGTCAACATCATTAAGAAATGGCTGATTTCATAACGGAATCTGGCAACTTTAGAAAATCTGTAAAACAGTATAATCGTTAACCCAGGACAAGTGATCAGCTGTCAAGAAAATGAATCACATCTGTAAGACTTCATAGAAGTCCATGGAAGGGTGTCCAACTTTTCACAGGAATGTTGACATCTATTCAAAGTCACTAACAGTTTTGCAACCGACTCGTGCATTGCGCTTGGTGCCTTTAGGCTGGAAACACACTATCCGGACTCACATGTGAGTCTCTCGGACGAGAATCGGGTCACCCTGATCGGCCTCCCCCTGTCAGGATGGGAGTGCGATTCTGCACAAAAACACAAGCAGCTGACACTCCTGTCCAGAGAGGGAGCGGCCGTTCAAGGTGACTGATCCGAGTCTCGTCCAAGAGACTCGTTTGTGAGTCTGGATAGTGTGTTTCCAGCCCTGTAACTAACGATGGGTTTAAAAAAAACAAAAAAAAAAACAAACAGGCAAACATAGGGGAATCTGCTCAACACTAATGGAACACTTCAAAAAACAATTTAATTTAATGTATATGCCGACCGAGTTTCTGCATCCGCTTTTAGCAGCTATTTCGTAGGAAAAACATTCCGCTTTTACTATGCAATAGCTGCTTTTTTGATGCAGAAAATTCTGCATCCGTCCCCTCCCTGCAGTATGCGCTTACCTTGAATACTGGTAGGCACTTCCCGGTTTTGGCCAGGTCACGCACTACATGGGTCACATGCCCCCTACACACGTGATGTGTGACGCGGACGAAACCAGGATATGCCAGCCAGTACGGAAGATAGCCTATGTAATTTAACTGACATGCTGCAGATTTTTACGGATCAAGGATCTGTAAAAATTTGCAGCTATTACGCTGCCCAAAATGCGCTGTCAGCATAGCACAGCCAAAGTCACATAGATTTTGCTGGCTGGACAATATACCATGTGCATTTGCTGCGCATTTTTACAATACGCTGTAAAAATTGAGCAGCAAATGTGCCCTTATACTTACCCAGCTCCCTCCCAGCCATAACACCAAGCCATTACTGATCCAACCAGAGTGATTTCCTGATCAGATCACTTAAGGCAATACCAAACGTGTACGGTGTTAGGTCTTTCTTTATGTAGTTGGTGAAATAACGAGGAAAAAGAACACTTGGAAACAATTTTTAATTTAAAACATTTTTTGTTGTTGCCATTGTCTTGAAACCTAGGTTTTACATTTTTCAGTCCATGAATTCATGAGAGGTCTTCCTTATTAGCAAGGCGAGCAAATGTTTTCATTGATATCATTTGAGTACATAAGTTTGGATCATTTTATGAGAGGCGTGATCCTAATGACTGATCGTTTGGACCAGCGACACTAGAGAAGCACAGGGACACTAAGGCTATGTGCCCACGATTACGCTTTAGCTATGCATTTTGCGTCCGTAATATGCATTCAAATCACTTTGCATTTTGTTGGCCAAAGTGTATGAGTGTTGTGCCAGGAAATGTAGGGGCCGCGAAAGCCAGAAGTGCCAGCCAGTATGCACCACAAAAAGAGTGGACATGTAGGTTTTTTTGCATCTGTACTAAGCATCCAAAACTGAGCGCAAAATTACATTTCACTGGCACAACACTCAGGATGGCGAGCTTGTGTGCTCCAGCTAGCATTGGACCAGTGCTCTATTGAAAAGAGAAATGCTCGGCCACTGCTGCTAGCCTGCAGAGGTGGCCTGTCACCTAAACAGAGAACACTAAACAAAGACCCCTTTTTTCTTGTGAATTAAGAGTTTAAAATAGTATTAGAAGTACAAAGTTGATTATTTTAACCAGCAATTTGCAGTTTCAACCACTACCTATGTTCAGCAGACCCCGTGAACTCAATACAGCCGCTCCTATGAAGCAGAGCTGCATTTGCATGCAATGTCCTATAATGCACAGTCATTTTCTGCTGATACAGTTCTTTATCTATGACAGGTGTAACAAAACGCAGCATAGAAATCTATGTAAAAATAAAAGGTGTTCTTACTTGCTAATAACAAACAGGACAGCGCCACAATGTGTAACTGCTGGATAGAGATATCGTATCGGTCCATGAAGAGGTCCAGCAGGTAGACAGCGAGATGGCGGGCAGTGGGACACAGCTTGAATCGATTACTGACAATAGCTATCAGGTCTGCAAAGTAGCGTCTTAGGTTCAGCTGGGGAGACTGGCCTTTGTACGACAGGAGCTTCAATTCCTAAGAAAACAGACAGCGGAGTGGTAATTTAAGCCACAGACAAATGCACAAATATTATTCCCAGTCGCATATACTATGTAGATAAAACAACTTTCTTTCTATTAATGCTGCAAATTTTTTAAATTATTCTTTTAAAGTTTGTTCTTGGACACAAGAGTTTATTCCCACATTTTTACCTTAAAGGTACCTTTACACGCCGCTACAGAAGGTTAGAAACCACCGGGTGTCTCACGTGCACGTGTTTCAACGGTTCCTAACGATACCTGATACCGCATTTACACGCTGCTACAAGGTGCTCTACAGTAGGTTTTTTCTATCTCTGGAGGCACCAATGGGTGCCGCAGGTTACCTTCTGTAGAGCCCCTTCCCTCATTTACACGCCGCTACAGAAGGTAATATGGGAGGACCTGGGGCAGCAGGGACAACACATAGGCGTGCCAGAATTGTGGATTACGAGACGCTCGTACGGTGATTGGACAAAGCAATAACATCATGGATTGGCCAGCCAGCGCAGGAAGGATGGCTAATGCATGATGCTATTGCAATTGTGTAGTGTGACTGGTCAGCTCCTTAAATATGCCGCCCTATGCAGGGACAACCAATCGTAACGCTGGATCTTCCACCAATGATCGCTGATGGGGCGTGGTATCCCGGAGGCAGAGTTGAAAAAACCTTCCTGTTCCTCGATTACACGCCGCTACCATAGGGTTTATACCTACTTGTTTTTGAGCACGGCTGAAAGACAGGTGTCGACAGTGACCGGTGGCAACAACCTGAATTACACGCCGCTACCTCACGGTGTTTTGACGGTACAAGATACAATTGTCTCCGACACCCGTTGGTTTCTAACCTTCGGTAGCGGCGTGTAAAAGGTACCTTTAAGGGTATGTGCCCACAGAAAGGTTTTGCTGCGTTTGAGATCAGGTTTTGCCTGGTTTTATGTAAATCTATGCTAATCTAATCCTGAGTTTTTGGTTTCCATCAAAACCTATGATCAGGGAAAAGCTTTCACACACACACACTTTTTTTTTCTCTACAGAAAATGAAAATACCACAGATGTTTCCACTTTAGCAAACGTTCAGCAAAGAATTGACATGCTCATTCTTTCTAAAACACAGCAAAACCTGAGGTGTTTCCACTTTCTTCACCAAACAAAAACCAATGTGTTGGGACAGCTAATCCTAGAATCATAGGTTTTGCTGGAAAACAAAAATGCAGCAAATCCTGTGGTGTTTGATTTTTGTTCTCTGGAGACAGTGTAATGTGTGTGAAAGCTTTTCCCTAATAACATAGGTTTTGCTGGAAACCAAAAACTCAGGATTAGATTAACATAGATTTACATAAAACCAAGGCAAAACCTGATCTCAAACGCAGCAAAACCTGCCTGTGGGCACATACCCTAAAAAAGGTTTTCCATGAATCAGCAGTGGGTAGTGACTGGTCCTGCGGCTCATTATATACGCTTGGACTAGAAATGAAATGCACCATCAGTCACAGCTGACCAAGCAAATCAGCTGCTGGGTCGGTGTTAAGTCTAATCACCCCTGTAAGCCATTAATGGATAAAGACACCTTTTGGAGTTTTTTTTACCAAAATGAACATATTTCTTGCTAAAATAATTTTTTGCTATTTGGTTCCATTACAGACTTTACACGGTTTCCCTTATACAGCCTCTGTTTTGCACTGCACAGTCCATTTTTGGCTGCAGAATGAGTTAGCTGAGAATCCAACAGTGAGCTTGATCTGACAGGCTGAGATTTATCTATCTTTTATTGAGAAACTCTAAAGGCCGGGTTACACACAGCGACATCGCTACCGATGTCGCTGCAACGTCACAGGTTTTGCGACGTTGCCGCGACCTCCCTGCGTGTGAAATGCCGCAGCGACCATCGATGAGCTCGCTGATCGCTGCGACATGGCCAGGACCATTTTTTGGTTGTTGGTCACCCGCAGGGCAGCATACATCGGCATGTGTGACGCCCCTCTAACCCGATGTGTTCCCTGGTAACCAGGGTACACATCGGGTTACTAAGTACAGAGCACTTTGCTTAGTAACCCGATGTGTTCCCGGGTTACCAGCGTTCTCCCGCTGAATACAGTAGCGGGACCTCGACACCATGGAAAAGAATAGTTTATATTCTATATTCTTTTCCACAATGTCTATGTCGTTACACGGGTTGCTGATGAGATCTGCCAGAGTGGCATCTCACCATCGACCACACAGCGATGTTCCAGTGATCCTGATCGTTGGTCGGGTCAATGGAACATTGCTACGTGTAACCCGGCCTTTAGGGTACTTTCAGATCTGTGTTTGTTACAGCAGATCAGGCAAATCTGAACTTTTCAACTTCAGGTATTTACTTTTACATATGCGTTTTTGCAGATCCAGCAGAAGTCTGCCATTTTTTTGCATAAACTGGCAACAAACTTGCAGCAACATTGCGTATGGGCTTTTGCATTTTGTGTTGGAGTTCCGGACATGTGCAGCAATTTGCGTTTTCATCGCGATCTAGCAAATCTGGCACTTCCGGCTTGTCTTAAAACTGCAGTTAGCAGCTGTATCTGTCCAGTGCTGGAAGTGCCAGATCGCGATGAAAGCGCAAGTGCTGCACATATCCGGCATTCCAATACAAAATGAATTAGCCCGAACACAATGCTGCCACATCCGTTTTTTTGCAAAAAAGGTGGAATTATGGCGGATTTGCAAAAACGCAGATGTGAAAGTTCCCTGAGCCGATTTATGATCACATGAAAGCTCAGCGCTCCTTTGATATGGTCTGATAAAACACACTCCCTGTCAGTATGAGCTCACTGACAGATTCTTAAGGGGATGTCACACACGTCGATATCGCTGTCAATGTCGCTCATACGTCACGGATTTTCAGTCGCTCAAGCGACTTAAAAGTGACGCAGGAGCGACATTGAAGTGTGTGACCAAGCGATGCAACCAGCGACATGTCGCTGATCGCAGGTTTCACTGCCAGACGTAAAACCTGTTGCTCATCGCTCAGTAGACCTTGTGCATCCCTGCGTGTGACACTAAACTCAGCGACGTATTTTCTATTTTGACAACGTACAAGCGACTAAATAAAATCGCTCGCAAGATGGCGACATCACTGCATCGCTGGGTCATATTGACGCGTGTGACATCTTACCTGCGATAATTCCACATCGCTCAGGCGATTAATAATTTGTGACCCATGAGCGATATCGCAGGCGACATTGACACGTGTGACAGGCCCTTTAGTGAATCTCCTGCAGCCAGCAAAGAGCAAGGAAACAAAACAGTCTGGATGGCCACATGCATGTGTATGTCATGAGTTTTTTTTACCTCACTATTTGAGTAGCCAAAACCAGGAGTGGATGATAAATACAGAAGTGGTACCCATGTTTCTAATATACTTTTCCTCTGATTGTTCCACTCCTCGTATTGGTTTACAAATACCGAGGTAACGTACCAACCAAACACCGAGGTAGCACACCGACCAAACACCGAGGTAACACACCGACCAAACACCGAGGTAACACACCGACCAAACACCGAGGTAACACACCGACCAAACACCGAGGTAACATACCGACCAAACACCGAGGTAACATACCGACCAAACACCGAGGTAACATACCGACCAAACACTGAGGTAACATACCGACCAAACACTGAGGTAACATACCGACCAAACACTGAGGTAACATACTGAACCAAATACCGATGTAACATACTGAACCAAATACTGAGGTAACATACCGACAAAATACTGAGGTAACATACCAACCAAATACTCAATGTCAGCTCAAAATACATGTGATAAAATGTTATCCTAGAAGCTGTCTATATCCTTTAGTGCTTAGGTTCCATAATTCACACTTCTTTTATACATTTATATGAAAAAAAAGGGCAGATGGCGCTCGTGCCCACAGTTGGAGCCTGCAGTCAAGTTGGTGCCTGGCAGTGAGCAGTCAGGATTTTGAGAGCGGTGTACTTTTCTTTGCAATGATGTCCTGAAGTACCAGAAGGTTCAGTCTGCTGTGCTTTCATTTATAGTAAAACTAGATGGGTGCCCGATGCACAATGCATCGGGATTCTAGCAGAGCGAGTCTCTGACTCGCAATGGCCGCTTCGCGGCCAATGCTTCGCGCTGCTAAGGCCGCTTCGCGGCCAATGCTTCGCGCTGCTAAGGCGACTCGCCATGCGCGGGCATAGCGAGTCGCCTTAGAACTGCTCGCAATGGCCGCTTCACGGCCAATGCTTCGCGCCGCTAAGGCCGCTTCGCGGCCAATGCTTCGCGCCGCTAAGGCGACTCGCCATGCCCGCTGCGCGGGCATAGCGAGTCGCCTTAGAACTGCTCGCAATGGCCGCTTCGCGGCCAATGCTTCGCGCCGCTAAGGCGACTCGCCATGCCCGCTGCGCGGGCATAGCGAGTCGCCTTAGAGCTGCTCGCAATGGCCGCTTCGCGGCCAATGCTTCGCGCCGCTAAGGCGACTCGCCATGCCCGCTGCGCGGGCATAGCGAGTCGCCTTAGAGCTGCTCGCAATGGCCGCTGCGCGGCCAATGCTTCGTTCGTATCCACATGACCACGGCGAGTCGCATGCGAGTGTGGTGCGCGAAATCCATTCGTGATTATATAATAGATAAACAGAATTCTACAAATATTAGATGAAAGCAGCTAATTTTTTGGGGGCATCGCCTATGGCAACATTACAGTATACATTAGGACAGGCTCACGATGTACTGTATACTGTGAGTTAAGGGCCCCGACTGTGTGTACTTAGAATCAGGAAGACTATTTATGGTGGATAATGTGTACGTAGGTTGATGAATATGTTGAATGTGAACAATGCCTTATTAAATGGTCCAGGGAGGTGGGGGGAAGGGCAAAAAAACCCTAAAGTTGCACTCATCACATGGATTATCTCCGCTCCTCCATACTTTGTGTGGTCTCTCCGGCCGGTTTGCAGGGATCAATATCAGGCAGTGCAGCCACAGCAGGAAATGCTGCACTGAATATGCAGTAATGGTGCAGGTCCAGGAGGCGAATAATACATTTTTGTTCACCTTTTTCACCTCACCGAGCTCATTAATTAACCAGTAGTGAGTGGACAATCCCTTTTAACATGTAGATTCCCTAAAGGTGGTGTCTCACGTGGCGATCTGGCCTGCGATGTCGGAAGCGATGTGCAGGTGCACGCTCGCTTCCGACATCGCAGGCCAGCTGTCACACGGCACGACGTTGCCGGTGACGCGGCGGC
The DNA here is from genome assembly GCA_033576535.1 of Allobates femoralis. NCBI lineage: Eukaryota > Metazoa > Chordata > Amphibia > Anura > Aromobatidae > Allobates > Allobates femoralis. The sequence goes on along the minus strand of JARQOC010000006.1, from coordinate 63,334,381 downwards.
GATGAGGGCGGAGCCATCGCTCGCTGGGCTGGGCTCAGCCCAGCGAGCGATGGCTCAGGAACGCTGCGATATAGGCTGGAACAGTGTCAGACGGCGCAATCCAGCCTAATCGCTGGTCACAGGTTGACAGGTTTATGAACATGTTCATAAACCTGTCAACCTGCGACCAGCGATAATTTGCAGTTGCGTCGCGCTGTCACACAGCGCGACGCACTTGCAATATCGCCCGCGACATCGCTGTTACGTCACTTTTCGGCGATGTCGCGGGCGACATCGCCACGTGTGACACTACCTTTAGGCTACATTCACACACAACGTTTTTGATCTGTTTTTTCCTGTGCATTTTTCTCTTTTTCTGCTGCAAAACTGAAAACAGCTTTTCAAAAAAATGCACCAGAAAATCAGATCATCTGTTCCTGATCCACTTTTGGAGCTGCGTTTTTTTTTCTCCATTTAGAATGGTTCCTATAGGAAAAAACGAATCAGAAAAACACCACAGAAACTAACATGCATTTTCTTTGGACGGATCACTTTGCAAGGGACAAAAAACGGATCACATCACAAATTCCTTGTAAGAACAGTAAAAAGTGAAAACCCATCGACTTTGCCGGGATTCCATTTGAGTGATGCGATCACTGCAAAAACAGATGCACACATTGGTTTGGTTCTCTGCAGAAAGTGTCAACACCATGGATTTGCTGTGTTTATGAAAAGAATGAGCATGTAAATTCTTTCTGTGCATTTTGCTATAGTTTGTGGCAAATCTGCAGCAAATCCTCAGCAAAATAAAATGCAGCAAACCCCCTGCCAAGAAATCAAAGGAAAAAAAAACACCTCTAGGATTTGCAACAGATCTGTTCTCACTAAAAACCAATGTGTCTGGACATAGACTAACTAAAAAAAGCTCTAGGCCGTGTGCCCACAGTGTGTTTGACACTTTTCAACGCAGATTTTGAGAATCTATCCTGAAGCCAGCAACGTCAGTCAGAAGTGCAGTGCCAACATTGCTTTTTTTTTAGCCTTGCATATTTGGGGCAAAAAGAATAAAAGTTCCAGATTTGCAAGGAGAAAAAAATAAATAAAAATGTGGGCACAGCACTTTCATAGATCTTGCTGGATTCAGGACAGACATGCAAATTTTGATACACATTCTCAAAATTTGCATTAAGAAAAAGCATGAAAGCATCAAACACCATACCATAGGCAAGAGGGGCTTTAGGTCAGGTGTGGAATCTCCACTGCTGCTCCTGGTGTCTAATTGTCTGCAGCGCTGACATCATGTCAAAAGAGCTGCAGGCAATCAGTGACCTAATGGCCACTTTACACGTCCAACATCGTTCCGACGTTGGATACAACGGCGCGGGAGTGCGCATTTTTTGGGAAGAATTCCAAGATCGCATAGGAGATGTTACACAGCGCGATATCGGCAGGCAACTCAACTGCGATGTGTACGCCCCTTTGTATGGGCGACCCAGGAACGACCATTTAACATGGGAGAGAATTGGGGAAGTTGTACTCCAAATCGTTGTTGGGTTGTCACACAGCACGATCCTGCCGGATCGTCCATCCAATATCGGGCCGTTGGAGAGCCTGCTCATTTCTTCCCACATATCGTTTTGGCATCGTTCCTGCTTCGAATTGGACATTTACACCATACAACGCACGAACGATATCGGGGCCAACGCACAAACCACGTGACTTTTTATCGGAGTTGGACTCCGATATCGGGACGTGTAAAGTGGCCATAATAGAAAAACAAAAAATCCAGACGTCCAGGTAATACTGTGTGAATAAAACCAAAAATGTCTTTATTGCAAATCCATATTAAAATTGCTGATTAAAAATGCCAATGGACCTCACAGGGCCCAGCATGATCCTATGGCATTTTTAATCACAAAATTTTAATATGGTTTTGCAATAAAGCAATTTTGCTTTTATTCACACAGGATTACCTGGACATCTAAATTTTTCTATTTTTTGGTATCTATACTACTAACTGGCCCAGAACCAGCTGCCCATGTGGACTTCCACTCGGATCCCGGGATATGCGGTGAGCAGACACAATCTCCCTCTATGTATATTTGATTAACCAGTGACCTCAGCACCTCTTGAGGGGCTTGGGCAGAGCTCAGTGGACTGGCTGCAGTGCTATCGACGTGGCAATAAACAGACACCAGGAGCAGTGGTGGACACTTGAGTGGACCCAGGAAGTGGGAGAGGCAATGGCAACTGTATTTTTTTTTTTTTAAACAAAAACATAAAAACTGCAGTTGGGGGACCAGTTTTTGCAAGAGTTTGGAGACACCTTTAGAAAAGAGAAGAGTTACGGTAAATAAAAATAAAAAAACCCCACACACAATCATGATTTTTCTTCGTTGTAGAAATCCCGCCTGTGTGTCTCAGTAGCAGTGAGGCTTTGAACAACATAAAGTGTGAAATTCACATAAAAGGGCAGATGTCTCCCTGACACCAGTAGATAAACATTATTAATGGGCAGACCCAACACATTGGTGACCCAAAGTCACAGTCCTGTCCAGACAAACACCATTCTGCATTGTTAGGACGGGTTCATACCAAAGTGAATTCGAGATAGCGCCTTTATAATTAGCTTCACCAAATTCTTTCTAGGAACCATCCACAAGGGCGACAATAGTATAAAAAAAAAAAAAAAAATAAAAAAGACTGTAGGCAAAACTTCTCGCATTCTCACACAACACCTTATTGTTTTAGTTTTTTTCTTTAAATGCTTAAAGGCTAATTGAGTTGTGCAGATTTTAGACATGGCTGAGCCGGTGGAAGAGCAATTCATCAAATTAATTAACGTACGTATCCATGGCAACCTAATCCACTCAATTGAAAACCAGGGAAAATATACCAGCATAGGCACCAAAATATAATATAGATTGCAACTTTAATGCTTTAAGTAAATTACTGCAAATAAATGAATGGGAACAAGGGTCCAGAGATTCAAATGTCTCAATGGAAGCACAAAGGGGCTGGGGGGCAGCAAAGAAGCTGCCATCACCTTGAAGCAGGACACTTGTAGCAACAAAAGATGCCTTTGCCATTGCTGGCCAGTTAGCTGTTTTCAGGGACAACCCCCAGCACGATGCCGAATAACAAAAGGGATTAAAAGCGTGAAAATCTGCTAGTGGCGGCACCCCAGAGCCAGCTCACAGACTATCCCTACACACACATGCCCTAAAGGAAACTAATGGCTCCCCACCATGTAACACTGGAGTGTGAACTGAAGCAATGGGAAGTAACCAGCTGTCCGGAGCTCAAACACAGGACAATAAAACACCAAGGAGCTTCCCTACAGCAAAAACTTACAGAAGACACGGCCTGTGACCAGCTATGTGAGCCAGGAAAGACAGACAAAAGAAGAAGCAACACATTGAACACAAGGACTAAGCCCAGCCTCTGGGCCCAAAATGTCCCTCATGTGGCGGATGATTAGCTATATTATAGATTTGTCTTTATCATTTCTCCTAACAAGTAGGAAACAATCAAAAACTGGAGTGAAAAAAAAAATTAGGGGAACATATATTCACTACAATATAGATGTAGTACTGTTTATATTTATTGAAAAAAAGGCAAAAAATGTAAAAAGAACAGCATATACCAAAAAAAACAGAACCAAGTAGCAGGAATTGTATACAGGAACATCTGAACAGCATATGGACTAAGGCCATGTGCACACATTGAGAATTGGGTGAGTTTTTACCTCAGGATTTGTAGCCAAAACCAGGAGTGGAACAATCAGAGGAAAAGCCTAATAGAAACAAGTCACCACTTCTGTATTTATCTCCCACTCCTGATTTTGGCTACAAATACTGAGGTAAAAAACTCACCAAATACTCAACGTGTACATGGCCTAAGGCTGGTTGCACACTACTGGTTTTCAGTATTCGTGTGAAACTGGATGAACCACATCAGTTTCCGGCCCCCTTGCCAGTTCTGTACGGTTCCCCATGATCTTTGGTATCCATGGTTTTTTAACCGAGACCAAAACTCAGTTTGTAGCGATTTTGGTCTCAGTTTCGTAGAACACCCATATGCCGGATACAGGTGTTGTAGCAGAGCAGGTCCAGAACCCAGTTTTAAATGACACACCCACCAGGGGGCATGTCAGTTTCCATCGAATCCAGCTAAAAAAGGTACACAACCTGATGCAACTGGATGCTCACGCACTGGTATAAACACCGATCCGTGAGAAAGTTCAATGATAAAAACTGTATACATCTGCAGCAATATTAACAGGTTTTACATTTTCAGGGAAATCCGGGGGGGGATATGTTTTACCCACACTCCCCCGGATTCACAAAACCGGTAGTGTGAAACCAGCCTAAGTCATCCAAGTCCAGGTCGAAGACCCCCCAAAAGTAGTTGTGAAAAATAAAAATAAAATCCTGTGGGACTTCGAGATCCAGACAGATAAGCACGTGTCGGCCAAAAACCAGGTATGTGATAGTAGACAAGGAGCAGAAGACAGCATGATAATAGATGTGGCAGTGCCAAATGACAGCAACATCAGATAGAAGGAATATGAGAAGCTGGAGGAATACCAGGGATATGGATGGTGAAGACAACAGTGATTCCAGTGGTGATAGGAGCACTTGGACCAGTGACCACTGAGTTGGAATATTGGCTACAACAGATTCCAGGAGCAATATCTGAACTCTCAGAAAGGCACAGTGCTGGGAACAACTAAGGGTACCTTTACACTTTGCAACATTACATGCAATTTCACTTGCAACTTACTGGTTGCAGTGAAATCATGGACACACTGTTACATTTGTATACGGCAACAAAATGGAACAATGTGTCCATAAGTAAGTTGCAAGTGAAATTGCATGCAATGTTGCGACATGTAAAGGTACCCTCAGATCCTGTGCAGACCCAGCATACCTCTGGCAGAGGACCCAAGCATGACGAAGGACAAATAACCACCCCACAGTGGTGAGAAAGTACAGCGATATGTTTATAAAATGAGCATTACTACATTTATATTTGAGAAAAATGTAGGCGTACTTCTATTCGCTCAAAGTTTTGAACTGCCAAACACATGCTTACAGTATAACAAATTACATACGCAATTAATAACATTTTATTAAAAACAACAACTAAGTTTTAGTATTTACAATCATATTTTTGCATTTATTACTACATTTTTGAATCAGCCCCTAGTTCAATATTGCATATATACGCTATGAAGATGCAGAAGACTTAGGGTACCGTCACACCAGGTGACATCGCCGGAGATATGGCAGGCGACGCACGGGAGCGCGCACATTTTTTGGCACCCGCCAGAGTCGCCGTCGCATGTTTCACACGAAGCGATACCTCCGGCAACTCTTTGGTGACGTTTCAGTCGACGTCGCTGTTAGGGAGTCTAGAAACCCCAGTAGGGATCCTGTAACAGTGAGCCTATGGCTCCCATCGCCTGTAACATCGCCAATCGCGATGTTACACGGGGTGATGCATACACATCGCCTGAGAGTGGGTGCCTGGTTTCACATCAGCGCTCTGAAACAGACTACAAACTCTCAGCCGATTTTTCGGCGCAAAAATCGCCTCTTTACACGGGGTGACTCGCTGCTGATGCTGACGATAGGCCACGACCCTGCATCACCTGCGAAATCGCCAGCGATGTCACCTGGTGTGACGGTACCCTTACAGTTTTTTAAATCCTTTATTGACACACCACTAAAGTTTGTACGAAGAGATGGCATCCTTGCAGAATGAATGGCCGGACGTTGGTTAGTGAACTGGGAGGCGTGCAAGGTGGCGATGGGTGTGGCCTGGTGGTTTCTTCTGTGAATCCAACAAGTGGTAATTGTTAAGTCCACGTGTCTTGGAGCTGATTATAATAGAAACGGGGTCTGGGGTTAAGCCACCATCCTCCACCCACCCCTGGCCTGGGGTGGGGGGGGGTCTTACCCACAAACCCCCGCTGCTATTATAATCAGCACCACGATCGTGTGGACTTGAAGGAGTTGTCCAGAATCCTATAAACATGACTGAAATCCTTCAAAAAACAGCGCCACCCTCGTCTATAGGTTGTGTGTGATATTGCAGCTTAGCTCACTTGAAGGGAATGGGCCTATGCTGTAATACCACATGTGACCTGTAGACAGGCATGGAGCTGTTTTTGAAAGAATGTGGTAAGGTTTTATCAATTCTGGACATGCCTTTTAAAAAGATTAATGTTTGTCCGCTCTGTGAAACGTTGGAGCCAAGCCCATCGATGGCAAACCATGCCCCGCAGCTTCAGCCATCTAAACTGCAAGTATGCCCAATTATGATCATGTAAAATATTATAATTATTATATATGCACACAATTTATTTTGTTATAATGGATGTAAATGTTTTGTTAAAAATACGCAGTAATTGACATACGCATAACTTTTTTTTTGTAATGGGATCTTTTTCTGTGCGTGAAAGATAAGAAATACAAAGAAAAAAATAATCCCACACAGCAGATGAGCCGGGCAGAGTATATGACACTCACTTTATAGCGGAGAGCCTGATGGATGTCTGCAGCGAGCTGACCCTTCCACCACAGCACTTCAAGCTCCATTTCATGGGAAGTTGAAAGATCAAAAGACAGAATAACCTGGTCTGCAAGAAAGAGGGGGGAAAAAAACTACTTTAATTCTTCACAACCTAACTTTACATACAAAGGGCTTCCTAAAGTGGGAACTGCTGAAGCAGAAAAAAAACAACTTATTTGCACTTAATTAAAATCCCACCAACAGGGCTTTAACCCTTTACACTCAGATTTCCCAGTCCAGGGCTGCCCACACCTGCAAACTTAATTAAGTTTAAGGATACCTTATTCATTATTATTATTTTTTTAATTTACATTATATTATATTTTTATTATTATTAAGTAGTGACATATTACCTAGGGTGAAAACTATAGAAAACGTAGGGTATGTTCACACACTGCGGTTTTTAGTAAATCCAGATTTCTTGGCTGTGGGCCTGCGGCATTTTTACTGTGTTTTTTGCTATACAACGCTGCAAGAACACAGAAAACAACTGACATGCTCATTCTCATCAAAATGCTGTGCAGATTTCAGTTTCTGCAAAGAAATTAAACTACATTTTCCCTGAATCACACAGGTTTTCTTGCAATCAAAAATCCAGGTATAGATTAGCCTAAAACCAAGGTAAAAAAAAAAATGCACTGTGTGAACATAGCCTAATGCACAAAGTGTCAGAGACACAGATCGTCCACTTCATAATGCAAAATATAGAGCTATAGGGGACCTTGGGGGAATTGAAAGGGGGAGACATTACGTGGTTCTGCGTGTCCTAACAAACAAGGATCCAGGGGTGTAACTACAATAGGTGCAGGGGTTGCGATCGCACCCGGGCCCTGAAGCCTAGGGGGACCTCAAGTCACTTTGGCCCATAATTGGGGGCGCCGTTGGAGCCTTCGCATCGGGCCCCTGGGCCTGAAGTTACTCCACTGCTGAAGGATCAGATGAGGAGCACAGAATAGCAAAACTGATGTTGTATTGCATTGATTGTAAACACTTGTATTTGTATCTGTCATGGAAAAAACAAATCCTCAATAAATAAGAATTGTTAAAGAACAAAACAAACCTAAATACACCCTATAAATAATTCCTAAAAAAATAAAAACACAAAAAAAAGTTACAATTTAAATGACAAAATATAATAAATATTTCATCTTCCAAGAGTGTTAGCATGAAAACAGATGCAGTAATAAGTGATTGGAGGCCTCCATGTGTGATGACAGCAATGATCAGGAGTTGGGATCTGGTCACAGGGATTGTAGTGACACCAGTGGATCACGATCCCAGCACTGATCACCCCGGGATCACATCTTCACTAGTTTAGCTTATTTAACCCCTTATGTAACTAGAACATTTTTCAGATTTTTTTTTAAATACATTAACAATCAATATAAATGAGTATTTTTCTGCAGTTTTGTGACCTGATCCCGCACTGATCTGACCAATCCCGGCTCAGGACCCTGCAGCCAACAAAGCCCGGGCCCCCGCGCCCCATCACCCCAGCACTGTGGCCCCCGGGGCCCTCCGCTCACCGCTCACACGGCCATCTCTCTCCAGAGCCTCTAACCGCCGCTCCACGCTCAGCTCCGCCGCTGATGCCGCTGCTGTCCCCGCCGCCACGCCCGCCCGGCCCCGGCCATTAACAATCGGCCAACATCTCCCCATCCATTGTTAAAGGGCCGAGCGCTATGCAGTGTATACAAAGCCCCGCTTCGGACACATGCCGCTGTGGGGGAGCTCGGCCAATGGAAGGTGATCTTACAAACAAGGCTTACATTTCTGTCCAATCACAGCTCTGCTCTCGTTCAGACGCTTCGAACGCTGTGACTCGCGCAGCCGCACCTTGGAAGAATTTTGTGTCACTTCGCTTACCGTACGGCCATTGAGTCGGAGATAGTAAGGGGGAGGGCGATGGGCGGGCTGATGTTTGAGGGGCGTGGTATAACCAACTTCCCAGACGGCGAATACATTGCAGTGGGCGTGGCTATGATCGCTATTGTCAACGCCTCTGGCGGGGAATACATAAACCATTTGTGGGCGTGGCAGAGACAAGGGCGGGGCTGCGAGACAGACGGGGTGCAGGTCACCTGGGGACAGGCCGGCAGAAGGGAGCGATGTCTGCGGCTGTGATAGACGGGAGGCACCACGTGTCCTCACTGCACTCTGCTGACAGGAGAGAGCAGCCCATATTATCGCAGTGCACACACAGACATCACCTGAACGGTCTCCTTTAAGACAAAGCTATGTCAAACAAGGCAATAGGAAGCCCCAGGGGCGTAACTGCAATAGGTGCAGGGGTTGCGATCACACCCGGGCCCTGCAGTCCTAAGGGGCCCCAAAAGTTATTTTGGCCTATAAGAAATGACCAATGCTATTGAAGACCTGCAATAATTGGGGGCCCGGTCGGAGCTTCTGCATCGGCGCCCATGAGCTGCAAGTTACGCCACGGGAAGCCCTGAATAAAAGTGTGAACAATGCCTTAAATGGGTGATCCCATACTAAACATTAATGGGCCATCTCCAAGGTTCCTAAGTAGGTGCAGCCATATTAAGCATGTGGTTGACCCCACCGACAGACCTATAAAAGTCTGTTGCCCCCAAAATGCTAATAAAATGAGGGGATAAGCCTGATTCATAGCAGCACTGAACACTGGAGGCTCAGAAATTGATTTTTAATCCATATGCAAATGAGGGGGCTTTGGGGAACCCTAGGTAGAGTGGCCAAGAGCTCAGAGCACTGTTGGGCTACGTTCACACGCGGCGCTTTTGGCCACGTAATCGGCAGTGGCGCGTTTGCACACAAAAAAACGCTACTGCATGCAACGTTGCGCTTTTCTTGGCGCTCTTTCCCCGAGGCCAAGTTAACATGTAGCCTATGGGGAAAGATGCCGAAAAAAAAAAACTGACAAGGATTGGCATGTCAATTCTTTTTGCGCGCGCTTTTGCAGTGAAAGCACCTGCACAAAAATATGAGGCAAAGACGTCTGCACGCCTTTCAGCAAAAGCCATAGCTTTAGCTGGAAGATGTATCCAGCTTTCTTTAGCACTTCTTTTACGCGGCGCTGAAAAGCGTCGTGTAAAAGCAGGAATACACGGCTATTAGCTACATATGAACATAGCTAAAGGTGGGTTTACACGCTCAGATATCTGAAACGATATCGTTTGGAATGTCAGGTGACTGCGATCGTTTCGACATCGTTAGTACATTGTCAAATGCAATGATATGGTTAACGATGTGTAACTTGGCAACGCACCAGCGTCGTTCATTACAACTTTGTGAACGATTGGATAAAGTGGCAGAATAGGAGAATTCAGAACGATATCGTTCATCTTGATGTCACACTGAACGATGCTGCACTTTGCTGGAGCGTTAATTGGACGACAAACATAAAAGTGAGTTCCTGAGCGCACTGCTGAGATGTCTGATCAACAATTTTTCCTTCAGATATCCTGCGTTTACACGCAATGATCTAAAACGATATCGTTCTAACGAAGTCAAAAGCGTGACGTTTAAACAATATCGTTTCAGATATCTGACCGTGTAAAGCCCACCATTACTCCCCCCGTTTGGCATTTTCCCTTTTTCCTGATGGAGTTCAGCCAGCGCTCCCTTCCCCAGAGACAATCTGCACTTCACGGTAGGAGTCACACTAGCAGATGTAAAGCATCAGATGCGATATGCTAATGACTCGGCTCAGACTCTGCTGCAAACGTAAGCGAGTGTCTCTACTGTGCTCCAGTCCTGTAATCGGATCACAGCTGCAGAGAAGAAGGAGAGCTTAATCTCTTCATCTCCTCCATCAGCGTATATCGCACTGTAGTCTGATGACTTCAGTGCAGTGCGATATTTCATTCACACCCATAGATGAATATGTGTGAGTGATCCGAGGCTCAAAGACTACCCAGCATGCTGCAATTTTTTCCTCAGTCCAATTAGGGCTAAGTAAAACCTCACAGCTGCAGCATTATTTTACATGGGCCAAGTGCAGTGCAAGATTTTCATGCATTGGCACTCGTGTGAGTCACATCTAATGGGACTCTACCCTTAAAGAGGACCTGTCCCCCCCCCCCCCCCTCCTGGTGCTCTGCTGCATTCAGGGAAGGGTCCCCATGTCTCTAGCCCCCCTGTAAGTTGTTAAAAAGATTTTATAAAGTGATATTGGAGGGCCTTACTCAGTAATGAGTCATCACTGTAACTGGTGTCCCCCCGCCTCCAGCACTCTCTGTGCCACCTCCAGCCCTCTCTTGTTTAGCCTCCCAAGGGCTGGAGGCGGGGGGACACCAGCAACAGCGATGACTCCTACTGAGTAAGGCACTCCAAACTGCTTATCTATACACTTTATTAAGTCTTAACAACTTACAGGGAGGCTAGAAATATGGGGGACCCCTTCCCCGAATGCAGCAGACACGCTGCATTCAGTTAGCATAGCACCAGCGGAGTGACAGGTCCTCTTTAAGGCTGGAAACATACTATCCAACTCACATGTGAGTCTCTCGGACCAGACACGGATCAATCACCCTGAACAACCTCCCCACTCTCTGGACGGGAGTGTGATGCTGCACAAAAACACAAGCAGCTGACACTCCCATTCAGAGAGGGGAGAGGCTGTTCAGGGTGACTGATACGAGTCTCATCCGAGAGACTTGCATGTGAGTCGGATAGTGGAGTTTCCACCCCAAAAGGGGTTGTCCACCACTGTACACTACTTGGACAGCCCTTTTATAAATGTGCACCCAAATTTAAAAAAAAGCCTATATTCTGGTGCTGGCACAGTTTCAACAATGTCAGCACTTGCTTTCCCAGGGCCCAGGTGACATTGTTATGACACACGAGCCCCACGACCAGTACCAGTAATTGAGTAATTAACATGAAGTGAGTGCTGCAGGCTACTGCTCACTTCCTGTTAATTACTCCCTGACTCCAAAAGGTGGACACGAGAAGCCGGCACTGATTGGTCACTGGTCTCGTGTCATAATATCGCGTGAGATCCAGAACCGTGAGTTCTGACATCGCTGGAACCGCGCCAGCACTTGGAAGAGAACATAGACAACCCCTTATCATTCTCCATGTGAACCCCCAGAAAAGTATAAGTAGTGGAAAAACCCTTTAAGGCCACGTGCGCATGTTGAGTTTTAGGGGAGTTTTTTCCCTCACTATTTGTAAACCAAAACCAGTACATAGTTATTTTTACATAGAAATGCAGATGTTCATTCTTCTGAGAGTGCGGTCATTTTTACAGGCTGGCCCTACAAAAGATGACGGTGCTCATATACTACCGCCTCATTTACACATGTACGTGACATTGTGACATCCGTGTGTCCACAGTTACCATCAGTGTTTTTCACGAATGAATAAACAAATGACATATCTCCTCCTAGAAGGACACTGGAGGGCTGCTTTAAAACCATGATTGTCCAGCGAAAATGTAATGAGGTTTAATAGGGGCTTGTTCAAATAAATTGGACGTCTCCTATTTGATTTTTTATTGGCTAGCACAGAGAACCAGGTTATTCAATGAGACCGTGCAGATTACTGAGGTCTTTACTGACAGATTCTGTCTGTAATTTTACTCTGATTTCAGATGAGATTCACCCATTCACATCTATGGGTGCAAAAAAAAAAAAAAAAATCAGATTGTACAATGAGAACACTTGATTTTTAAGGTACAGTTACACGGTACAACATTGCCTGCGATTTCGGATGCAATTCCGCGGGAGCGCGGTTGCTTCCGTCATCGCAGGCTGGCTGTCACACGGCAAGATGTTGCCGGTGATGCTGCAGCGATGCAGGCGGAGCCATCGTCCGCTGGGCTGGGAACAACCTAACGAGTGATCCGCACCAATGCTGCGGTATAGGCTGAATCGCCGGTAATGTTACACGGCACAATCCAGCCTTATCGCTGAAGCAATATTGCCAGGATTAAGTGCGTGCACGTCAACTTGGTGATGTTGTGCAAGCAACAATGCAGTGCATCGAGGAGTTTGCTGCTACACAGCACGATGCACTGCGATGTTGCTTGCAACTTTACTGACTCAGCAAATTGCTAGTGAAGTTGCAAGCAATGTTGTATCGTGTAACAGTACCTTTACAGATACATTGTAATTCCCACTTTTCTGTCTGAAAACTAGATCGATTTTTAATCCCCTTGTGTGAACCTACCCTTTTTCACATCTATGCTGCCTCTACACTTGCCTGCAGGGGCTGACTGGCGACGCAAACCCCGGGTGGCAAAATTTTTCCGGCGGCCCTTGAGTGAGGCCCTGGGGGGGGAGGGTGCTGTCGGAAATTTTCGGCGGCCCATCTCGGTCCCTCCAGCCCTTAGGTGAGGGGGGGGGTGCTGTCGGAAATTTTCGGCGGCCCATCTCAGAGCCGCCAGCCCTTAGGTGAGGTCCGGGGGGGGAGGGCCTGCCCGTTTCTGTGGGTGGGCAGCCCTAGGTGGGGGCTATACCACCAGCCCAGGGGGCACTTGCCCCCCTGCCACCTGGGCCAGTCCGCCCCTGCTTGCCTGCCCTGCGCTAGCACAAAGCAGCCAAACTCAGGGGTGCATAGATGTGAACTAGGCCTTTTAGGCTTCATTCACACTGTGCGTTTTTGGTCTGTTTTTGCTTATCAGTTTTTGTAGCCAATACCAGGAGTGGATGATAAATACAGAAGTGGAGCACATGTTTCTATTACACTTTTCCTCTGATTGTTCCACTCCTGGTTTTGGCTTCAAAAACCGATGAGAAAAACAGACCAAAAACGTACAGTGTGAATGGAGCCTTGATGATTTTTCAGGTGTCTGTTGAAGCAGACCCGCTTCAAAAGACAACTCAAAAAGCTCAGTGCACATATACTGCAAGGGTCTGCGCACGTGTTATGTGCACCGGACCGCGCCAGATTTGTTTCTGTCCGGTGTGCCCAAAATCGGATTAGTCTCCGATTCTGAGTACGGGAAAAAAATAGGACTCAAACGAAACCAGGACTGAATTGGCAGAATCGGATGGCCACATATGACCAATCAGGCACCAAAGGGATACATGGGAGGCAAAAACGGATCCCTGCCTATCCATTTCAGAACAGATAGACCCGGATACTCAAAAACGTGGTGGGAATCCAGCCTTAGCTGTACAGGGGATGTAAAAAAATTGATACTTTTTTTTAGCAATTCCTTTAAATGCAGCAATTATCACTAGACAGGATAAACAAAATGACACATTGTAGAATTAAACCCCCCTTAATTCATTTTCAATTTTAGGATTGGAAATGTCACTCACTTGTGTCAGTTCTGTGTTGACATATGTGGGATGAGAAATATTTCTATCCCGGATCATCACGAAGCAACAATGGGTCATTAAAGAGCCATTGTCTGAAGAGAAATCAGTGAGGAGAGTTTCACATACATTGTGTAGAAGTGAAAATTACACAACTGTATCTTTCTAAGGGGGCCGTCACACGGAACGATATCTTGCCCGATATCGTTTAAGCGATCTCCTTTTTGATCGCTTAAGCGATATCGGGCAAGATATCGTTGCATGTAATCAAGCGATTTACGATGGTAAATCGCTTGATCGTGACATCGCTGATCTGAGGTTCGGTTCTCAGATCTAGCGATGAGCGATGCAACGATCTGCATCATCGTGGTGTATGACACCACGATGATCCATCTCCCAGCGACCGCGCCTATGCTGGGAGATGGTAACTATGGTACACGTCGGGTAACTAAGCGACGCGCGGCGCCTAGTTACCCGATGTGTACCATAGTAACGAGCGAGATCGCGGCTCCGCATCGCTGGTGAGTCTGTGTGACATCTCACCAGCGATGTGAGCGATATTGTAAGCGATCGCGCGTGCACGTGATCGCTTACAATATCGCTAAGGATATCTCACCGTGTGACGGCCGCCTAAAGGAGAGAGAATTGCTCAGTAATGATATATCATACTTTTTGTAGGACCCCACGGACAGGAGCGGACACCACAGGAGGTGACCTATTTCTGTGTCCGGGGCTGTGATTATCACGGATCTGGACACAGAAAGATGACAGGAGGCAGCAGGGCAATTTCACTTCCGCACAGATCCAAGAAATACGCAATGTGAAAGCAGCCCAAGGTAAAATAATAAGAATCATGAACAATATATTAGAAAAAGTAGTAAAAAAATAAAGTCCTCAGTGGTTGATTGATACCTTTTATTGCATAACTAAAATGATGGTAATAAATAGCAGCTTTAGAGACAGCTCAGGTCTCTTGTTCAGTCTCATAACACAATCTAAAGAGTCACATATTAATGGTGGGTTTACTTCTTTTTCTTTTTGGGTTTACACGCTTCAATATCGTTGCGATATCGCAACTCAATGGCGCGGGAGCGCGCAATTAGTGCACGTTTCTCCCACATCGCATTGGATGTTTACACGCTGCGATATCGGAATACAACGTCCGTGCTATGTCTACGCCCCCCAACCCAGGAACGATCCTTTAACATGGGAGTGAATGGGTGACGTAGAACATCGCATCGTAGTTGTGCGTTTACACCGCACGATCCGACTTCAATCTCCCTTCAATATCGGGGCATTGAATAGCACGCTCATTCAATCCCCAATATCGCATTGACATCGTTCCTGCATCGTATTGGACGTTCACACCATACAACGCAGGCACGATTTCGGCTCCAATGATTGAACCATGTGACTTTTCATTGAAATTGGGCGCCGATATTGCAACGTGTAAACCCGCCATAAGACAGAACAGGATATTTTTTTCCCATACTGATCATTCTGATTCAAGTCACTTGTCTTATTTACTGCGCTATTCTATGTCGTGTTGTGTATAAATATGTGACTCTTTAGATTCTGTTATAGGATGCCTGAGGGTACGCTCACATCTGTGTATATAGACTCGCTGACATTCTCAGCCAGAACAGATGGAGAGTGTCAAACGCTTTTTCCTCACCTAGCATCTGTATAACATGCGTATGCCATTCTTATCCAGTGCATTTTGTAAAATCATCTTTTACATCCTAAAATACTCTACACATTAGGCTGGAAACAGACTATCCTACTTACATGCAAGTCTCTAGGAAGAGACTCGGAGCAGTGACCCTGAACGGCCTCTCCCTCTGTGGACGAGAGTGTCAGCTGCTTGTGTTTTTGTGCAGCATCACACTCCCGTCCAGAGAGGGAGAAGCCGTTCAGGGTCACTGATTTGAGTCTCGTCCAAGAGACTCGCATGTAAGTAGGATAGTGTGTTTCCAGCCTTAGGTAGTTTGACAAAAAAATAAAGCAAGCATATACAGATATAATCTACACAAAGTATATTATGTCCCAACACCCCTACATATTATACACTTGCACCTTTTAGTGTCTTTCATGTGGCATTAACATTAACGGTGGTTAGACTTGTTTTATCGTTATAAATAAATATAAAAAATGAAGTGGGGTCCCTCTCAGTTTTGAGCACCAGCTAAGATAAAGCAGAGAGCTGTGGGCTGCAGCTTTACATTGGCTGGTTATCCAAATTAGGGAGGACCCCATACTGTTGTGTTAATTATTTAGTTATAAATAATGAAAATAATATGTGGGACTCCCCTTTACTTTAGATAACTAGCCAAGGAAAAGCTGATAGCTGGGGGCTGGTATTTTTAAGCAGGGAAGATCCAGGATTATTGGGCCCTTCCCAGCCTAAAAATTACAGCCCACAGCCACCACAAAAGTGGCACCTCCATTATATGCACCAATTCTAACGCTTTGCACCAGGTCTTTATCATCGCCTGGTGCATCGGCAGTTGGGGTAATGTGTTTGTGGGTTTATGTGAATTGTCGGCTGGGTGTTAGTAACTTTGACTGGTTATCCAAAATACGGGGGACCCCACATTTTCTTCCTCTAACTTGGCTGGATTTCAAAAATGAGGGTACCCCACGTTAATTTTTGTTTTACATTATTTGTTTGCCTAAACCTGCAAAAACATACGGTAGTTTAGTGCCACATAAAAGATACCAAAGGGTACAAGCTTAGAATATGTAGGGGGATGGGTCATTATATAGCTGTTGGACCTTTATATAGCTATCTTTGCATCTTGCTTTATTAAAATATGACCACTAGCTTAATATTACTGAGTTATTAGAATATGTAAAATATGATAAAAACGCATTGCACACACGTCATACGCAAATCCGTGTGTCCATTGTTTTCATGTCTCGCACTCTGACTTGTATTGGCGAGTTTTACATGGCCATACTCAGCATGCTGCAATTTTTTTTCCTCAGCCTGATTGCAGCTGAAGGCAAAACTCACAGATGGACACTGCCCTATTGTTTAACATTGATGCGAGTTCAACTCGATATTTTATTGGATTGCACTTGCTGACTTTAAACGCAGATATGAAATCCCGATGGAGAGAGTAGTCTGGATGCTGCCATTTGTTACCGTCTTTTCAGGTAGCATTTAAAGGTATCAGCCACTGAGGACTCAATTTTTTTTACTACTGGCTAACATGGTACAACGATATAATTACTAGTAGTTATGCTTGAACAAGTTTTCCAAACTAAGGGTGTGTTCACATGAACATTTTTTCAGTCCATGTGGAAATTAAACATGATACTAGGCTCTAGGGCACATGTTCCATTTTTTTCACACACATTTTAAACCCTATGTAAAAAAAAAAAAAAAAAGAATTGCATCATGCTGTAGTCTCATCCAATTTACAGAGCAGATAGGTGCATGTAAAAAGGAGGATGCACCTGCACTTGTTCGTCGGCAATGTATGGATGTGACTAGTCTGAATTTTAGGGCAGAGACACCAATGTGAGATGCAGGTGAGATTTATCACATACTAGGGATGAGCGAGTGCTAAAATACTCGGACTCTCTAGACTCGTAACGCGTAGGTCCCGATACTCGGTACTCGTTGCGATTATAGCAAGTCCTATGTAAGTCAATGGGGAAGCAAGTATTGCGAGTAATTCCTCTGCTGCTGGACCCTATAAAGAGGTCTGGCAGCAGAGGAAAAACCTGCAATTCCCCACTTCATTGTTTAAAAGCCAGCGGTAAAAAGCCGCCGGCTTTTAAACAATGCTGACAGCTGCTGACAGCTTCCCTGCCGCCTGACAGCAGGATCCTCCGCTCCCCCCCAGCCTCCCCACCTATTCTGAGGACCAGCAGGCCTGTGGCTGTGGCTGGCACTATTTTTCAGGAGCCGGGGGGACGACGGTTCACTCACAGCCTCGGCGGCCTGCCGTCTTCTTCTCTGTGTCTTTGCGACAGCAGCAGCCGCATAGAGTAGCGGCCGCGCAAAGTACGGCCACTATCACTACTGTAGGCGGGGGTGCAGAACGGATTGAATAATAATAAAAATTTTTTCTATGTGTTGTGTTTTTTTTTTTTAAATTCACTAGAAATTCATGGCGGTAATGTCTACTATTGGCGTGACTGCCATGAATTTCGGGCTTAGGGCCAGCTGATAATACAAAGCTGGTCCTAACCCCTTTTTAACCAGTGAGCCACCGCACCAGGGCCCTGGAAGAGTTGGGTTCAGCGCCAGAAAATGGGCTTCAATGAACGCGCCATTTTCTGGGGTGGCTGCGGGCTGCCATTCGCAGCGGGGGTGCCAAGAAGGCTTGGACCTCCCTGCGCTGCGGATTCCAGCTGCTCTAGCTGTACCTGTGCTGGACATAGAAATAGCGCGGAGCCCCATGCATTTTTTTTCTATTATTTCATGTTGTGTCCGGCCAGGTACAGATAGGCACCTGGGGGTTGGTGGCTGCCGGATACAGCAGGCGCGACGGACTAGATACAAAAAAAATACAGCGAAGCACACGTCAAATTTTTTCTGAAAAATCTAAAAAACAATATGAATGAAGGGACTGCATCTTTATTAACCCACCTGTTATATAATAAAGATGCAGTCCCTTTTTAGAGGATTGTTTAATGGATTTTTCAGAAAAATTTGACGTGGGCTTTGCCGTATTTTTGTATGCCAGCCGATACAGCAGGCGGCAACAGGCTGACCCCAACCCCCAGCTGACTATTTGGACCTGCCTGGACACAGAAATATCGGGAAGCCCTAATTTTTTATTATTTCATGAAATAATAAAAAAAAATGCGTTGGGCTCCGCGCGATTTCTATGTCCAGCCAGGTCCAGCTAGGCAGCTGGGGGCTGGAATCCACAGCGCAGGGAGGCCCAAGCCTTCCCGGCACCCCCGCTGCAAATGGCAGCCCGCAACCAACCCAGAAAATGGCGCCCCCCCTCTCCCGAACAATAGTGCCAGCCACTACCAGCAGGATCCTCCGCTCCCCCCGCAGCCTCCCCACCCGATCCTAAGTTAGATAGGGTGGGTAGGCGGTGGGGGAAGTGGAGGATCCTGCTGTCAGGCGGCAGGGAAGCTGTCAGCATTGTTTAAAAACCGGTGGCTTTATACGCAGGCTTTTAAACAATGAAATGGGGAACTGCAGGTTTTTACTCTGCTGCCAGACCTCTTTATAGGATCCAGCAGCAAGGAATTGCATTCCCCATTGATTTACATTGGACTCGTTACTCTGCGAGTAATGCAAGGATACTCGCAGAGTAATGAGTAGAGCGAGTACCGTACTATTCGGCGAGTACCGAGTAGTAACGAGTAGACTCGCTCATCCCTATCACATACATCTCGCATGACTCACCCGGAACATCCACCACCTCTCTGGACGGGAGCATGAAGTGGCATGTGTTTCTATGCAGCGGACACGCTCCTGTCCAGAGAGCCGGCGGTCGTGCCAGGCGAGTCATGCGAGACTCGTGAGTATCTTGCATGCATCTCGCTCGGTGTGTCTCTGGCCTGACTGTCACTATATGAATGGTATATGTATACCTAAGCTGTAATGTCCTACACATGAGGTAAGTGACAGCTAATCAGGAGAAATATACTACATTTCTAATTGGAGGGATTTGTTAATATCATTATTATTACACCTACTACTGTATATATTTGGGAGAGGATCTTGGAGATGGGAATACCCCTTTAAGTTTCTGTTTCTAGAAGATCGCAGCCATGTGTTACTAATTGTCAATTTTTATATATAATTTTTCATCTGATCTTTTTGAGATCCATAATATTTTTTATTTTTCTATGGAGGCAGCTTGATTTTTTTTGTAGGACCATTTTTTGGGTACATCTAAGGCTGGGGTCACACACACAGATATCTGGGCAGATATTGTTCACAGATCTCTGGTTGAAGTGAAATCATGGACACATTGCTTCATTTGTACACAGCCACAAAATGGAACCATGTGTCCATGATTTCACTGCAACCAGAGATCTGTGAACAATATCTGCCCAGATATCTGTGTGTGTGACCCCAGCCTAATGGCCACTTTACACACACCAACTTATCTGACCAATGTCTGAACAACTTACTGGTTGCAGTGAAATCATGACCACATTGTTCCATTTGTACACAGCCACAAAATGGAGCAATGTGTCCATGATTTCACTGCAACCAGAGATCTGTGAACAATATCTGCCCAGATATCTGTGTGTGTGACCCCAGCCTAATGGCCACTTTACACACACCAACTTATCTGACCAATGTCTGAACAACTTACTGGTTGCAGTGAAATCATGACCACATTGTTCCATTTGTACACAGCCACAAAATGGAGCAATGTGTCCATGATTTCACTGCAACCAGAGATCTGTTCAGAAGTTGGACAGATAAGTTGGTGTGTGTAAAGTGGTCTTAAATGTATTGAGAAACTTAATTATTTTGGGAGAAGGGAAAAAAAAAAAATTCCCAGCAGATCTTCAATTTTGTGGGTTTTGATATTACGTCTTTTTATGTTTTTTCACTTTTGCGCAATATAAAACATGTTATTAAATAGCAACAATTTGTATTTCCAGATTTAAGAGTTGTAAATTTTCACTATATCAGTTTAAGGAGCGCTCAGAGGACTTAACTTTGTGGGATGACTTGACATTTAGCATTGGACAGTTTTGTATGACTTTTTATTCTGAATAAGCAAACGAAACATAAAAAACTAATGCCAGATTTTTTTTTTTGTGGGGGGGGGCTGCAAGATGAATAACAGGGCCATTTTATAGTATAGGTCTGTCAGAGCAAGGTGATCTCTTTTAGGCTGCCTTCACATAGCGATTTGGATCCGATTTGGCCCCTATGTATCCCTATGGGCACAGATTCTAATCAGATTTGCCATTAATGGCATCCGATTTGTGTCAGATCCGATTCAGTCCGATTTTCTGCTGTGTCCAAAATCGGAGACTGGTTACCGTGGTAACCGGTCATGTGACTGACGCAACCACAGGTCCTGTAAGGATCAGAAGATAGCTGGGGTCCTACAGAAGATAGGACAGGTCCTGTAAGGATCAGAAAATAGCTGTCCGTGGGGTCCTACAAAAAGTAGGATCACACGGACAGGAAAAATATCGCTATGTGAAAGCAGCCTTAGGGCCCTTTCACATCAGCGTTTTTTTCAAATCGCGGCAGATGCGGTGAAAAAACCGCATCTGCCACGATTATCGCATACCGGCTGCACTTGCGGCACGGTTGCGGTTTTTGCCATGCAAAGTATAGGCGGACTTGCGGCAGGTGCGGCAAGTGCGGTTTTGCACTTGCGGCAGGTGCGGCCGCGAAAAAAAACGCGGTCAGCCGCGGTTTTTTTCGCGGCCGCACCTGCCGCAAGTGCAAAACCGCACTTGCCGCACCTGCCGCAAGTCCGCCTATACTTTGCATGGCAAAAACCGCAACCGTGCCGCAAGTGCAGCCGGTATGCGGTAATCGCGGCAGATGCGTTTTTTTCACCGCATCTGCTGCGATTTGAAAAAAACGCTGATGTGAAAGGGCCCTTAGATGTTTTTTTATTTTTTGACAAAACATTTTTTAACCCCTTCAAGACTAAGGGCGTATATGAGCCCTTGGTCATGTTCCCTCCCTTTGATGCGAGCTCACCCGCAGAGCTCACAGGTCAGATGATCTGATCGGTGCTGTTAACTAGACATCTGTCGATTTGGATCAGAGATCCAATCAGCACTGTTAACCCTTTGAATTGCGCTGTCGATCACTGAAGGTACCTTTACACGTCGCAACATTGCATGCAATTTCACTTGCAATTTGCTGGTTGCAGTGAAATCATGGACAAATTGGTCTATCTTGTTGCTGTGTACAAATGGAACAATGTGTCCATGATTTCACTGCAACCAGTAAGTTGCAAGTGAAATTGCATGCAATGTTGCAACGTGTAAAGGTACCCTGACTGCGCGACCTAAAGCACCGCGGCTGGGATCATGCTGTTTACCTCTGGCATCGGCGGCCATAGGATGCGATAACGAAGCCTCGATGCATTGCCATGACAGCCTGTGGTCAGCTGATGACCCTGGATGCTGTCATGAATCACTTCCTGCCGGTGATGTCCGAGTGACGTCTTTGGCAGAAAGTGATCATTTGTGCTGTGCAAAGGGATTGTGAAGCATCTGTCTGCATATCACAAACAGTTGCACTGTGTACTGCTTAGGTGTCCTAAAGGGGCCCTGTAAAATAAAGAAGTAAAAAAATAAAAATAATAATAGTTCTTATCACCCCCCCCTTTTGCCCCATTGAAAATAAGACATATCTATTTTCCAAAAAGAAGTAACATAGATTTTGCATCATCGCATTCAGAAATGCGCGATCTCTCAAAAGATAAAATAAATTAATCAGATCAGTAAACTGCGTAATGGAAAACAAAATCTAAAACACCTAAATTATGTTTTTTTTTGTCACTGCAACATTGCAATAAAATGCAATAACAGGTGAAAAACACATCATATCTACCCGAAAATGGTATCATGAAAAATGTCTGGTCAAGACGCAAAAAATAAGCCATCACACAGCCCCAGATCCCGAAAAATGAAGCGCTACGGGGCGTGGAAAATAGGAAATGGTGACAAAAGCGCAATTCTTTTCTTTAAAAACTTCTGAAGTTATTTTCAACACTTAGATAAAAGCAAAAGTATACATGTTTGATATGTACGAACACATACCTACCCGAGGCATCACATGTCAGTTTTACCATATAGTGAACATAATGAATAAAATATCAAAAAAACAATCATGTAATTGCACTTTTATTTTGCAATTTCACCGCACTTGGAGTTACTCCCTATTTTACAGTGCACTCTATGATAAAATTAATGATTTCACCTGAAAATACAACTTGTCCTGAAAAAAAACAAGTCTCATATGTCTATATCGACATAAAAATAAAAAAGTTATTGCTCTTGAAAGAAGGGGAGGGAAAAACGAAAAACCGGAAAATGGAAAATGGGGGTGAAGGGGTTTTGGCTGGACCTTTCGTCTTTTTATTTATTTATTTAAAAATATTTTAAAACTTTTTCTCTCTTACAATTTTCTTACATTACACTGATAGCTTCCAAAAAGGTCCTACCTCCTGCTGGGTCTGATAAGTGTACTAAGATAGCAGATATGAGGGGAGGGTGGTATTTTTAAGTTCCTGGCTGGCTTAGGGCAGTGACACGACGCAAGATACATGTGAGATACTCGTATGAGTCTCGCATGCCTCACTCGACACGGCTGGCAGCTGTCTGGACTGGAGCATGGAGCTGCATGTGTTGCTATGCAGCTGATGTGACGCACCCCCAAGGACCAGGGTACTCGAGACCGGGATATTGTGTCTCTGGGGTGTCAGGGTGCTGTGGCCTGGTCCCGTTGTCCTAGGTGTGGCAATAAAAAGGGAATAAAGTTTATGGGTTTTTCGTGAAGTCACCCGTGGTGTGTGGTCAGCATGGACCACCACTGCCGTATTCCTGTCAGGGACGATGATGAGGGGCAGCCTAGATGGTGAGCCCTCCATGGTTGGGCTGGTTGTCCCTGGGACAGCTATAGAAAAGGGGTTTGTGTGCTCTGGATGATGCACTTATCTGTCCCCGCAGTTCTTCCAGCCAGCACGCAGGGACAGCTAACAGGTGGCTCCGCAGGTGGAGATTCTGCCGCGACTCATAGAATAATAATCTCTCACACGTTTTGAGTTGACCGGGTACTTTACTTGTGACACAGCAGCAGTTCTTGCAAAACACAGTCTTTCACAAACGTTGTGGACCGGTTCTCACCACTGCTCCGGGCTCAGGATTTCACTGCAGCCAAGACAGTTCCTCTGCGACACTCCCCTCAGTGTACCTTTCAGACCCTGCTGTTCTGGCTCTGTCCTCACATACGGTTTCGGTCCATCCGTCACAGGCTTTGTAGTGATACTTTCCCTCCTTAGGTCACTAGCCTTAGTACGATGGCTTTGTCCTACTCCATAGCGGTAGTTAGGTCGCAGGTCATTGAGCTCCCGCACCCCGCCGGGGAGTCTTCTGGTTAGGGTCATGTAGGTTTCCCCCGCCACCAGTGGCGTAACTTCGGGCCCTGGGGCCCCGATGCGAAAGCTCCAATGGGGCCCCCAATTATTACAAATCCTTAATAGTATTAGTCTTTTTCTATGGGCCAAAGGGACTTTTGGGGCCCCCCTAGGCTCCGGGGCCCGGTGCGATCGCAACCCTGCACCTGTTGTAGTTACGCCCCTGCCCGCCACATCTACAGAGACACCACTCTGGCTGTCCTGGCCTAGCCACCAGTCACCAGTATTAGTTGGGCTCACCTGGCTCCTTCAATCTCTCTCCTGTTTTCAGCCTGGGTCCCCGGTCGGCCATTAGTAGCAGCTGCCGGGCCACATTGTTCTCTCACTGCTTGTGGTTATCAGTGCTCACCTTAGGGGTGTCTCAGCTGGGGGATGCTTCCCTTCTCTATCCTTCAGGGAATTCCATCGATTGTCTCACCCAACGTAGTGTTTCTGTGTTTAAATACTGTTCCTCCACCCCTTTGTCCGGGTTCTCTCTTTCTTCCCACCCACACGTTCTGCTCCCGCCACCCCTTGCCTGACATAGTGACTTGGCTCAGGGTCGGGGCCCATTTGTGTGCGGATGTTTTGTTAGTTGACAATCTTACCTTGTCCAGCTGCAGTTCACCCTGTGGCTGCCCGGTTGCAGGGGCGCCACAGATGCGCTCCTGTCCGGAGAGTCGGTGGCCATGCTGAGTGAAGCATGCGAGACTCGTATGAGTATCTCACATGTATCTCACATCATGTGTCTCTGACCTTAGCAATATAAATCCTACAATCAGATTTTGGGGTAAGATATTTCCAATTAATTATCTTGTAGGAAATATCTATACATCTATGCGTCATTCAAAATAAGCAATGGTCTTTGGACTTTAAATTGTGTTCTCAGGATTGTCAGCTTTATCGAACATGACTGTCTGCTTATGTTCCA
The DNA here is from genome assembly GCA_033576535.1 of Allobates femoralis. Taxonomy (NCBI): domain Eukaryota; kingdom Metazoa; phylum Chordata; class Amphibia; order Anura; family Aromobatidae; genus Allobates; species Allobates femoralis. Next base: position 63,309,557 of record JARQOC010000006.1, on the reverse strand, counting down.
CATAGTAAATAGTTATACTTTCTACTATAAAATTGTTCACAATGTAAAAAATCGACTACAGCTACAAATGCTCTGACTTTACTTCCTATACAATGTGCTGTGATGAGATGAGACGCTCACGGGGTGTATATTACAGTATTTAAGCTGTGAAACACAATACTCCAGAATCCTGAGGCTAAAGACATTGATAATTATCTACAGAGATGAGCCGACTCTCAATGATAAAACGACATGACAGTCTATTGTGCGCTGCCGGCTAGATCATGTATGGAATGCGATATATTGCCCTGTCCTAAACATAAAAGGAACGATAGTGTCAGACTGTAATCTGACTTCTTACATGACACATGAATCTAGATATGAAACATTACACATTTATTTCAAATATATTTATGTACACTAGTGATGAGCGAGTAGTAGTATACTAGAGTTCAGATAGCGCTCCGAATACTTTGAATGAGTAACAAATCCAGTGCAAGTCAATCGGGAACTCACTCAAATCTGAATACTGAAACAGTTGAAAGTATTTGGTATCTGAACCTGAATATCTTAGGGCGGCTTCCAACACGTTTTTCGTGATCCGGGGATGTCCGTTGTGAACCGGACAGCCTCAGACCTGATTTCGGCCCCATAGGAATACTATGATGGCTATTTGCCATCCGATTTCCATCATCAAATTGGATCCTTCTGGATTCGGCACAATCCAGTGCTCCCTAACATGGGAGTCTATGGTGACGGATCCGACATAAAATCAGTCCGGCTCCCGGATGCTGAGACTCAGTGCCGCCGGCGCTGAACTTCAGCACCTGGAGAGCTCCTCGCTGACATTTCGGGACCGCGGCTAGCTCCCGCTGGCCGGATTTTTGAAATTTTAGCAGGGACAGTTCCTGAATCCTGCGATCTGCAGATTCCGGCAGAAAACAGGACCGGAGGGCATATTTGCCCTCCGGTTCTGTTCTATCCGGGGCTGTCAGGTTCTGTCCGCAGCTTCCAGCAAAACACCAGACAGAACCTGATAGACCAAAACAGTGGTGTGAAGCCGCCCTTACTAATCGCTCATCACTAATGTACACACAGAGGGCTGTGAAAACCACCTGCTCACTTCAGAAAGTCAACTGTTGATTCATATTTCTTCTGCCGTCTTTGGGTAACTTATCACAGATCCAATCACTAGTTTGGCGCAAAAAGTAATAAAAAACAAAACACATTTCCAATCAACTTAGGCTGGCTTCACACCACGGCTCTATCAGGTCCGGGGCTGTCCGGGGTGAACCCGACAGCCCCGGAACCCCGATTTTACAACAGTGCAGCCCTGTGGGGTCGGATGGCAGCTATCTGCCATCCGGTTTCCATCTGTCCGGTAGGATCAGGGGCAATTCAGATTTTTCTCCCAGACACAAAAATGCTGCTTGCATTCGGTCCTAATATGCCCTCCGGTCCGGTGTGCAGCCGGACGCAGCTGCAGCTTCGGATGAATCAGGACCACGGCTCGCGGGAAGCTAGCTGCAGTCCTGAAATAACAGCAGCGTCCAGCCGCAGGTGTCCGGTTCCTGGATCCTCGCGGACCGGGGCAATCTGGCCTCATAGGCTCCATGTTAGGGAGTGCCGGATTGCACTGGATCCAGGAGGATCTGGGGGAATCCGGGAGGATCCGGGAGACGGCAATTTCAGGAGATTTTTCTCCCCGGACACAAAAACGTTGCAAGCAACGTTTTTTTGTCCAGGAGAAAAATCCAAATTCCCCCGGATTCCTCCGGAGAGATGGAAACCGGATGGCAAATGGCTGCCATCCGGCTCCATCCAGCCCCATAGGATACTATGGGGCCATAATCCAGCCCGGGGCTGTCTGGTTTACACCGGACAGTCCCGGATCGGACGCTGCCGTGCAGTTTTTTCAGTTAGAAACCTGATTCTTATAGGATCTAGTTTTTTGCCCATTCACTTTGATGCCAGGTAGACTCCTGTTGCTTCAGGTTTTTTCCTGACATCATTAAAGTGAATGGGCAAAAAACTAGATTCCGTAAGAATCAGGTTTTTAACTGAAATAACTGATCTTCCTGATTTGAAAAAAAAACACAAGTGTGAAAGCGGTGTTAGGGTGCCACTGCCGGGGGTCCCGCCTAACGGCCGCACTTGCACCACACTTGCAGCAAGCCGCATGCATTGTCAAAGGGGCTTGCGGTAAGTGTGCGGCAACTGCTGACCGTGTTTTTTTTCGCTGCCACACCTGTCACAACTGCACTTGCCACACCTTACCACAAGCCCCATACACAATGCATGGGGCTTGCCGCAAGTGCGGCTGTTAGGCAGGACCCTCGGCAGATGAGTTTTTTTTGTCCGGATCCACCTTATGGGAGCATTTGTGTACCCATATTACGGGTGTAAGCTCAGACATGACTGGGGTATAAGGACCCTTAAGGGTTGTTCCCTTGGCCACGTTCTAGCAATCCCGACAACAATACGACCTGGTAAGGCTTGCTGAAACGTCGCTTTGTGATCGCTGGTGAGATGTCAAACAGTTAGATCTACTGAACGACGCAGCAATGATACAGCGACCCGTATAACGACCTCGGCGGTTGTTGGGACCCTGTCACACAGCAGCTAGTCTGACAACTCAGACTTACGTGGCTACGAGTTCTGAGTCGCCAACGAGGTCGTTGTTAAGGCGTCCAACACACCGATGCATGCTGGCCAGCGGGAACCCAACAATCAAAAAATGGTCCAGGCCATTCCGACACGATCGGCGATCTCACAGCGGGGGCCCGGTCGCTGCTACGTGTCAAACATAGTGAGATTGCTGACGATGTCGCTGTTGCGTTACAAAACCTGTGATGAAACAGTGATCTTGCTAGGTGTGGCAGGGGCTTAACAGACTGCTTCATAGATCACTATAACGCTAGGGACAGACGGCCGTATATTCTCTCATCCCAGACATTCCGGTTAATTATGTAAATCACACTGATCAAACTCTGACCAGACTGTGAGAATAGTGTAATGCCATTATCTCAGATGAGAAGATGGAGAAAAAAAAATCTCCATTTTATCCACTGTGTCATTCCATCAAAATCAAATGTCAACTGAGTACAGTCCGATATTTTCCACTGACTTGCATGGCCGCATTTGATCCAAATTGAAGCTAATTCGGGCATGCTGACATTTTTTCCTTCCACCTTAAAATAAATCAATCTAATATAAAACGGAGTGTGTGTAAGTATGTCCACTAAAGGAATCCACACCTTCATATTTAACCCATTGTATTTTGTTATAGCTAAGAACAGTGTATTACTATCCTGGGCAAAGCCAGGTGCTACAGCTAGTAAATAAAAATAAAAAAAAACGGACTTGTGAGCATCTCCATAGAATGACAATGGTCCAAGTGTGATCGGATGTTTTATCAGATTGCACCTGGACTGAAAATATGGCAATGTGAGTGAGCCCTAAAATGTTAGTTGTGATCTATAGGTTAAGATCCCACAATGAGTTTGCAATATTTTGCTGCGCCAGAAATGCAGCTTCTCCCAGTTCCAGTAAAATGGATAGGAGTTAGGGGGCCGTCACACGCACAGATATCTATAGCGATATTGTAAGCGATCACGTGCACGCGCAATCGCTTACAATATCGCTCACATCGCTGGTGAGATGTCACACAGACAGACTCACCAGCGATGCGGAGCCGCGATCTCGCTCGTTACTATGGTACACATCGGGTAACTAGGGCCGCGCGTCGCTTAGTTACCCGACGTGTACCATAGTTACCATCTCCCAGCATAGACTCTGCGCTGGGAAATCGCTCATCGTGGTGTTATACACCACGATGAGACAGATTGTCAAATCGCTCATCGCTAGATCTGAGAACCGGAGCTCAGATCAGCGATGTCACGATCAAGCGATTTCACATCGTGAATCGCTTGATTACATGCAACGATTTCTTGCCCGATATCGCTTAAGCGATCAAAAAGGAGATCGCTTAAACGATATCGGGCAAGAAATCGTTCCGTGTGACGGCCGCCTTAGGCACATGCCCAGTAATCATCTGTCAGAACAGATCCAGCAGCAATCTGTTGGCAATAAAGCTGCACAAACACAACTTGTTTTGTCCATTTTGACAAAATTGATTTTTACAGGATCCGTTCTCTTAACATTGGAGTCTATGGAAAACGGATCTGTTAACGGCTTGCCATTTATCTTCAATTTGAAAATGATCCAGTGATAAAAACGGATCCTTTATAAATGAAAGAAAAATGTGGGCTAAATAGCAAATCAGTTAATGGATCCGTTTTCCAGACTCCCATGCTGGAAAAAACAGATCCTGCAAAAATAATTTGTGCTTGCACAACTTTTTTGCCAACAGATTGCTGATGTGATCTGTTCATATGAATGCGATCTGTTCATGTGAATGTGATCTGTTCATGTGAACATAGGGCCGCTTTATGGCCACTTTACACACACCAACTTATCTGTCCAACTTCTGAACAGATCTCTGGTTGCAGTGAAATCATGGACACATTGTTCCATTTGTACACAGCCACAAAATGGAGCAATGTGTCCATGATTTCACTGCAACCAGAGATCTGTTCAGAAGTTGGTCACAGAAATTTGTGTGTGTAAAGCGGCCCTTATGGCCACTTTACACGTCCAGATATCGGCGTCCAACTCCAATAAAAAGTCACGTGGTTCGTGCGTTGGCCCCGATATTGTTGGTGCGTTGTATGGTTTAAATGTCCAATGCGACGCAAGAACGATGCGAAACAGATATCGGGGATCAAATGAGCCTGCTCTCCAACGGACCGATATTGGATGGCCAATCTGGGCGGATCGTGTTGTGTGAAAGCCCAACCCCGACTTGGAGACCAACTTCCCCTATTCTCTCCCATGTTAAATGGTCATTCCTGGGTCGGCCGCACAAGGGGGAGTATACATCGCAGTTGCGTTGCCTGCCGATATCGCGCTGTGTAACAGCTCCTATGTGATCTGGGATTTGTGCCAAAAAAGTGCGCGCTCCCGTGCCGTTGTATCCAACATCGGCCCGATGTTGGGACGTGTAAAGTGGCCATTAGGATCACGTCACACACACACAGATATCTGTGTAGATATTGTTTGCAGGTCTCTGGTTGAAGTGAAATCATGGACACATTGTTCTATTTGTATATGGCCAAAAAATGGATCGATGTGTCCATGATTTCACTGCAACCAGAGATCTGCGAACAATATCTGCACAGATATCTGTGTGTGTGAAGTGGACCTTAGGCGGCCGTCACACGCTTCAATCTTGTGAGCGATATTGTTAGCGATCACATGCACGCGCGATTGCTAACAATATTGTTCACATCGCTGGTGAGATGTCACACAGGCAGACTCACCAGCGATGTGGGCCAGCGAGATCGCTGGTAACTATGGTACACATCGGGTTACTAGGCGCCGCGCGGCGCTTAGTAACCCGACGTTTACCATAGATACCATCTCCCAGCATAGGCTCTGCCGCTGGGAGATGGATCATCGTGGTGTCACACACCACGATGATGCAGATTGATCAAGCGATTATCGCTTGATATGAGCTCCGGCTCACCAATCTGCGATCTAACGATTTTACATTGTAAAATCGCTTGATTACACGCAGCGATGCACAAACGATATCGCTTAAGCGATCAAAAAGCAGATCACTTAAGCGATATCGTTCAAGAAATTGATGCGTGTGACGGCCGCCTTAGCCTTATGGAGTTCTCATGCCAATTTTTTTTGTTTTGTTAATACAGGGCATATTGACCTGTCGGCCCACACACGCTCCTTGCCTACGAAAACAACCATTCTCAGAGACTGCAGAGGTGGCGGTAACCTGGGCAATCAGCAATAGAATTTTAAAAAGTCCACCCATTCCTGAGAACAAAGAGGATTTTTAATATCAAGGAAATTGCAAATGTTGCATGTGTCACAAGCACTTTGCAGTTTTAAACATTTAGGAAGTTGAGACTAATTTTATTATATTTTGTATATTTATTGTTTTACATTATATTTATATTTATACACATGCACACACATTGCTGAGAATTTCCGGCATGTACCTTGTTCACTTGGGTTTCCTATTTGTCTACAGTCTGTGTGATTTCCTATCATTCCCACCCGCTTTGTGTCTCCTTTGTTTCCTTGCTCTCAGCCCTTTTGCTTTACTCATTCCCATTTCACCAGCTATATTTAGCTTTCCTATACCGCTTTACATGGCATTGGCCATTTTTTCTTCTTGACACGCAGTTGCTTCTTTTTATGAGCGGCCCTGCAGATATGACTACACCAACCACCACTCTCTAAAATGTCAGCTATATACAGGGCCTGGTAATTGCAGCTCTCCACTATAATCACTGTGTATCGCCGGCTCGGAGCATGTAAACAGTTGCTTCGCTTTATTCGAGTTGGAGCCGGAATGATTTTGCAGCAAAGGAGAAGATAATGGCAGATGTTTACAGACCCCTCTATTCATATTTTATTCCGGAGTGGCCCCCCCAGCCCCCTACTGTCCGCAGCAAGGCCATAATTTGCATGTTACTTACAACACAAACTCTTGGATGATGCAAATGTGTCTCTTTATTCTCCACTTGTTATAATGAGATTTGCATGTTTATAAAACAGAAGTGGGAACAGATAAAGCAATCAGGAGACAGGCTGTGTGCAGCCAGTGCCGCTAACTAGGCAGATAGAGAGGCGGATATACAAATATATAACAATAAAGAAGAAAATCTGTTCTGTACAAGAAAAATAAAGTTAAAAAAAAAAAAGTTACAGCCCATTTAGAAGATACAATAATGGAGTAAGGCCGGCTTCACGCCACGATTTCGGAGTTTCCGAGTGTATCCTTGTCAATGCAACTGTAGAGTTATTTTTGCCTGATCTGACACTCAGATGAGGCATAATACCGCTACTGTTGCATACAGTTGCACAAACAAACCTGGATGCAGTCAGATGCCTTTTTAGCCTGATCACATCTGAACGGAAGTGTGAAACCAGCCTAAGGCCGGCTTCAAACCACGGCCAGATCCACTCTGGGGCTGTCAGCCCCGACCGGATCTGGACATAGAATCGGAGGGCCTCTGGTCCGGTGTGCAGCCAGATGCCGCTAATAGCAGCTGCAGCTGCTGATTATTTAAGATCGCAGTTAGCAGGGAGCTAGCCGCACTCCACTCCTGAAATTACAGCAGTGTGCAGCCACCGGTGTCCTGTTGCCAGATCGTCCCCATAGACTCCCATGTTAGGGAGCGCCGTATTGCCCCGGATCCGGAAGAGTCCGATTTGGGGAGATTTTTCTCCCCGGACACAAAAATACTGCATGCTCCGATTTTGTGTCAGGAAGAAAAATCCGATTCCTCCCGGACACATGGAAACCGGATGGCAGAGAGCTGCCATGCAGCTCCATCCGGCCCCATAGGATACAATGAGGCCAAAATCTGATCTAGGGCTGTCCGGTTTACACCGGACAGCCCCGGATCGGATTTCATCATGGTGTGAAGCCGGCCTAACAGGCATTTGTAGGAATGCTAGGTCTGAACCATTGGCTCATCAGGGCTGGGGTCATACAAGTGTATAAGAAAAAAAAAAAAAAAAAAAAATCTATAAAATTCAGATGCCATACTGTTGGATCGTTTTTTGCAATTCTGACCAGCTTTACTTTGTGATGTGATAACTCCGGAAGCTTCAACGGATCCCAGTAATTCCGAGACTGTTCTTTCATGACACATTGTACTTTATGTTAGTGGTATATTATGAACAATAGGATTTGCAATTATTTATGAAAAATTTAAAATTTTACAACAAAAAAAAGCATAAGTTTTGCAATTTTCAAACTTTGATTTTTATGTCCCAAAACCAGATAATTATATCACACAAAATAGTTCATAAATAACACGTCATCAGAATAATTTTTTAAAACAAACTTTAAGTGTATGTGCACATCTGACGTTTCTGCATCTTTGCAGACCGTCCGGAAACCGGTGGAGAATGGCAGAAACTTAGTTTTCTGAGCTCAGCAGTGTCCCTCGTTTTGTTAGCGTTTTGCTAATGTTTTGCGATCGGTTTTATAGCGTTTGTACAGCGTTTTCTCGGCGGTTTTCTGGCGGTTTTTCTTAGCGTTTTCCAGACTGGTTTTTGGTGCACTTGTAAGCTAGATCCGCTGGAAAAAACGCTCAAAAGAAGTCACTTGCTCTATCTTTGAAAACCGGTGGAAAACCGGTGAAGAAACTGGAAAGGAGACAAAAAAAAACGTTCTAATGTAGACAGCGTTTTCTAAACTCCATTGACTAGCATGTTAATCCAACCGGTGGCTAGGATTAACATAAATTAACATAAAACTCAGCGGAAACCGCCGACGGAAAACGCTCAAAAACAGCCCACAAAACGACTGATGTGCACATACCCTTTGGGCCGCTTTACACACACCAACTTCTGTGACCAACTTCTGAGCAGATCTCTGGTTGCAGTGAAATCATGGACACATTGCTACATTTGTACACAGCCACAAAATGGAACAATGTGTCCATGATTTCACTGCAACCAGAGATCTGCTCAGAAGTTGGTCACAGAAGTTGGTGTGTGTAAAGCGGCCCTAAGCCTTCCAACAAAGAAAAAGTATCAGCAATTTCTTATTTTTCCAATAAAATTTGCAAAGACAAGTACCGGTATATTTTTTGTTAGAGACCACACAACATTTGAAATTACTTTGAGAGTCCCATGTGACGGAAAATATACAAAAGTGACACAATTTTAAAAACTGCCCCCCTCAAGCTACTCAAAACCACATTCAAAAGAAGTTTATTAACCCTCTAGGAGCAGAATTATTATTATTATTTATACAGCACCATTAATTCCATGGTGCTGTCCATGAAAGGGATGAAAGCAAGGTGGAAGAAAAAAATTGAACATAAAAATTTCCCACAAAAATATTGCTTTTCCTCCAAATTCTTCATTTTGCTAATAGTAACATGCAGTGGTGTAACATGAAGCTCACGGGCCCCGATGTGAAAACTCCAACGGGGGCCCTAATTATTGCAAATCTTTAATAGCAATAGTCCTTCTATAGGCCAAGGGGACTTTTGGACCTTCTATGCTCCAGGGCCCGGGTGCGGTTGAAACTAATGTAGCCCTTGGTAACAAGAGACAATGGACCATACAATTTGTTATGCAATTTCTCCTGAGTACAATAATAGCCCATATGTGGTGAAAAACTACTGTTAGGTTTCACGGCAGGGCTCAGAAGGGAGGAAGCGACATTCGATTCTTGGAGCACAAAATTACCTGAATTACATAGAGCATGCCATGTCAAATTTGCAGAGCCCCTGATGTGCCTAAACAGTTAAAGGAAAACTGTCAGGTCAAAAATCCATATATAACTGCTATCATGTTCTAATTCCTCCCTTTAAGCTCTCTCTATTGATGTATTTCTATTATTTATATTTCCCTCCTATCTTCTGTAAACTTCAAATAAAGAGATTCATTCCATCTGTCACTCACAGTGAATGATCCACTTAGTTCTCTGGAGGGGGCTGTATTCTTCTCTCTGCTCTCTGTGTTTGCAGCATCACAAGAGGTCAAATACAACACAGAAACTGTCATAGCAGGTATACCTGCTTAGAGAAGCAAATGGAGTTTAGATTAGGCAGATCTGTAATAGCTCTCTCCCTCCATGTCCTCATCAGAACAATAGCTCCCTATTTAAACTGAAACCACTCTGCACTTGGAGTAAAGGGAGGAGGGAAGAGAGCTGTCAGACATTTCGGTTTCCGCTCACTCACCATGTCGGCCATTTCGCGGCCGCCGCCCGGCCCATTCCTTTAGGGGGTGGCCCTACAGGTGGGCTATACCACCAGCCACCTGGGCCAGCCTGCCCCTGCTTACAATGGAGAGGACTAATGCAGGAGCTCTCTGCAGGGTCTGACAATGCTGATAACATGGAAACTGGAAAGTGTACATTAATGATTTTACATGTTTTTAAAAGGTCTGCCCACGCCGTATCCAAGGGCAAGATTAGTATCATACTGAAAAATGACCCGACACTGTCCCTTTAAACAGTGAAAACCCCCCACAAGTCACCCCACTTTGGAAACTACGACCCTTAATGAATTTATTTAGTGGTGTGGTGAGTGCCTCCATAGAATTTTACATGTAACGTTGACCTGTGAAAATAAGAAATCACATTTTTCCCACAAAAATTCTACTTTAGCCCCTTATTTTCATTCTCACATTGGCAATAGGAGAAAATGGACTGTGCAATGTGTTGTGTAATTTCTCCTGATTATACAGATACCTCATATGGGATGGAAAACTACTTTTGAGGCTCAGTACAAAGCTGAGAAGAGAAGGAGCTCTGCATTATAGTGCAGATTTTGCTGTAATGGTTTACGGCTGCCATGTCACATTGGCACAGCTCCTGAGGAGCCAGAACAGCAGAATTCTCCATAAGTGACAACGTTTTGCAAGCTACACCCCTCAATGAATTCATCTAGGAATGCAGTGAGTATATTGACACTGCAGGTATGTCACAGAGTTTTATAACTTTTGTTGGTCAAGAAAAAAGAATTCCATTTTTACCACATGGTATCTATGTTCCCCTTTTAATGCTGTTCTTTAACACATTAAAAAAACAACAAAAAAAACAAAACACATTTGCTATTACCATCCTTCTCATTTTTTGGCTATCGCATGTCAATGTCAGCTGTCATCCTCTGATTGGCTGGTGGCGTATATTATGGTGCAGGGACCCAATGGGTCTCTGCACCGCAATACACTTCCTCAGACGCTCATCCAGCTGAAGTAGCCTTTGGGGTCGGTGGGCCAACCCTACAGGGCGCCTGGGGTCGGTGGGCCTGGTTGCGATTTTTGCAACCGTGATCAGTACGACCCTACCCACACCTCTAATTCGCAGCTTTCTGCCTATGTACAGCGTACACAAAAAGATACCAATCAGTGGTGTGGTCGGAGTTATACAGAGCTCAGCATTCAGAGAACTGATAGACCTGCAGCATAGAAAACACTTTTTAATCAAAAGTGCAGAACAGAATGAAATAAGTGATACATCGCTGGAATCAGGGTCTCTGTCCCTACAGTATGATGCTCTCAGATTTGATAGCAAAAACCTGCTGCCAGATATTTTGTAACATAGTGCATATACATGATGCTATTGTGCAAGTCTAGAACTCACCAAGTATTTTGCAGATTTCATGATTTTAGTTGTTAATTTCATTTCTGCACATTTTACAATAGAGCACAAGGCGGATTTGATCCTTATTAAATGTGGAGCGTCTGCTCCAAAGGTTTATTTTTAACGCTGCAAGTTAATTGACTTTGTTTATTGTCATTGAATTCCCTTATGCTTTAGAATTTCAGTGCAAAATCTGCGACCCAAATTTTGGAAGGAATCCAGCCTTCAACGACAGTAGATTTGTTACAGAAACTGCAGTTTTGTCCATGGGTCAGATCTAGATTTCAGCTTTAGCCCTCTCCATACGAAAGGGGCAGCACTGCAGGACTGACAACCATGAGCACAGATAACAAAACCATTGTAAAAAACGGTAGCACATTCTGATGCTCTGCTGCCCTATTCTGCTAATGGTTTGGGTTATGAACTTATATAAAACATATTGATTGCCTAGGGAGAGGAGTTTTATAGTAAAATATCCACTAAAAATCAGTAGAACAGAAGTATATACGAGTACATAGTGCAAGTAAGTCTCTACTAAACTTTGCGTGGATTTTAGAAAATACTGCAGAAGTTATAAGAAACTTTTCCAGATTAGAAAGCAAAACCTGCTTTTCTTCCAGGTCCAGCACCATTGCTGCCCATGGGCTGTGTTTGGTATTACAAATCAACACTATGGCTAAGTTCACATTTAAGGGGGTTTGCGTTCCTGTTCCTATGCGGTTTTGTTCTGCAAAAAGCATGTGTTAATGCACCCATACGTTTCAATGCAAAACGCAATGAAAACTAATGCAAAAATGCATGTCATTTTCAGAAAACGTAAAATGCATGAAAATGATGTGTTTTTGCATGCATTTTCATTGTGTTTCCCATTGAAACCTCTGGGTGCGTTTTTGGGTGCGTATCCAATGCGTTTTTGGCACACATGTTGTCAAAAATGCATTGCAACCCAAACGCAAACGAAATGCAGATGTGAAAAGGCCTTATTTAAAGTGATCCTGTCAGGTCCCCTATACACACATAACCAAGACCAGTTCTGTGCACATTTCTAGAACCTCTGCCTATAAAGCTGGAAACACACATCCGAGTGACATGTGAGTTACTCGCACAAGTCTCGCATTACTCACCCAGAACGGCCTCTACCTTCCTGGATTGGAGAGTGCAGATGCATAGAAACACTTACAGCTCCACGCACCTGTCCAGAGAGGCAGGGGCTGTTCCAGGTGAGTTATGCAAGACTCTTTCGTGTAACACGTACTGTATGTCACTCAGATCGTCCATATCTAGCCTAGGGCAGGAGATACTTGCACAAATGTCACATGCCTCACCTGGCACAGCTGCTGTCTGTCTGTACAGAAGCACATCATCTGCATAGAAACACATGCAGCTGTGAGGTTCCTGTCCAGAGAGTTGGTGGCCATTCCAGGTGAGGCATCCGAGACTCATGCAAGTATCTTGCATACGTCTCACTCAGTATATCTCTGGCCCAACAGTTCCTTCATGTAGTAGCATACATAAACAGATCTTCAGAAAAAGTATTCCTGAAGTTAGTTCATGACATGTTAATTAGGGCTTTGACTAGTCGAGTGGGCGTTAGTTCCCCTGACTAGTCAGCCCACATAACATGCTTTACCCAGCCGGCGATATCAGCAGTACAATACAAAGTGTTGTGTGTGTGAAGCTCAACTGCGCCATCCCAGCACCTGGAGAGCAGAGGCACTACCTCTGATGGCGGCCTACCTGGTGGGGTGCCACATTCCTTCTTGGCAAAGGTGAGCTCGTCCCCGAGCAACCTGGTAACACAGACACTTTCTAATTTTTTTTTTTTTTAAATAACAACAATTACAATACGCAACATTTTTCTTCCCTTTCGGGAGGCACTTATACTTAAGCGTTGTAAAGACACAGTCCAAGTCCTTCAAGGTTGTCAAGGAGAAAAAGAATCAAAATTATAAAAAGGTCCTTAAAAAGTGCTCATAAAAACAAAACACATATTCAGTCTTGTGAGCAGTATCCCCTACCGGAGTTCATAAACAGTTCTTTGTCAAAGTCCTCCGCCTGACTATACGGTGATCATGGCGGATTAACTATATACACACACTTTACAAGTTTCCATTTTATAGTTTCCCGGTACCTAACTAACCAGTTACATACACTATGTACAACTTCAACATTCTAACTACTATTTACATGGCTTTCTAGGTCTTACTTTAGGGGTAAGGGCCGCTTGCCCGCAAACGGTCCTCCCCTCTCAAAAGTACAGCTGACTCTGCGTGCAGGGCTCAAGGCTGCAGGATCTTGTACACCCCGCAAAACATGCCAGCCTCGCCGTCCCATACACCGGGTGTAGCCAACCTCATCTCTGGGGTGGAGGTCCCGACCGGGGTTTCCTTTGGTGAGATGCGACTCAACGTATCTTCTGCTGATGAAAAACCTCCTGCCCCAAGCTGTTCCGAAAGATGGAAGTCGACAACTATTCCTCAGCGCGGCTCTGCCCGGTTGAGTACCAAAGTATTTTATACATAGGCCTTCTCCTCCAGGTTAACCTCTTCTTGCTACTGTGCTACTGCCAGTGGTCTCGGTGCTGTCGTCGCTCTTCCTCCTCGGTGGTTTGTCTTTGCGCCCAGTAGTCACCATCGTATATGCACTCGACCCTGCTTCCCACCTGGGCCGCAATCGGACACCCCTCTGTCAGGCTTTCATAAGATGCCCAATGTGCCCTTCCACCCTTGACCTCCCGGGCCTCTGCCAAGCTCACACTGCTCTCCTGCTCAGCAACTGCGGTTAACGGCCCACAACTACGTACTGTTTAGCAATTGGCTCAGTTCTTTTATAGCCTCTTTGAAGTTGTCAAAACCGGTAAACTGTACCCAGTCTATAGCCTCCCCAGTTGCATTGGGAGCTTTCTCGCCCTCTTGTCCGCCAGCCAGAGTGGCTGTCCCGCTGCTCGCCGTGATGCCTCATTTGCTCCTCGCACCACGCTACTCTTTTTCGCTCTGGTTCTGGAGCCTCACCCTTCTGGCCCTTTATCACTCCTCTAGGTGTGGTCAGCAACACTCTATAGCAGGCCTCCTTGGTTTTTCTTTACCACTCGGGGCGGGCCTGCCATTTCATGCCTTCACTAAGGTCCTTCCCACGACAAAGGCCAAGACACGCCCCCAGACCTGCACATAGCGCTCGTTCTTTTTTCACCACCATTTTTGCAAGCTACACAGTCTTTTAAAGTTCTTTAAGGCACATGAGACCCGGTGTTACTAGGCCGCTCGCATCCTGTTTGTGACGCCTGGAGCTGTCGCACCCCAGGGCCGTGAGGTACTGGGAACCGGGCTGTTAAGCAGTCCTGGGAGTCACAGGGGTTGAGACCCGGCTCTGTGCCCCTGGGTTCAGTTGTTAACAGAGTTCTTGGCTTGATAGGGAAAGGGGTGATGAAAGGGAAAGTTAGTTGTGACACCACCTGTGGCTTGTGGTCATTAGTGGCCACTGCTGGTGCAGAACTTCTGGGAACGATGGACGGCCAGCTGGGATGGAGCGACTCCCCGTGGGCAGAGCAGATACCTAGACCAGTGGATGTGGTAAGGGTGTAGGAGCAAAGCAACAGACAGACTCATGGTTTGTTGGTTCCTCAGTCCTTTTACTGGTGCAACTGGAATACTGACAGATGATGGTATACTGAGCCCTTACACCAGAGAGCAACTCGGGGTTCTCCTCACCCAACAGGTTCTGAGGCCTCCATGCTGCGCCTTGTTAGTAGGTCCCTGCTGCATCTTAAACTGAACAGCTTGCCCTCACTCTCTTCTGCTTGGTGCCAGTATGGCAGGCAACTCGAGTTCTTCTTAGCCCCATGTCTCGGGCAGCTGTTCCTGGGCTCTTTATGCTGCTTTACCTCCGGGCACGGTGTGGCTGGGGAACTTGGAATTTCCCACCTTCGGGTATTGGCTGCCGGGTCATTAGGCCTGTAATGTTGTTATATCTTCTGCAGTTTGCTTGTGTCTTCCCTGTTTGTTTTTCTGCCTAGTAACAGTGACGTAAGATAGAGGAGGAGCTGGGGCAGGAGAAGGGGGAGCTGGGAAAGGGAAGAGTTTCATTAAAGTATGGCCGCTCGACTGAGCAGTTCAGCATATCTGTGTGCGCTTCTGGATTTATCCTCATCTGCACTACAACACTACAATTGGCGATGAGGAAGCGTTCAGTCATCAGCTAAAGGTATTTCAGTGCCACAAGATCATCAGTGCTCACCATGGCTTGTCTACCTGTATTCCCAGCTTTTGATGTGCATCAGTCCCAAGCAAACCTAGCAGCATGTTGGGATAAATGGCTGAAGCGCTTTGAGATATTTCTGCAAGCCATAAACATAGCCGATGATACAAGAAGGAAAGCCATGTTATTACACTATGCAGGGGAGCAAGTCTATGATATCTTCACTATTCTGCCTAACACAGGGGAAGACAAGGACTATGAGCTCAGCAAAGCAGCATTGAGCAAACACTTCTCCCCACACAGAAATGCAGCATTTGAAATCTTCAAATTTAGACAAAGCAAAGCAATCAGCCACAGAAAGCATTGATGAATATTATGTCCGGCTACGGCACCTTGCAGCTTACTGTGAGTTTACAGACGTAGACAAAGAAATCCAAATGCAGATATTACAAGGATGTGTTTCTTCAAAGTTAAGAAGACAAGCACTCAGAGACCCTACTATGACCCTAGCTAAACTATTAGACACAGCACGTATAAATGATACTGCAGAGAAACAGGCAAAACTCAGAGAGCAGTGAGCCAGAAGCACCATCTTCTATAGCAAAGCTTACACAGAAACCACAAGTACAGGCGGCAACTTGTTACAACTGCGGTGGGTCGTATCCTCACCAGAACGCTTTTCCAGCAAAGGGTACAACCTGCCATAATTGTGGAAAACAAAACCATTTTGCAAAAGTGTGCAGATCTACACTGCAGCAATCTGTTCGTCCCACAGTACAGCCCAGGTCACAGAAGGTCCAAGCACTGCAGCTTAATGACGAGGCTCAAAGCACTTACTTATTCTCAGTGACTGAGGAAGCATCTCGGGCTGTGCACATGATTAACAATCCAAAACGAGTCATCCTCATAAACGGCAATCCAGTGGAAGCCCTGGTGGACACAGGGGCGTCAGTCAATGTCATCAGTCATACAATCTATAATCAACTCCTGAACAGACCTGCTCTACAAAATACCAGCCTACAGATTTTCCCTTATGGTTCCACAGCTGCGTTGCCCCTGTGTGGCAAATTCCAGTCAGAACTCACAGCTGAAGGGAAATCCATCACGGACACTTTTTACGTAGCGGAGTGCTCTGCAGATACGCTTCTCAGCTGCAGCAGCGCAGTGTCTCTAGGCCTGGTGAACCTGGTCAACAGCGTTACAGGCTCTTCAGTCCCACATATTATGCAGAGGTACCCCAGTCTCTTTAAAGGCCTTGGTAAGCTAAAAGACGTTCAGATAAAGTTACATATTGATCAGTCAATACAGCCCTCCATCCAACCTCACAGGCACATTCCCTTTCATGTCCGCAAACTTGTGGAGCAAGAATTGCAAGACCTGGAGGCATCTGATGTTATTGAACGGGTTGAAGGCCCAACTCCCTGGGTCTCGCCAATCGTTGTTGCGCCTAAACCAAAACAGCCTGGTAAAATACGGCTTTGTGTGGATATGCGGCATGCCAATCTAGCTATTCAAAGAGAAAGGCACATCACGCCTACCATTGATGACATTCTCACAGATCTGAATGGTGCAAAGGTGTTTTCAAAAATTGATCTAACTCCGGCTATCATCAACTTGAGTTGCATCCAGACTCCAGGTACATCACAACTTTTAGTACTCATATGGGCCTGCGTAGGTTCAAGAGGTTGAACTTTGGTATCTCATCAGCCGCAGAAATTTTTCAAAATGTTATCAGTCAGGTTCTGTCTGGAATAGCGGGAGTCCTGCACAGCCTTGGACTACGGTGTCAGTTTTGTGGCACGACACCGCTCCGCTCCCCAGGCTCTCCTCCACTTCCTCAGACCCCTGACTTGGGTCCCTCACGCTAGGCTGCGCTGTCCTGGGAGGAGCTTAGCACTTCTCCAGTTCACAAGATGTCTTCCTCAGCCCTCCTAGGAACTGAACTGACTAACTCCACCCCAGACCAGAATTTATAGGGGAGCTCACCCTGAACCCAGGTCTTGGTCTCCCCCTTCAGGCCTGGAGGCAGAAAGGTGTTGTGTGTGGTTTCTGTTTGGTGTGAATACCCTCCGTTTCTCTCAAGTGTGACACTACCACCCGGGGGCGATAATGACACTGTGGCTCTTGCACTGTGGGGTGCCACATGTGCACAGAACTGCTCGTGGTTCTGGGTGAACAGGGGACCTGACAGGCTCCGGTTAAAGGGGTTATCCACTACTTGAACAACGTCTTCTCAATTTGTAAGTTCACCCATTTAACCCCTTCACGATGCACCCAATTTTTCCTCCCCCCTCCCGTGAGCTATAACTTTCTATTTTTTCCTCAATATAGACATATGAGAGCTTCGTTTTTTGCAGGAGGAGCTGCAATTTTGAATGACACCATTGGTTTTATCACATAGTGTGCTAGAGAACGAGAACAAAATTCCAAGTGCGGTGAAATTGTTAAAACAGAAATGTAGATCTGAAGTTTTTTGGGAACTTTTCTTATGGCATGCACTATGTGGTATACATGACCTGGCGGTATGATTCTCCTCATCAGTACGATCACAGTGACACCAAACACGTCCAGTTTTGTTATTAGTATAGTGGTGAAAAAAATAAAATCGTACAAATAACAAAAAAATAACAATTTTAGTGGTTTGGGGCCATTTTGTGAGACTCGTAACATTTTCCTTTTTCAGTAGATTGAGCCATGTGATGGCTGATTTTCTACATAGACAGCCAATGTTTTTTATTGATACCATTTTGGGATAGATGTGACATTTTAATCGCTTGTTACATAATTTTTTGTGGTATTGCAAAGACCAAACTTACCCCATAATTTTGGCATTCTTGAAGTTATTTCAATTACAGTGTCTATCAGTTTAATAATATTTACATTTTGATGTATTCAGAAAAGTCTGATCTGGCAATACCACATATGTATATTTTTTATTTTCTTTACTTTTAAGAAAGGAAAAAGAGGGCAGTTTTAAATTCTTTTATTTTTCATATTTTTGAAAACTTTTTTTTACCTGACAGTCCCGGACCTGATTTTGCTGTAATGTTGCCCTATGGGAGCTGGATGGAGATGGATGGCAGCTATCTGCCATCTGGTTTCCATCTGTCTGGGAGGATCTAGGACAATTCGGATTTTTCTCCTGGACACAAAAACGTTGCTTGCAAAAATCTGCCCAAATTGGATTCTCCTGGATCCTCCCGTATCCGGCGCAATCCCTAACATTGGAGTCTACGGCACCGGATTGCCCAGATCTGGGAGGCTCCGGGAACCAGACACCGGCGGCTGAAGTTCAGTGTGAGCTACGCTGAACTTCAGCACCAGGGAGCTGTCCCCTGTGAAGTGGTTCAGCACCATATCAGCAGGGGACAGCTCCCTCAGCAGCCCTCTGCAGAATCCGGCTACAAACAGGACCAGACGGCATATTAACCCTCCGGTTCTATCTGCCTGGAGCTGTCAGACTGTGTCCGGTGCCTCCTGCAAAGCACTGGACACAGCCTGACAGCCCAAAAAATGTGGTGTGAAGCCGGCCTTAGTTTCTTTGTGTTCTATAATCTTCAATCATCTGATCGCTTGTGCTATATACAGCAATGTTATAGTATTGCTACATATATTATATAGGGACCCATGAGTTTGACAGCAGCATTTAACAGGTTAACAGTCGTTAGAGGCAGGTTCTAACTGTAAGGCCATGTTCACACTGGACGTGTCTGATCCGTTTTTGGTGCTGCGTTTTTTTTTTTTTTTTTTATATTTAAACTGCACCAAAAATGGATCAGTCAAAACATCTGCAGCAAAGTGAATGGGATTTTCAATTTTCTGTTTAGACGCATTTGACTGCTGTATTAGTGGTGCAGAAAGCGCATCCAGAATATAACGAGCGTCAATTTGTGTTTCATTTTTCTGCTGCACTTTTGCACCACCAACATCTGATTACTTACCCTCCCCACAATCTCATGGCAATCCCCGGTGATATCTTCCTTCCAGGCATCGCATAACCTGTGGTTAGTCGGGTACGGTGCTTCCAGGACCTGCCCGTGTGACTTAGTCGTATATCACACGGACAGTGTGATTCCAGCCTAAGTCGGACGTGTCACAGATGAGTAACTCGGAATGGCCTTTCCCCTCTCTGGATGGGAGCGTCAGCTGCTTGTTTTTTATAAGCAGCTCCACACTCCCGTCCTGACAGGGAGAGCCATTACAAGTTACTTATCCGTGTCACGTCCGACTTAGTCGCATATCACATGGACAGTGTGATTCCAGCCTTAGGCTGAGAGTCAAATGGTGGCAGGTCCTGTACGTACTAGTATTACTCACAGGTAGGTCCTACCAGTGGCCTGCCCTGAAGGTAGACATCATCGGGGCTTGTTATGGGATTGCCAGTGAGGTTAAGAAAGAGTGTGTGTCTCTCTGTCTGTCTGTGTGCTTGTGTCCTCTGAAAACAGAGCAAAAAGCAGCACAAAATGGATGATGCGCTTTGATGCTTTTTTTTGCAACAAGAGGATCCATATTTTGTGCAGAAACTGAACAAAGAACGGATCAAAAAAAAATAAATAAAAAAAATTCAGCCATTCCCTGAGTATACACTTGCTTCCGACTTTCGCCACACATTTGGCAGATGTCGTGAAGGGGTTAAAATAAGAACACCTATACTCGCCTCTGGTGCTGTTCCAGCAGTGTCAGCACTGTTTTCCCAGGATCATGTGACTGTGTGACATCACTCGATCCTAGCAGTCAGTGGTTGCTTCTCTCGCCCGGCTTTCAGACAAATCACTAAAGCTGCCTTCACATTTGCGTATGGAGCGCAGCGTACCAAACGCAGCCAAACGCTTGCGCAATTGCGTTCCTATGATTAACATGGGAACGCATGTGCCTGCGTATGGCTGCGTTTGGCCGCATTTGCGTTCAGATGTGCATAATTTATGCGCCTTCCGACCGCACTCCAGACGCAGCATGCAGCATTTTTTGTGCGTTCACGGTGCTTGTTCTATCCGCAAGTGCAAAAAAAATGTATTGATCTCAATGGATCCGCAGTGTCCTCTGCATGACACCGCAGGAGAACACTGTGGATCACATTGAGATCTCTCCCGGTGGCCGCCGGTGATGTCACAGGAGATCACCGACGGCCACCGGGAGATCAGCTGAGCCTCTGATGATCTCCTCCTCCCCGCCGCCGGTAATCTCCTAGCGGTGTCGGCAGGGAGAAACAGCTGATCTGACAGCTGTTTGAATCTTCCCGTGCCGACATCTCCTCTCGGTGTCGGCGCAGGAGATTCAAACAGCTGTCAGATCAGCTGTTTAACCCCGCTGACACGTCCCGGAGCTTACCAGCGGCCTGGAGGAGGAGATCTCCGCCGCTGATCTCCGCCTCTGGCCCGCGCCCGGGCACCGCCGATTGGCTGCCTGGGCTCCATAGTGATGTGTCCGCAGGCGGACATTCTCCGCTGCGGACACAAAAAAAAAAGACCCTGCTTTTCACTGCGTTTGTGTCTGCATGCCATTAGCATGCAGACACAAACGCAAATGTGAAGGCAGCCTTACATCCGGAGGAAGTGAGCGCTGCTGCCGGATGTATGTGATACGTATGAGAGCAGGAAGGATGAAGTGGCCGCTGATTGGCCGCCAGGATCGCATGATGTCACGCAGTCACATGATCCCGGGAGAGACTGTACCATCACTGCTGGAACAGCACTGGCACCGGAAGTGAGTATAAGTATTATTATTTAAAATGGGGGAACATACGGAATGAGTAGTGGACAAACCCTTTAATAAATTAGATTAATCTGCGATACCAGACAACCTACTGATGGAAGAAAACAGCCATGATCTTACTACTGCTTTAAAGGCCACTTTAGACACAGATATCTGTGTCCAACTTCTGAACAGATCTCTGGTTGCAGTGAAATCATGGACACATTGCTCCATTTGTAGACAGCCACAAAATGGAACAATGTGTCCATGATTTCACTGCAACCAGAGATCTGTTCAGAAGTTGGTCAAAGATATCTGTGTGTGTAAAGTGGCCTTAAGACCTGCAGCCTGTTCTGTCTATTGTAGATTATAGTACTAAATAGGTGAAATCCAATACAAATCCATACATAAATTACAAGTTTATTGAAATCTCCTTAATCCACAGCTACCCAGGACTCTGCAGCCAGCAGCTCTGCAGTGTGCACAATATGCTACAGCACAGTCATAATTATGGAAACAGCGCCACCTGTTGGTGCAGGGAATAAGAAGTGCATAGAGAAATTACAGCAAGGCTTTGCAATGGAGATGCTGAGTGTGGAATCTGTGCTGCTTGGCTTTAAAATAGTAAGAAAAGGAATTGGCAATAAAACAATCTCCTTTTCTGTATACTAAGCTTTCTGGCACTGCAGATCTGAACTTGTGTCTTTTCAAATGTTGCACATTTGGAGCTTGTAAATTATTTTTCCTACATGATTTTTTTGCAATAATCAGAATTAACTCCATGCAGGGATTTTCAAGCCAATGATGTTTAAATTAATTACCGACCTCCCATAAACTACACACATAAATCCTGTCTGGAAATGCACACAGTGAATAATGTGGGTCTGGACAGTCACCTGTGATGTGGATTAAATACCCACATTTACTGCAGAGTGTAACGGTACCATAATACGTCGCAATATCGCCTGCAATATTGCCCAACGTGGTGTGGTCAATTGCAGTTGATATGGTTAGTGCGTCGTGTCGTGTTACAGGGCGATGCGACTGCAATAAATCGCTGGAGCGACATCGCCAGGTTTTTGCTCACGCACTTAAATCGGGCGATGTTGCATAAGCGATGTGGCAGGATCGTGCAGTGTGACGCCGCAACAATGAAGTTGTTTGCGATTTCACTGGTTGTGCAACCAAGGCCATAGGCATGCCTGTCGGTTGTGTTTTCCGCGCCCCACCTACGGTGATTGGTGGCTAGTATTGTATGCCGATTGGATGGCCCTGCTAAAAGGAGCCATCTTTGATTATCTGTGTGTACACCACTACACAGGCACCATGTTGTCTGAGATGGCTGACGAATGGTAACGCTCTTTCGCCGTCCAATCAGAGTGGTCTGGGCGCTTAAGCAAACTCAGGTACACCTATGTCCTAGGCTGGGTCAAACAGTACGCCCACATTGATGATGTGGCTGTGCTGTGTGACGCCACAACTGCGATCGTCAACTTAGACTCTACAATTTGTCAGGCGACTTCCGGGACGCCGGATCGTCAGAGGTTGCATGTGTGATTGTGACGAGCCCCAGGCTGTGGGTACTCGTGTATCAGGCTCCAAGGGGTTAACTGTGTCATGGGGAAGTGGTGGCCGTGCCTGATCCCGTGTCCTGGGGGACTTCTTTTTAAAGGGGTATATTTACAGGGGATGCTATATACAAGATGTCGTGACGCCACCTGTAGTGTCTGGTGATGTGTCACCAGCGCCGCCACAGTCCGCCGGAGGTAGATGGTAATGCAGCAAGTTGGCAAAGTCCTCGACAGGTAGTGCTGGTCCTCCGGGGCAGTATAGTGTGAAGGGGCAGATTGTAATGGAGCTGTAGATGGTATATGGAGTGTTGGAGCAGTCTATGAGGGGCACCAGAATGGAGAGGAATGACACTCGCACACTGCAAGAGTCTCTTTTACCTTTTACTGATGGTACGCAGGTAAAGATGTCCAGGGCACTGACAGGTGACCAGGTTGAACAGTGGGTCCCCACAGCAAGTGGGTATAAGGCCTCCTCTGTTTCTCTGTAGCAATTGAAGCCCAGCCTGCATACAGCCAGTCTTGCCTCCTCTCTCTCTTTTCCTGGCTCTGATGTCTGTCCCTCCTCCTGTGCGGTCTCCGGGTTACCAACTATGATCACTACAGTGGTACACTGCTGTGTCTGGCTCCCTCTCTTTGACCCAC
This sequence comes from Allobates femoralis, assembly GCA_033576535.1. NCBI lineage: Eukaryota > Metazoa > Chordata > Amphibia > Anura > Aromobatidae > Allobates > Allobates femoralis. Next base: position 63,286,280 of record JARQOC010000006.1, on the reverse strand, counting down.
AGGGGGACTGGGTGACTGAAGTCTCCACGGTGTGACAGGGTTTTCTGTGGCCCTGGAGTATCCCACAGGTGCGGATCCCTGATGTCCGGTACGTCTTAGGGCGAATTCTCACTAGTTCCTCACTTCCCTTTCGGCTCACTACTCCTTGCCTTCTGACCCCACTTAGGCTTGCGGGACATCAGAAGGGCCACTCCGGGTCACTGGTTTGGGACTAACTGCAGCACCGACCACCAGGACGTCTTCGCAGCTCTCCTAGCGTCTGCACACTCTTACTAACTCCTTCCCCAGCAGCAGTATTTATAGGGGATCTCACCTAAAGGCGGTGAGTAGAGCTCCCCCTTTTGTGGCGGAGTGGAAGATGTTGCATGTAGTAGGTATCTGCTGTGGAAACCCAACTGTGCATTAGAGACGTCTGTGGCTACCTGCGTGAGCATGGCACCACAATTGCTACATGTAGCATCTCCTAAGCGATCTTGGAAAAGTGCCAAACACGAGCGCACACCCGTGAAGTTGCAGGCGATATCACAGCGATGTTGCAACTTGTAACGGTACCTTTACAGAGGCAATGCAGAATCCATAATGGTTTTTCCCCTCAAGTATAAATAATTAATGTACAGTACATTCACTTAATAGTTTTTTTCTTTCACTTTTCTGTGCATTCTTTTTGGTCTTTGACTTTTTTCTATTGTGTTTTTTTAATTTCTGCTCCAATATTAATTCAGTAGTCAGATTGGCAGTGTCTAAAATGCTTTAGTAGTTTCCATGTAAAGAATAAAAAATGATCATATACTGTATATTATAGGCATTTTACCCATAGAAATTAATAGGAAGCAAGAGATTAGGAAACGGTCATGTATGCAGCCATCTTTGTGGTCAGCATGAATGTGGTTCTCACCTAACCTCCAGAGGTTACTACAACATGGCTCAGCATGTTCAATATTCTCCATTTTCTTCTCTGTATAAAGGGGTATTCCCATCTCCAAGATCCTATCCCACTATGTAGTAGGTATAATAATAATATTAGGAAATATCTCCTATTATAAATATAGCACAGTTCTCCTGATTAGCTATCACTTACCCAGGGGCTGACTGGTAAATTTCGGCCTGGGGGGCAAGCACACAGCAATGGTCCATGAGCAGTGAGCTTCAGAGGCAGGGTGGCCTCCTAGACCAACATGCCCCAAAACTGCTGCTTGATCACTGGCCTATGGGGCATCTGACCCCTGGGCCAGCCAGCCCCTGCACTTACCTTTATGTGCAGGATATTATAGATAGGTATCCATGTCTACGACCACTCATATAGTGACAGTAGTGGTCGTAGACATGGATACCTAAGCTGTAATGTCGTGCACATGAGGTAAGTGACAGCTAATCAGGAGAATTATACTATATATTTCTTATTAATAATAATATTAGTAATTAACTCCTTCTACATATTTGTGGCACCCCTGCGACTGTTCGGCCACAGGATGAACTGCAGTGGGACAGGTAAGATGGTCAGCTCCCAAAAACAGCCACACACACTCCGACCCTGAGCCCAAAGTCACTTCAGGACGGGTGAGGGGTGGCGGGAGTAGCAAAGTGTGAGGAAGTAGAGAGAACCCGGACAAAGGGGTGGAGGAACTAGACTCCAGAAAGGACCTAGGAACACTAAGTTGGGTGAAATGATTGAGAGCTTTCCATAGGAGAGGAGTAGATGGCGAGATTCACTGAAGAGTGGAGGAGAAGGGAAGCTTCCCCAAGCCGAGACACCCTTCAGCTGAGTACTGACTAACAGAGACTGAGAACAACGGGACCCGGCGGTGTGCACTAACTCACCGTGGCTGGGAGTCCGGGGGACAGGCGTTTGCTTTTTCCTCCTTGTCACGGGGTGCCGTGCCCGCCGGTAGTGGGGCCCGCTGGTACAGATCAAAAAGAGAGACGTCATTAGGTGAACAGATTAGGGGTTAATTTGTTTCGTGACGCCACCTATGAGTGTTCCGGTAACTTTACCGGCGCTGCAGGGCCTCCGGGGGATGGAATGCAGCAAGATGGTATGCTCCCAACAGGCTGAGCGGTGATCCACGGAGCCAGAAGCTGCACAAGATGTTCTGAGGCAGCTGCGGTTAGTTTAGTATGCGGATAGACAGTTCATAAGAAAGCACGGACACTAAGTCTCTGTAACGGGTTCTTTACTGTAATCAGCAAGCAGTACATGATATACAGTTACGGGTAGTGGACCGGGTGGACTCAGCAATGACCAGTGATTCTCAGAGATCCGCGGTGTTCCTCCATTCTAACTATTTATGTTGCCGTTGTCGCCCAGGAATGCCAAATCGGGTACAAGGAGGCTGCTTGAATGCCCTATCCGGGGTATACGTTCCGGATGCTTTGGGGAGCCTTGGGTCCTTTGGTGGGTACACTGCTGGCTAGACGACTGTGTGTGGCGGTGGTGGGGTGCTCTTGTAAAGCGGTCCCTCCACTCCTCTGGTTCGCATAGAAGTGATAAATGACTCCCAGCTTCGGTACCAGCAAACCGGCTGTAGATGGGCACGGGATGATTTTGGACCCGCATGTTGATGCCCGTTGATCGGTTGTTAAGGCACCGGGAATAATGGTGCTCAACCGAGGTGATGGCAGGGAGATGGCCAGGGGAATTGGCCAGGGGGCCGCACGGAACTCTGCAACCCCCTCTCCTAGGTTGCAGAGCTGATGATCTTGCTTCCTTCTCCTACGTTGCCAAGTCAGTTCTCCTTTCTGCACTCTACCACTACACTCCGCCCACCAGGACCTTATTGGCCCTCTATGCTAGGTGATGCATGTAGGGTATGGATCTCTGAGTTAACTGTATCATTGCTTAGTCAGAGAATATTGCTGCTGCTGTTTTGGCTGCAATACCCTCTTGTGACGCACTCATTGCGGGGCGCCACACTCCCCCTTGGTGAAATACACTTGTCCCCAATTGTCGCGCTACCCAAACATTACAGAGAGATTTTTGTATTTTATAACAGGTCATAAAAGTTACACTTTTATTAACAACAGGTATTCACTTTACTTAAGATGTTGCAAGTAAAAGAAAACAGGTTAACACTTTTGCGGACCCGGTGGGCGGTCGGCTGTCCTTGTTATGAGTCCAGGCTATAGCCGCCAGGTTGCAGTGTTGCCGATTAAACAGGAAGAAGTCTCTGGCAGAGTTCAAACAGAAAGTCACTTATGGAGGGCACTATTGCGCACCCGTATAGCGAACCACCCATCACAGCACGCATGTCGTTCATAAGTAATAATGTTTCCCCTATCCAGGTCACGATCTGGGTGTCCTCTCGGCAAATGTGACTCTACATCGCGCCTCCCCACAAACACTTCCTCATGCACGCCCTCCTCCCTGGCAAAACCCCACCCGGTGGATAGGTTGAAAGTGCTCACCCTTCCTTTCTTGCGGAGTTCATCAGGTAGCGGGGGTTGGCGGCGAGCTTCGGCGCGGGCCTGCATGTTGGCGTGCATACGAGCCTGCCACTCCTCCCTGCGGATGCGACGTAAATCATCGTCGGTGCGGTACGGAGTGTGAATAAAGTCACTGCGACGTGTAGGCTGTTGAACGGCTTAAGCTTGGTGGGCAGTCTGGATCGGAACCCGGTTGATCGGCACCGGGGAAGAGGTTGTAGCTGCACTTGACCAACGTACCCGAGCAGACTGCTCGGCCGCAGGGTTCACGGTATCTCCCCAGGCAAATCTGGTGTAGAGATCCTCAGCGGTGCTGTGGGTCTCGTCGTCATCATCATCCTCCTCTCCCTCAACGATCACATCGGGCTGCTCGGCTGTTGGAGATGCTGGAATGGAATCCTCTGGATAACGGGGTGTCAGTGCTGCGAATCCTTCCTCAGGGTCGTCCTGCAGGGCTTCCAGGCTGCCTGCCTCTTCATCTGTTACATCAGGTAGTGGTGTTTCCATCCTGGTAACCAGGTAGGCCTCTGTAGTAGCAGAGGAAGCCTCCGGTTTAGGGGAGAAACAGGCGACAGTCTCTAGGGTAGTGGTGAGACCAGTCATGGGTTCCTCAGCGGGAACCAGGTAAATGTCGACTTCTTCTGTGGAGCGGTTTACAAGCCTGGCTCTAAAACGGATTCGGCTGCTGCTTCAGGCATTGGAGCGGATTGAACTGTGGTCTCCACTGGAATGACACAATCTATGGGCTCCGGCGATGTAGCAGGGCAGGTGGTCGGCATGGGTGAGGCGGCATAACAGGAACTGTTGTCCGGGTCTGGAGTGAATGCACCGATACGGTTCTGCTGGATAGCCCGATGGAGTCGGCTGCCCAGGCTCACGCTCCAGCTGCGCTACTGTTTCTATGAGCCGCACCCTGAGGTCTTGCAAAGCCTCCTGCCTGAAGTCGGGGCTGCCGTCGATTGTGAGGACAGGACCCGGACCGGGATGGCCTATGGCTGCTCTGGCCTCCGCTTCGACCTGTTGCATTAGCTCATTGCGTCTCATGCTGGCCATCTTCTTCTTGGAGGTACCACACCCGTCCAAACCGGTAACCGTTCTGGTCAAGAGCTGGTGAAGACGATTCTCACACTCCCACTTCCTTGGGGGCTTTTGTAGTCCAATTGTGGGAAAAAGTCTTTGGTCCGCCCCCATGGTTGTTTCGAGCAATCAGGGCGGACAATGATTTTGGCGCCTTTGCCTTTAGCCCTCCCACGAAGAGGGGGCGGTGGCTCACCCCTGGGCTTGCACGTGGTGATCCTCATGGCGGGCATCGCCATCTTGGATGCCATCTTGGCCCAAGTGGTGAAAAGGCGGGAAAAGTTCTTTTAGGGACGAACAAAGTCCATTTTGGTTGAAATAAAGTATTTTAAGCACATTATACCCGTTAGGGAACGGGCCTGCTCGTATCCTGTTTGTGAAGCCATTTTCTGACTCACTGTGTCCGGGAATCTGGGGGACAGGCGTTTGCTTCTTCCTCCTTGTCACGGGGTGCCGCACCCGCCGGTAGTGGGGCCCAGTGGTGCAGATCAAAAAGAGAGACATCATTAGGTGAACAGATTAGAGGTCAATTTGTTTCGTGACGCCACCTATGAGTGTTCTGGTAACTTTACCGGCGCTGCAGGGCCTCTGGGGGATGGAATGCAGCAAGATGGAATGCTCCCCACAGGCTGAGCGGTGATCCCCGGAGCCAGAAGCTGCACAAGATGTTCTGAGGCAGCTGCGGTTAGTTTAATATGCGGATAGACAGTTCATAAGAAGGCACGGACACTGTAAGTCTCTGTAACGGGTTCTTTACTGTACCAGCAGGCAGTACATGGTATACAGTTACGGGTAGTGGACCGGGTGGACTCAGCAATGACCAGTGATTCTCAGAGATCCGCGGTGTTCCTCCATTCTAACTATTTTTTATGTTGCTGTTGTCGCCCAGGAATGCCAGATCGGGTACAAGGAGGCTGCTTGAATGCCCTATCCGGGGTATACGTTCCGGATGCTTTGGGGAGCCTTGGGTCCTTTGGTGGGTACACTGCTGGCTAGACGACTGTGTGTGGCGGTGGTGGGGTGCTCCTGTAAAGCGGTCCCTCCACTCCTCTGGTTCGCATAGAAGTGATAAACGACTCCCAGCTTCGGTACCAGCAAACCGGCTGCAGATGGGCACGGGATGATTTTGGACCCGCATGTTGATGCCCGTTGATCGGTTGTTAAGGCACCGGGAATAATGGTGCTCAACCGGGGTGATGGCAGGGAGATGGCCCTGGGAATTGGCCAGGGGAATTGGCCAGGGGGCTGCACGGAACTGTGCAACCCCCTCTCCTAGGTTGCAGAGCTGATGATCTTGCTTCCTTCTCCTACGTTGCCAAGTCAGTTCTCCTTTCTGCACTCTACCACTACACTCTGCCCACCAGGACCTTTTTGGCCCTCTATGCTAGGTGATGCATGTAGGGTATGGATCTCTGAGTTAACTGTATCATTGCTTAGTCAGAGAATATTGCTGCTGCTGTTTTGGCTGCAATACCCTCCTGTGACGCACTCGTTGCGGGGCGCCACAGCACCACTAATGGCCGGCCGGAAGCCTAAAGCTGAAAACCATGGGTGGTAGAAGGAGCCAGGTGAGTCCGACAAAACCAGGTCACTGGTGGCTGGGCCAGAGAAACCAGAGTGCCGGCTCTGTAGATGTGGCCGGGAATGCTTTATGCCCCTAACCACGAGACACCCGGCAGGGTGCAGGAACGCCAAGTTCCCGAGATCAAACAACCGATACGGAGTAGGGCAAAGCCATCGGACTAGGGCTAGTGACCCAGAGTGTGGGATGACTCACTGTAGAGCCCGTGATGGCCGGACCGAACCCATGCAAAGTGAGAGCAGAGAGAACAAAAGGGCCCAAGAGGTACACTGAGGGGAGTGACGCAGAGGAACCGTCTCCGCTGCAGTAAGACCCCTAGCCAGTGGCTGTTGCGTGGAACTGGTCCACAGCTTGTGTGCAAAGAACTGTGCTTGTGAGCCACTGTGAACTGTGTGTTGAGTAACGAGGAAAGTAAAATACCGGGCCAACTCAAGAACTGTGTGTGTGACTTATTGAGACAGTAAGTGCAGCGGTTCGCCTGCGGAGTCATACTTGGCTACCTGCTTGTGGCGGTTGAAGGAGCTGCGCAAGGAAGAGAAGTGCAGCATCCTGGGCGCACAGGACCTCTCCCTCTTCCCGGGGACCCAGTCCTACCCGTGGAGGGCTTAACATCCCAGCTGCTGCCTCTACCACCGTCCCCGGCAGACCCAACGGCAGCGGTGGCCATATTGGCCATGACCCACGGGTGGCATCACGAATAACACCCCATAAAAATTTTAGTAACTTTTCCTTTTTTTTATTGCCGCACCTGGGGCCACGGAGCCTGGCTGCACCACTGTGGCGCCCCAGAGACAGTACAGTCCGGCTCCAAGTAACCCGATCCCTGCGGGTGCGACATATTGGGATAAGATCTTGAGCAAGGAATACCCCTTTAATGACAGTTTCTACTTACATTGCCAAACGATGTTGATAAAAACAGTATAGGTAATAATATTAATAAAAATATTGAGTTTGAAGGCAACAGCAATTTACTAGTTATATTAAAAGGAAAATATCTGCATATAATCTTAATTTTGTGAGCAATATTAAATATATTTCCTTAAACATATGGTGTCTACTATTCTGACACATCAGGGATGCAGGGATTTTTCCCAGTTTGTATGGAGGATGTCATCAGAAGTAGGAATGCTTCACTTACAGCTGACACAGGCATAGAAGGGCATATTGCACTCATATTTAGGTGTCTGTATATAGATTTAAGGCCTCATGCAGAAGTCAGTTTTTTTTATATAGGCTGGAAACATAGTATGCGAGTGACATGCGAATTACTCGCATGAGTCTAGGACCATTCACCTGATATGGTCTCCCCCCTATGGTCTATGGTCTATGTAACAGTGGAGCTACATAGAAAATAACACTGACAGTAGTTATACTACAGTAGTAGTATAGTAGTTATAAGGTCCAATGAGGCAGAGGTTGTGCCGGGTGAATGATCCAAGACTCGTGCGAGTAACTCGCATGTCACTCAGACAGTGTGTTTCCAACCATACGAGAAAAACGAACTGAAATTCTGTGAATTCCGTCAGTTGATGGAAATGAAAACTTCTCCACCATCTCCGGTCAGTGAAAAAGAGGCAGCATACAGATGGTATCCGATTGCTGCCTCTTTTTGTTTCACAGTAGATTTTTATTGATGAGTTTGATCCAACAATTTGATCAATATCAAACTTGTCTCTGCCATTTTGCATGAACCACTCTCTGTAAAAAAACATTGACATGTGAACAGCCCCATAGACCGTCAAAGGTACAAGTGCAATCTGTGAAGAAAAAGAAAAAAAAGAAAAAAAAAGGGGGCATAGCATTCGTATGTGAAAATCTGCCGTTTTGATGAGCCCTAATGGCCACTTTACACGCGGCTACATTTCTAGCTTATCCACAGGTAACTTACTGGCTGCAGTGAAATCATGCAGACATGGTTCTATCTTGTTGCTGTGTACAAATGGAATAATGTCTCCATGATTTCACTGCAGCCAGTAAGTTACCTGTGGATAAGCTAGAAATGTAGCCGCGTGTAAAGTGGCCATTAGGGTACCGTTACACATCGCAATATCGCAATGCAACATCGACCAAAAGTCACGTGGTGTGGTAGCTGCAGTTGATATCGTTCGTGCGTTGTGTCGTGTAAATGGGCAATGCGACTGCAAAAAAAAAAAAAAAATCGCAGGGACGATATTGCAAGAAGATTGTGCAAGCTCTTCAACCATGCAATGTTGCATATGCGGTCTGGCATGATCATGTTGTGTGACGGCGCAACTACGATGTTGAACGCACCTTCCCCTATTCACTACATTGTTAATGCTCGGGTCCTGGGTTGCTCATACCCAGCGCACAAAAGGTGCGTACAGCAGCCTAGTTGCGTTGCCTGCCGATATCTCCCTGTGTGACATCTCCTATGCGATCTTGGACAAGTGCCAAAAACGTGCGCGCTCCGGTGAAATCGTGTGCGATATCGGAAAAATATTGTGACGTGTAACGGTACCCTAACACATGGACCCGCTCTGGTTCCCCTGAAGCCAGTTTAGATCACCATAAACCGGTTCATTCAGTAGAATCATGGTGGATCACAGCATTGTGGGGATAACATAAAAGCAGCACAATGGTTCATGTTGTCCCCATTTCTTCATATCACAAGATGTGCACACGGAGCCTTTTTTTGCTGAGTTTTTGGTGCAGAAATTTTTTGCTCAGTTTCTGCTCCAAAAACTCAGCGTGCACATACACGTTAGGATATTTTCACATAGATGCTTTACCATCTGGATTTGAAGGCAGAAGATTCAGTAGCTACAATGTGGATAAGATTTTATTAAACGTCATCCACGCACTGCAGAAAAAATCTGTAGTGATAATTGACATTAAGGGCAGATCGAAAAATGGACGTCACAACGGACCAAGAAACTTGAACACAACATATTGATCTGCAACTAGGATAAAAATCCCAGACATGTCTCCTTTGTTTTTTTACAGGCCACTTAAGGCCACGTTACACACACAGATATCTGTTCAGATATTGGTCACAGATCTCTGGTTGCAGTGAAATCATGGACACATTGTTATATTTGTACACAGCCACAAAATGGAGCAATGTGTCCATGATTTCACTGCAACCAGAGATCTGTGACCAATATCTGAACAGATATCCATGTGTGTAACGTGGCCTTTAGTCAAGTGAACAGCCCCATAGACTATAAAGCCCTGTGCACACGGTACATTTTTAATTGCAGTTTTTTCAGTCAGTTTTATCACAAAACTGCATGCTAATTCTTATGCCAGGAAAGTCAATGAGAATCCTGAAGTTTTGTGTCTTTTTTTTCTCCATTGCAGATTTGGTGTCGTAATAAACCCGCAGCATGTCAACTCTTGCAGCATTTTCCCCCCCAAAATGCATGGAAAAAAGTATCAATAACACATAAAAAAAACACATTGTTGGGAGATGCAGATTTGGTGCAGAAATATCTGCAAGCAAATAAGCAACGTTCACACATAGCCTTATGGATGTCTTGTTCTACAAGGACTGAACACAGTCATGACTCATAGATAGGCCTAATGCTGATATAATTAACCGACCGGCATCATGGCCGGAAGTGTATGATTGAACATATGAAATTCTCACAGTTTAGCAATATTCGTCAGGACACTCATACATGTACAGGGGATAAGCTCATTCATAAGTTACATTATAGGGAATGGCTATTTAGGAAGTTTCCTAAGTACCACAGTCTTCATATTAAGTATATGCAGAATACTAGCAACTAAGCAAAAAACTTTCCATATTTCAGACCTTTTGCAGGTCTTAGGATCACGCACCTGGTCGGTCATAAGCAGCTCAACCTCTACACTTCTCGACCTGCTGAATTCTCTACCTACTAATTCCTTCTTTAAAGAAGATGACCTTTGGGGCTGGGCCACATTTAGATGGGGTGTGGGGATTTTAAGAAATCTAACCAATGGCAGTTTGATCCCTGTTTGTCTGTATTTTTACTAAATTACCATAAAGAGTTAAAGCAGGGCAAAAATATACCAAAACGTTTGAGGAGTCAGCGCTGATTTCTATTTTTCCACAATGGATCTGGAGTGGCTTTATTAAAACTCCAAACTGTGTACCCACCATGGGTTTACAATTTGCATTTCATTTTTAAGCTCTTAACATAATCATACAAATGTTACACTACAGCTACTAAATCCAAGATCTGATATCGTAAATGATTATCTATCAGTGTAAACAGGCTACAAAATGCTCTTTCATGGGGTGAAGAGATCTCGTGTTCCGCACAAGGATCATTTTTTGTGGTGGCGCATTGCATGTGAAAACAGAATTTGTGCTGCAGAGAACAATGGATGTCTAAATTCACTGAGAGATCAATCACAGATCTATTACAAATCACTGAGTGTGCAGTGTTAGCTGTGATCTGCCTGTGTAAACAGGCTATTAAATGACAGCCGATTGGTGTATATTTTTGATGATCGGCGATCGTTCAGAACTACCTGTCGTTACTTTTTAATGAACCTTTACTCATGTCACATCAAGCTATACAAATGAAGTCACACCAAATTCTGTTCAGTAAAAGACTTAGGCCGGCTTCACACTGCAGGTTACATCCGATCCGAGGCTATCCGTGTAAACCTGACAGCCCCGGACTGGATTTTAGCCTTATAGCAGCCTATGGGGCCGGATAGAAGCCGGATGGCAGCTCTCTCTGCCATCCGGTTACTATATGTCCGGGACAATCCGGGAGAATTGCAGCGTTTGCAGCGTTTTTGTGTCCGAGAGGAGAATATCTCCTCTAATTGGCAATTCCCGGATTTACCCGGATTCGTCCGGATCCGGGGCAATCTGGCGCTCCCTAACATGGGAGCCTATGGGGCCGGATTGCAACGGTCCGGGAGGATCTGGGAATCGGACACCTGCGACTGCACGCCGCTGTTGTTTCAGGACCGCGGCTAGCTCCCTGCAAGCCGCGGTCCTAATTCATCAGCGGTGGCAGCTGCGTGCGGGTGCACACCGGACCAGAGGGCATATTAGCTCTCCGATTCTGTGTGGTGATCTGATCCGGGGCTGTCAGGTTCATCCTGACAGCCTCGGATCGGATCTGACCGGTCCGATCCGAGTCCGTGGGAGGATACTGAATTCTCCCGGATTGTCCCGGATACATAGAAACCGGATGGCAGAGAGCTGCCATCCTGCCTCTATCCGGCCCCATAGGCTGCTATGGGGCCAAAATCTGGTCCGGGGCTGTCCGGTTTACACGGACAGCCTCTGATCGGATGGGACCCGCAGTGTGAAGCCAGCCTTAGGCCAATGATACATGGTGTGAGATGCATTCGAGTTACTCGCACAAGTCTGACATACATCACCCGGCACGGCTGCCGACTCCCTGGACAGGAGCATGTCAGCTGCATAGAAAAACATGAAGCTTCATACTCCTGTTCAGAGACGGCGGTCATGCCGAGTGATGTATTTGAGGCTTGTACGAGTATCTAGCATGCATCTCACACTGTGTGTCACCGGCCTTACCATTAGGCTGGAGACAAACTGAGCAAGACGCATGTGAGATACTCGCCTAAGTCTCGTATGATTTCACATCTGTGATAAGTGTAATTCGCGGCAGATCCGGCAGATGTTGCCGCATCTGCCGAATATGCTGTGTAACGGCCATCTTGCGGCACCAATCATTCATTCTCTATGGGGCTCACAGTCGGATGCGGTAAGTGTGGTTTTCGCCGGATCCGGTAGATCTGGCACTTGTGGCCACGCAAAAAAAAAAAACGCTGTTGGCAGCCTTTTTTGCGGTGCTGCATCTGCCGTACATGCTGGATCCGGAAAAACCGCACTTGCCGCACCCGACTGCGAGCCCTATAGAGAATGAATGGGGCTTGCTGTTTCGGTGTCGCAAGTTAGTCATTACACAGCAGATCTGGCAGATGTGGCGACATCTGCCAGATCTGCCGCAGATTACACCCTACCACAGATGTGAAAGCACCCTCACCTGGAATAGCCACCGTCTCTCTGGACAGAAGCATGTCAGCTGCTTGTGTTTATATGCAGCTGACACGCTCCTGTCCAGAAAATCAGTGGCTGGCGTTATGCAACACTCTCACGAGTATATTGCATGCGTCTCACTCAATGTGCCTTAAACTGTAGCTTGGGCAGACACATTATGTCTATCCAATGATGGAGACTTTACATCTTCAGGGCAGAGAGTTTCCATGAGGCTGTAAAAAAAACACCACTACTGGGAATACTCCTTCCTTCTGTAGCTTTTGGAGGAGTTTTCTGTTTCCTGATGTGGTTTTGAAGTGTTTTTCTAAGTCTGGAGTCACAATGCCATATGACTCGCTCAAGGATCGCATCATACTGCCGGCACCAGCCAGCGACTCTCCTGACCCGAGCATGACAGCTTCATGATTTCTATGCAGCTATCCCTCTCAGGTTAGGAGAGTTGAGGCCGGTCCGGGTAGTGCGATGCGATCCTCATATGAGTCATACGGAAGTGTGACTCCAGCCTAAAGGCCACTTTACACACACCAACTTATCTGTCCAACTTCTGACCAACTTACTGGTTGCAGTGAAATCATGGACACATTGCTCCATTTTGTGGCTGTGTACAAATAGAACAATGTGTCCATGATTTCACTGCAACCAGTAAGTTGGTCAGAAGTTGGACAGATAAGTTGGTGTGTGTAAAGTGGCCATAAGTGTTTGTTGTGTGTGTACATGAAAATTGAAAATCTACCTGAAAACGCGCTGCCAAACCTTCACTAAACATGAAAATAATGCACACCAATATGAAAATGACATTGCTGTGCAGTGTGCACATGTTCAGTCTTTTGTTACTTCTTTTACCGGCTTCCAGGTTCAGGAACCATCAAATGATTAAAAGAAATATGTTGATCCTACAAGTGACGTCTGCCACAGAAATCATTTGCCACTATAGTGAAAAGTACAGAGAAAAGACACTGGAGGTGGCCTGCAGTAAACAGCAGCAAGGTCGCAAGATGAGCCGATTCAGGAAAAAGACTGCTAGTGTCTTCTGGAAACATTTGACTACTTTGCTGTTGGAATAAGGTTGTGCACATACCCTAGATTTTCCTTGAGTATTTTTTACAATTATTTTATTTGGACAGCTCATATTTTGTAGCTTTTTAATCAGGCGTGAATTCAAAGATGTAACAGAATGTAACGGTGTGTAACAGAATGTAACGGTATGTAACAGAATGTAACGGTGTGTAACAGAATGTAATGGTGTGTAACAGAATGTAACGGTGTGTAACAGAATGTAACGGTGTGTAACAGAATGTAACGGTGTGTAACAGAATGTAATGGTGTGTAACAGAATGTAACGGTGTGTAACAGAATGTAATGGTATGTAACAGAATGTAACGGTATGTAACAGAATGTAATGGTATGTAACAGAATGTAACGGTGTGTAACAGAATGTAACGGTGTGTAACAGAATGTAACGGTGTGTAACAGAATGTAATGGTATGTAACAGAATGTAACGGTGTGTAACAGAATGTAACGGTGGTTTTTTGAGCATTTTTCCAGCATTTTTGTAGTGTATTTATCACTGTTGTTTTACAGGCCGTTTATTAATTCAATTCTACCATGAAGGAACTGCTAAGTTTTTGAAGCAAAGACGCTGACAAAACACTCAAAAGACACCCAGGCATATTCCAGGCATCTTCTGAGCCTTCCTATTGACTTGTATTGTAAAATGTGTCTTCAGCATGGAGGACACTAGAAGAATAGTATAATCACTCCTTATAACTGACAGGCGTCTTTTGAAATCGGAAGTAGTTAAAAAACGTTCAAAAGGCTCAATCCTTAAATATCAAGTTGTTTTTACAAAGCTAGTGCTTTTTCAGAGCGGACTCAGCCTGAACAAGACGTTGTGTGCACATACCCTGTGGGTGATTCTTCAAGTGTCTTTTAACGTGGACCTGCTCCAAGAAGCTCCTGAAATAACTGTACATGCACATACCCTGAGGCACCAATCCAGCAAAACATTGAGCGGTGGTGTAAGGCCGGCTTCACACCACAGCAAGATCCGATCCGAGCCTGTCAGGAGTGAACCTGACAACCCCAGACCGGATCTGGACACAGAACCGGGGGGCCAATTATGGTGTGCAGCCGGATGGCTCATTTGCAGCCGCAGGTGCTGATAATTCAGGACCGCGGGGAACTAGCCGCAGTCCTGAACTTTCAGCAGGGGACAGCTCCATGGTGCTGAAGTTCAGAGCCGAGCGACGCTGAGCTCCAGCACCCAGCGTACAGCTCCCGAGTGCGGCTCTGATGCAATCCGGCACCATAGACCCCCATGTTAGGGGGCGCCGGATCACACCAGACCGGGAGGATCCAGGAGCATCCGGGAGGATCAGCTTTTTTTTCCCCGGACACAAAAATACTGCATGCAGGATTCTCCCGGACAGATGGAAGCCGGATGGCAGATAGCTGCCATGTGGCTCCAACCGGTCCCATAGCATACTATGGGGCCGAAATCCCTTCCAGGGCTGTCAGTTTCATCCCTGACAGCCCCGGATCAGATTTCACCGTGGTGTGAAGCCGGCCTAACTTGAAGCTTATGGGCCCCGATGCAAAATCTAAAATGGGGCCTCAAATTATTGAAAGTCTTTAATAGCACTGGTCATTTCATATAGTCCAAAAAGACTTTTGGGATCCTCTAGAGCTCCAGGGCCCGGGTGTGAATGCAACCTTTGCACCTATTCTAGTTACACCCCTGGCATTGAGCTCTGCTAATGTTAATGTTGATGATTATGGCTTACAGCCAATGAAAACCCAACGGTCATTATCTAAGAAAATTAAAGTAAGAATGAAGGGTTAAAAACCACGACACATCAAAGGGTGAATATAATATTGTTTATTAGTCAATGTGTTTCAGAGCTCCCTGAAACGCCCTGAAACATGGCAATATGATATTGATTTTTGATGATATTCTAATTCAGTTAGATGCTCTAGTATATATGAAGTTCAGAATATTGACACAATGATTTGCTGGGTGCTTGGACTTGTCATTGTATATCTTCACTGGGGCTCTATCTGCGCTGTGTTATGCCATAGATCTAGGCCCCCACACATACACAACACAGCAATTATCAGCATTTCATACGTTTTTAACCCCTTAATGACGGAGCTAATTTTCACCTTAATGACCAGACCAAATTTTTCAATTCTGGCCAGTGTCACTGGTTATAGTGAGATTATATCTCTGGAACACTTCAACGGATCCCAGTGATTCTGAGATTGTTTTTTCATGACATATTGGATTTCATGTTAGTGGTAAATTTAGGTTGATATTTTTTGTGTTTATTTGTGAAAAAAATTGGATTTTGGCGAAGATTTAGAAAATTTAGCAATATTCAACATTTTAAATTTTATTCCATTAAAACCAGAGTGTTCTCTCACACAAATAGTTAATTAATAATATTTCCCACATGTCTACTTTACATCAGCACAATTTTGGAAACAAATGTTTCTTTTGTTAGGAGGTTAGAAGGGTTTAACGTTTATCAGCAATTTCTCATTTTTATAGCAAAATTTACAAAACAATTTTTTTAAGGACCACATCACGTTTGAAGTGACTTGGGAGGCCTAGATCACAGAAAACACCCAGAAGTGACACCATTCCAAAAACTACTCCCCTCAAACTGCGCAAAACCACATTCAAGAAGATTATTAACCCCTCAGATGCTTCACAAGAATGAAAACAAAGTGGAATGATAAAGGAAATACATTTATATTTTACTTTAAAATGTTGACTTAGGCCGGCTTCACACCATGTTTTTTGTGATCCAGATCCAATTTTAGCCCCATAGTATTCCTGTGGGGCCGGATGGCAGTGATTTGCCATCCGGTTCGCTGCTGTCAGGGAGGATCCGACAGAATTCATTTTTTTCCCCGGACACAAATTCGCAGCTTGCAGCGTTTTGGTGTCTGGGGCAAAAAGCTGACAAAATCGGATCTTGCCGGATCCTCATGGATCCGGTGCGATCTGACGCCCCCTAACATGGGAGGCTATGGGCACCGAATCGCACCGTATCCGGCTGCTGGACGTTGGGTGCTGAACTTCAGCACCTGGAGAGCTCCCGGCAGAAATTTCAGGATGATGTCTAGCTCCCCGCTAGCCGCGATCCTGAAATTTCAGGACTGGACAGGAGCATCAGCCGCACACTGCCTATTCTGGCAGAAAACAGGACCGAAGGGCATATTTGCCCTCCGGTTCTGTTCTGTTTGGAGCTGTCAGGCTGTGTCCGGTGTATCCAGCAAAACACCAGTCACGGCCTCACAGCCTCACAGCTCAAAACTGTGGTGTGAAGCCAGCCTTAGGCTACATTCACACACACAGTGTATTGGCTACATTTTCTGAGGATCTGTTTTTGGTTCAGAAATTGCACCAAGAACAGATCCTCATAAAGCGCAGCCTTCTGTGTGTGAATGCTGCTGTGCTATTTACTCACTCGCTCCCACGGTGACCACTGGTGATGTCCCCTCATCCCGGCAGCTGCAGCGTTCTGTGCCTCTAGGACCCTGCGGCATGTGCATGTGACGTCACTCAATCACATGGTACAGTGCCAGGTCCTCTCACAGTTCCCGCGGCCTCAGCATGAGAAGATCGCTGGAGATCACTGTAGGAGGGCAGGGAGGTAAGTAAATAGCGCATCTGAAAAGTGCAAAAAGAATTGACATGCTCATTCTTTTTACGGATCCGTTCTTGAATCCAAGAACGGATCCGTAAAAACTGCAGTGTGTGAATGCAGAATTCTGAAATGCATTGACTTTGCTGGGACAGACAACATCACTGCATTTCACTGCATTTTTAGTGCAATTACGGATCTGTAAAGCTACGTTTACACTCTGCATAATAACAGTGCTTTTTTGCAGTTCTGTTTTTTTGCTGCTCTTTGCGCAAAAAAGCGCAGCTTCATTCACACGCTGCGCATTTTGACCTGTGTTTTTCCCGAGCCCATGTTAAATTGCGCAAAGAATTGACATGTTGATTCTTTTTGCGGACGTATTTTGCAGTGAAAGTGCATCCGCAAAAAGACGCAACGTGTGAACGCCTTTCAGCAAAATCCATTGCTTTCGATGCACTCGAGTGCTGCGTTTCACTGCATTTATGCAAGCGCTAAATAGCACTGCGTTAATAGTGAATTATGTAGCCTAAGGAACGCAGCAATAACAGTGCAATAACGCACTGTATGAATGTAGCTTTAGCCTCAATTTAGTCGCTTTTACAAGGGATAGCATGTCAAATTGGATGCCAAAATTTGTTACCTAGATTCTTCTGAATGCACTGATATGCCACATGTGGTCAGAAACCACGATTTGGACAAATGGGAGGGCTCAGAGGGGAAGGAGCACTATTTGAATGTTGGAACACAAATTTAGCTGAAACAGGTGACGGGCACCATCTTGCATATCCCGGACCCCTAATGGCCACTTTACACGTCCCGATATCGGCGTCCAACTCCGACAAAAAGTCACGTGGTTCGTGCGTTGGCCCCGATATCGTGCGCTGTATGGTGTAAATGTCCAATACGATGCACGAACGATGCCAAAACGATATCGGGGATCAAATGAGCCTGCTCTCCAACGGCCCGATATTGGGTGGACGTTGTGGCCGGATCGTGCTGTGTGACAACCCAACAACGATGTGGAGTACAACTTCCTCTATTCTCTCCCATGTTAAATGGTCGTTCCTGAGTCGGCCGTACAAGGGGGCGTACACATCGCTGTTGCGTTGGCTGCCGATATCGCGCTGTGTGACATCTCCTATGCGATCTTGGAATTCTGCCCAGAAAAAGCGTGCTCCCGCGGCGTTGGATCCAATATCGGACCCATGTTAGAACGTGTAAAGTGGCCATAAGGCACCTAACCAGCAGAAAACCCCCCACAAGTGAACCCATTTTGGAAACTAGACCCCTCAAGGATTATATCTAGGGGTATCGTGAGCTTTTTGAATCCACAGGTACTTCACAGAATTCAATGACAATAGGTCAGTATATTGAAATTTTCTTTATTTTCACAAAGTATTGCTTTAGCACCACATTTTTCACTTTTACAAGAGGTAACACCAAAAAGAGGCCCCCAAAATTTGTTACACACTTTCTTATGAGCGTGGCCAGGGGCGGACTGGTGCACATTGTCCTGGGAGGCAGTGGGCAGTGACATGTTGGCAGCCCTAGCAGCAGGCGAGGAGTGGGGGGGGGGTGGAGAGGTGATGGCCGGCCCACTTACCACGCTGCCTGGCGCATTGACTGCTCTACAGATCGGCTGCTGTAGAGTTTGCGGGTGCGGCCGCAAAGCAATGCCGGACCGATCCATTTCAGTATGGGGGCGGCCCTGGATGAGGCCAATATCACCAGCCTGTTTGCCCCTGAGTGTGGCCATACCCCGCATATAGTCAAAAAGTTCTGTTTGGACAAACGGCAGGACTCACAATGGATGGAGCAATATTTGAATTTTGTAAAGCAAATTTGACCGATACCATCTTGCATATCCTGGACCCCTAAGGTACCTAAACAGCAGAACCCCAACACAAGTGACCCCATTTTAGAAAACTAGACCCATCAAAGATTATATCTAGGGCTATAGTGAGCATTTTGAACTCACAGGTACTTCACAGAAATTGATAACAATAGGTCGTCATATTGAACATTTTCTTTTTTTCCCACTTAATTCCTCACTTTTAGGGTATATGCACATGATCTAGAGACACGGTATCTTGGATGCAGGGTCTTCTCTACTGTGGGGATGCCGGGAATCTCCACAGGTGAATGCAGCTGCAGCATCTGGGGCACAGTGGCGTTTCCTTACATTCACGCACTGAGATTGCCACCAACTCCGCAATGCTAAATTGACATGCTGCAACCAATTGGCGGAACAGAAAGCCACCTGGCATGTCAGTTAATGCTACAGGGAAAACAAGCACAGTGGACATGGGATTGCTGTAAATCCCATCCACTGTACTTGTACAGTACAATGCAGCAGTTTAGATATAGTGATAACACACTGCATCCGAAGTGCTGCAAATACTGATAGTGTGGACATACCCTTAGGCTACGTGCCGACTAGAAAATAGAGGTGCAGATTTTGTGCTTCCAGAAATCTGCACCTGCAGAAAAAAACGCAGCAGAGAAATGGCCATGCCAATGGTGCATTTTTGCTGTGTTTTTTGAGCAATTATTCACTGTTGTGACTGTGAATAAAGCTAGGTTAGACTGGGAAAAAAAGGGTTTCAAGAAGACATAATGTGACATGGAGCTCGACTGTATTCTTGGCAGTAGGCATGTATGGGCTACCACCCACCCCCACTTGCCTAGTTTTACCTGGCAGGTAATCAAAAATACATTTTTAAAATTATGTCTTCATTCAATTTTGAAAACAAACAACGTGGGACTTCGCTGTATTTTTGGTCTCACCCAGGTACAGCAGGCAGGTACCCACACCCAGCTGCCTAGTTTTACCTGGCTGCCCCGGAGGTCTAGCCCTCTACAGGTAGGGCTAGACTTCCGGGGCAGCGTTCCTGTATGGGAACAAGTTCATTCAAAGGAACACAGGCAGAGGCAAAGTCACTTTCCTCCGGGTACTTTACTGTTCAGTTGCATTAGTATCATACAAAGTCACAGTTCAGCACTTTTGATGTTACAAGGACAGGTAACTTATTGGGTGGCTGCAGGCGGATCCTAGGTGGTATAGTGGAACCTTTGGTGTGCCTTCCTTCCCTAACCCCGTCTGTTCCTTCCTGTTTTCCAGTTGTGGTGTGAAGCCTGGTGACTTGGAATCAGCCTGTCCTCCTCTCCTCTCTCACCTTTGCTGCCGTTGGGTAACCCTCTACTGGCTGGCCGCTCGTTCCCTTGGCGGTGCCTGGTACCCTCTTTTGGTCTGTTCTGGTGCCCGGGAGAAGTGAAGACTACACTAGAATCCAGATTCTCTGTCGTGCTTATAGCTACAGCAGTCTGCGGGCTCCGGTGCCCGGTAAGTTGTCTGGGAGAACCTGACAACGGCCCCTCTTCCCAAACCGGCTGCTCTCCTGAAAAGCTTCTTTCTCCTTAGACCCTTTCTTTCTCTTCCATCTCTCTCTGGTATCTCAGCCGAGTGACCTAGCAGCCAAAGCCTCAAAACCAAAAGCCTCAAGTCCTCCTTGTTGCCCCTAGAGGTGTTTTTATTCCCTCCTGGGTAACCTCCCACCGTGTAAACTGATGTGGGAGTGCTGTGAATGGGTCCCACCTACCATCCTAGGGTCCTCTTTTACGGGTACAGTTCCCCTTTGTGACGCCTCCTTGGCGGGGTGCCACACATCCGGCTCCATCCGGCCCCATAGGAATACTATGGGGCCAAAATCTGAATCCGGGGCTGTCCGGTTTACACCAGACAGCCCCAGATCAGATAAACCGTGGTGTGAAACTGGCCTTAAGTGGTCGCATCAGGTCTTACGTCTGAACACCCCGCAAAACAGAATTAGGATGTATGCACTGATGTGGCCATTGACTTTAAGGCCATGTTCACACTGTGTGTTTTTAATCCGTTTTTTTTGTGATCTGTTTTTGCATGGAAAACAGATCACTTTCTGTGATGCCCAGCAAAGCAATGCATCCAGAAAAAGAATGAGCTACAATTAGTGATCCGTATTGTCTCCTGCGTTTTTCCCTTGACACCATTGTAAATGGAAAAAAAAAATCACTGCACAAAAAAGGGATCAAAAATAGAACAAAAACTTGTCAAAAACACATTGCATTTTTGGATGTGTTTTTTTTTTTAAAAACGGATCCAGTTTTGCTGCTGAAAATTCAACAAAACACAGCACAAAAAAATGGTTCAAAAACTCACAGTGTGAACATAGCCTGATGGTGCAGACAGACTCACTCTTTGCTCTACTATGCTCCATTTTCACTAGTATACATCTACTGGAAGCAGTCCAGATGCAGTCTACTATGTCTGAGTAGCCTCCTACAGTAGACGTACATGATGGTGCAAAGCAGTGTACACGGCTCCATTGCCTCGTCGGGGTTTACATACAAACCTATGGCAAAACAAGACTCAGATGTTTGCCCCGATGGGACCACTGTACGAGGAAGAGAATGTAATGTGAAAGCAGCCTAACGCTTCTGATTTTCCGTGGGCACAGTTTATAGAGAACAGTGTTGATGATCTGTCCTCAAGTATTGAATATCAGATCGTGCGGTCTGATACATGATCAGCTGTTACCAGCTCCAGCAGTATCTGGATGTAAACAGTGTACGGAGTTTAGAACCATTACCCTGTCCAAATATTTAGTTGCTGTCCTGGCTACTACCGATAAGTGCAACCACAAAACCATATGAGGAGCCGGCACTAAACAGTGTGACCGGGTGGTGATGGCGCCCTCCATATAGTGTTTACATATCTGCCGAAAAGTGCGGATCATGGGGGAGATGGCTGTCAAACCCCCATTGTTCTGATATTGACTACCTAGAAATGCAGCATGGTTAGCTCTGCAGCCTTGCAGCACTGGGGTCCTGGGGTCAACTCCCACCTAGGACAACATCTGCAAGGAGCTTGTATATTCTCCCTGTGTTTGCGTGGGTTTCCTCTGGGTTTTCTGATTTCCTCCCACACTTGAAAGACATACTGATAGGATATTTAGATTGTGAGCCCCAATTTGAACAGTGTTGCAAATGTATGTAAAGCGCTATGGAAGTAATAGCGCTATATAAATGAATAAATGTTAATATTTTTGTAGTGGAAAATCTTTTCAGGTTGTAAACTTCTCATGGACAAGAGTTACCACCAGGGGGAGATTAGCAGTTGAGTGCATAGGATTTATACAGAAAACTACAAGGATTGGTGATTCTCCTAACACTTACCTGCATGCAGCACAGATTATGTCACTGTACATGCTGGACTTCATGTTAATTTTTTGTGTATCGATGAAGAACTCATTGAATTTGACCTTTCACAGTGAAAAGAAGAGCAAATATTGCTGACAAGAAGGAATGTTTTGCTCTGAGCATGTGCAAACCATAAAGGAGTGCAAAGCAAGCAGAGCAGGCTTGACTATCTCATCCATTGCACCAGCAAGATAAAAACTGGATTGTAGGTAAACTCATAAACAGTACAATATTTTTGGAATAAGTTAATTACTGAGGTTTTTTATTAATTATTTTTAAAGCGTTTTAAGTGCATTTATTTTTATGGGAAACATCTTTAATATGAAAGAAAACCTCCCATAGGTATTGTGCACCTCAAACTAATGGAAAACTAAAGGATTTTGCTATGTAGGGTGGAGGCACACGGTCGCAAAAATCGTGCGAGTCCAATGCGAGAAAAACTCGCATTGCACTTGGACCAGTATCATTAAATAATACTGGTCATATCAGTGCGTATTTCAGGCACTGAACTTGCATTGCGAGTGAAATATGAGTTCAATCGCAGCATGCTGCGATTGAACGTGATTTCCTCCCACGAGTGCCCATTGTAAGTATATGGGTGCGAAAAAATCTCGCACCCATACAGCACACTGTGCGTTAGTCGCACAAGTGTGCGTACTTACAATGTCTTCAAACAACGCTGCTGTCAAAGCAGCGGAGTTAGGTTACTGTGGTGGCAACCTGGCAATTTCAATCAGCTTTCACCGCTGTGACAGCAGCAGTGAAAGCTGATTAATTAAATCGGTCGGTAAATGCTTTCAGTGGGACTGAAGATAAAACTTCAGCACCATGGAAAGCCTAGACTTTCAAACAAGAGTGGTGTTTCAAATTCGCGGTAAATGCTGTCCATGGTACTGAAGAGTTAGCGTCTGGAGAAATCGGCTTATAGAGGTTCAGAACCTATGAAAATGTCCATCCCCTCTCCACATGTATGTACAGGACTGTGCAAATTAATTGTGACAAAGCAAGTTTTTCTTGCATTAGTTTTACTATTGCTGATAAGTGTTTTATCAGTTCTTGGTATCGTTTTCCTTTTTCTTCCACATTTCCCTTTTCGTTTTGGAGAAAACGATCCAGTTTCATTGTGTGTGTGAATTATTCTTGAAACGGTAGACTTTCCAATACCAACGGTGGAAGCGATTTCTCTTACAGTCAGACTTGTATGTTCATTAAGAGTAATAATTCTAGACCTCTTCCGTGGAGTAACATCCATTTTTACAGGCACGAGTCACACTGAGAGAAAAAGTAACTAAACCACTCCTCACAGAAACAAGCTCTCAACTGAAGCTGAGGGGGCAGCTAGCTGTTATTGTCTGACTAAAACCAGTCAAACCACATTTTGTTACTGAAGGTTGTACACTCACACCTGTTCAAAGCAGTTAAAACTGGTTTGAATCACTGACTGGTAACCCCAACTTACGATTTTACTTAAAAAAATGCTTTGTCCCAATTAATTGCACTGTATATACAATCTAAGCTTGCCTGTGATGATAATGAGACTCCTGAAAAGTCTTCTTGAAAGAGCAGGAAATGTGAGTGTAAACTAACACCAGTGGCCAGTGTAAAACTGGCAAGATTTTTTTTTATATAATATAGACTTTGATATATAAATAATGTTGCCAAAAATTAAAAAATTAATACATTGAACACACGAAAAAATATATTGAAATAATATGTAATTTCTTCTGTTTGAAACTATTGTGGCACTTACATTGCTTACAGGTTCATATATTGTAATTGTACCACAGTCCATGCTCTTCTTTATTAGGCCGGAGACACACTACGTGAGATGCAAGTAAGATACTTGTATGAGTCTCGCATGACTCACCTGGAACGGCCGCCGGCTCTCTGGACAGGAGCGTGTCAGCTCCATAGCAATACACACATCTGGCGCGCTCCTGTCCAGAGAGCTGTTGGCCATGCCAGGTGAGTCACGTGAGACTCGTGCGAATATCTCACATGCATCTCGTATAGTGTTTCAGGCCTATTCTGTGCCTTTTGATCCATCGCATCTTTCTGATGAACACATTATTATACTCCTATACTATTGACTTGAAATATGGGCATGGAATGAATCAAGATGCACCAATATTCATCTGTATTTTGCCAATATTTCATCAGATATTTTATCAGTATTTGCATTCATTGGTTTTATTTTGTATTGGAGGAAAAATATCCCTATTTTGTCTGAAATGTTTTTTTTTTAGAAAATAATAGCAATGATTATGTTTACTGATGTAAAATCTGATCAATTACTGATCCATAATAAAAAAGCAAGAAAATGAGCTGCAACTCAGCGGTCACTATAGTCCAATTTATTGTGCAATTATCGGTACATCGGTGCAGGAAGGGGGTGATGGATCCACAGATTATGGTGCCATTTCACGCCTCAGTGCATCTACAGGTCCTATTCTGAAGGTTGTAACGCAGTTCTCGGTCTATTTCTCCTGTAGATATTTGTGATCAATTACTGATAGTATATTGAAATACTGTTGGAATATTTATTGGCATATTTTCTCTGTAAAGGCACAATTCCACAATCCGGAGACACTGCGTTCTGGATGCAGTGTCTCCTCTCCTGCAGAGACATGAGTGTTCTCTGCGGTAGAACGCAGTGTCCGTGCCCACAATCATGGTACTGGGTGCAGCGCCATTCCTCTTGCAGAGACGTGAGTGTTCTCTGCGGTAGAACGCAGTGTCCGTGCCCACAATCATGGTACTGGGTGCAGCGCCATTCCTCTTGCAGAGACGTGAGTGTTCTCTGAGGGTGGATGCAGCGTCCGTGCCCACAATCAGTGTTCTTGGTGCAGCGCCATTCCTCTTGCAGAGACGTGAGTGTTCTCTGCTGTAGAACGTAGTGTCTGTGCTCACGATCATGGTACTGGGTGCAGCGCCATTCCTCTTGCAGAGACGTGAGTGTTCCCTGCTGTAGAAAGCAGTGTCCATGCCCACGATCATGGTACTGGGTGCAGCGCCATTCCTCTTGCAGAGACGTGAGTGTTCTCTGAGGATGGATGCAGCGTCCGTGCCCACAATCAGTGTTCTTGGTGCAGCGACATTCCTTTTGCAAAGACGTGAGAGTTCTCTGGAAGAGAATGCAGCATTTGTGTCCACGATCAGGGTTCTGGGTGCAGCAGATTTTCACTGTGTACTTTCACTAAGAACACTCACGTCTCTGCAGGGGTAAATTGACATGCTGCAGCTCAGGAGGCCGCACCGCAGGTCAGTTTATGCTGTATATAACAAGCAGAGTGGGCAGGAGATTTCTATAAATCCATTGTGCTGGAACTGTAGAACGCAGTGTTTTTGGATGCAGCGAAAACACACTACGTCCAAAACGCTGATAACACTGATCGTAAGAACATATCCTTAAATGTAGCATAAGCGGCTTTCTTAAAATATGGATGCAAAAGAACGGGCATGTGAATACCCCTATTGGTTTACATCAGCATCATATTTCAGTCTGTAAATAATGGATGAAATACAGAACACAAATAAGGTCATCTGCAGTGGTGTCACTTGAAGCTCATGGGCCCCGAGACAAAAGCTTCAAGTGGCCCCAATTATTGCACATTTTTACTAACAATAGTCTTTTTCTATAGACCAAGGGGACTCTGCTCCTGTTGTAGTTACGCCCCTGCTCATCTTGAAGAGGCTGAAAAGATTGCCATCACTTGTGTTGGAAATTTGGCAACTTTTTACTCTATAGGGGAAAGACCTTTGATCTATGTTCACCTGTTGTGTTTTTTCGGTTTTCTTTTTATGCAAATTGAAAGATGTTTTTTTTTTAGGCTGTGTGCAAGTGTGTTGGACGCAGTGGCTCCAGACCTGTGGGAACCTGCGAGTTAATGCAGGGAGATTGCAGCTGCCCTGTACTCAGCATCTGCGGTGGGTGCAGGGCGGCTTCTCCCTGCGTGCAGCCGATGGTTATCTCTTCCGACTCCACAGCATGAAATGAACATGCTGCAGAGATGTGGAAGTCCGGAAACCCACACCGCAGCTGAGATAACGCTACGGTCTGGAGAAGCACAGTGAGGATGGGATTTCTCGAAATCATCCAATGTGCTGGTACTGTACAATGCAGCGTTCCGACGCAGTGGAATTATGCTGCTTCCAAAATGCTGCAATTCCTGATCATGTGCAAACACCCTTAGGGTACCTTTACACGCAACTTTTGACAGCGATAGGAGGCAATCTAACGTGCGCGTACATGTTTTTCACGGTCGCCTCCGATCGCCAAAGGAGCTTTTACACGCCGCAATTTCGCCCTCAACCTAAGGCGACACACCAACAGCGGGAAACATCCGGTAGACTCCCATCGCCGCTTCACATGCCGCAATTCCCAAAGGAATGTGGGCATACATGTTCAGCGCGGCGAGAACATAGGTGTTGCAGACTGGTGTATACCGCACCCCAAACATGCTGATTAGACAACGCAATAGCGTTATGATTGGCCAGCCTGCACTGGAAGGCTGTC
>JARQOC010000006.1:63218155-63259699 GCA_033576535.1 Allobates femoralis | reverse complement strand
CTAATGCATTACGCCATTGCCATTGTGTGGTGGTGAATGGACAGCTCTTCAAATATGGCGCCCTGTGAAGTGACAGCCAATGGAAACACAGTAGCCACCACCAATCATCGCTGACGGGGCGCGGTCTCCAGCACGCTGTGGCACGCCTACGGGAAATCAATAGGCGACGCAGATTCCATCTCTATCGCCCGTTCATGCGTCAAAAGCCAGGAATTTCGCCTTCATAATTGCCTCTGATTTTGGAGCAGTGCTGTGCAATCGGAATCAGGCAACAACTTTTTTATCACCCCCAAATTCCCCAATTACACGCCGCAATTGCGAGGCAATTTCACGGCGATGATGAAGGGGCAATGTATCGCCGGTCAGATCTCTCGTCGTTGTATTTTCACTGAATAAACAAACTTTATTAAACATGTTCTTTAGATGACAAATGACACGTATAATCCCCAATGGGAATAAAACAACAAACATGCAGTAAGAGAGAGCATCAAAATCTGCTTTTGGAATAAGCTGGCCTGCAGAAGAAAAAGCAGCAAACAAGGAACCTGGGAATATAACTTTACAGCCCGTAGGAATACATTAGTATAAAATTCTGTCATGTGTTATTAAATTTTAATTGTGCACCACAACACAAAAGCCTCTGTAAAGCCCCTGCTACATTTATTTAGAGGATTTGTGACTGGAGTATATTACTGCATCCAGTGGCGTAACTTCAGGCCCAGGGGCCCCGATGCGAAAGCTCCAACGGGGCCCCCAATTATTGCAAATTTTTAATATTATTAGTCTTTTACTATAGGGCAAAGGGACTTCTAGGGCCCCCTAGGCTGCAGGACCCGGGTGCGATCGCAACCCCTGCACCTATTGTAGTTACACCCCCTGTGTGCATCCACCACCAAATAAGTAACACAGAAATCCTGACTTATGATGCGTCTTTTGTTACATTTCTTCCTTGTGTTTTTAACATTTATGATGCATTATCTTATATCAATGAAGCCTCTCTTCCTTATCTTTATACACTTTTTAGTATCCATGCCTATTTCTGGCTTCAACAATGCATCTAAAACTACACCCTTCTCTGCTATGTGAGCCACACCTTAAGGCTCGGGTGACCACATAAGAGACCATGACTGATGTGAAGGTCAAACCAATAGGCTGAAATTAATTCTTCTCAATATTAATATTGACATATTAATTATGATTATGTTATATTAATATTAATTGTATCACTTAATATTGAGCAGAATTAAGTATGTTACCATCCCTCCATATACCACATGATTCTGCACATAGCCCCTATATACAATATGAGCCCTCCACATCGCCTCTCTATACACAGCATTCCCCCACACAACTTTCCAAATAGAGTATGAGCCCCCACATAGCCCCTTATATAAGATGTTAGCCCCACATAGCCTCTCTATATACAGTGTGAGCCTCCACATAGCCCCGTTATATACAATGTGAGCCCCAATATAGTGTGGCGCCCCACTACGTAGGTGCCACAAAAAGGGTACTGTACCCAGAAAAGCGGTGTAGTCCTCTACTGCAATTGGGACTATCATCACTAGATGGAACCCTAGAGCTGACAACCACACACTAGGATAGTAGGTGGGAGGGAACCCTGGGAGGATATATAGTGGCCTCTAGGGGGAACTAGTTAGTCAGAGTCTCAGAGAGTGAGCAGAGAGGAGTTGGAGTGAGTCAGAGGGAACCAGGCAGTCAGCCTGAAAGGACAAAGAGGGCCATCTAGGCTGAGGGGCCCTGAGAAGGAAAAGATCCCAAAAAGAAACAGAGAAGGAAAGCAAGGAGACTCAGAAGCGCAGAGTTAACTTGAGTGGGGAGCGAGTAACGGATAGAGTTTGCCCCATAGGAAGGATCCCGGGTACCGGAGCCCGCACCTGTGAGTTCTCTAAGTCTCACAGAAAATCCGTACAACAAGGATATTGCAAATACAGCCCTGACTCCCAAAGATCCCACAAGAGGGAAGCCAGGACTAGCAGGGCGCTGCAATCCAGACAGAAGGTTGACCCAACGGGTACGAGGGAGGAGAAGAGAAGCAGAAGTAGCAGGAGGTCAGATTATCTACAGGAGATCATGCTTAATAACACTGGGAACAGAAAAGAAGGAAAGGAACATAAAGGAGGGTTCTATCTTCAGCCATAGCTCACAACGTGCAGCCTGGAGCATTCGTCAGTATACCATCTAACGAACTGATGAACTGTAAAGCTGAAAGAAGTGTCCAAGTAAAGTTACCCAGTGAAGTGAAGCTTTGACTCTGCTGCATCCTTTCAAATATAAACTGCTTTATTACAGCATCACTGCCTCGGTGGTCCAGTCCCGCCTGCGGGGACTATTCCATCCAAGCCGCAATACCACCGACCACCAGAGGACTGTGGCGGCGCTGGTGAGCATCACCAGACTCAGCAGGTGGCGTCACAAAGACAAAGACTTTGTAAATAATCCCTTGTAAATATATCTCCCCATTTTCAGTTGACCCCCAGGGCCACAGCTTTGGGATGGCCACATGTGACTTCGCAGACTGAGAGAGCCTGAGACCCGAGTACCCCGAGACCCCTGGGGCGCGTCAATATAAAGTGTGAGCACCCACATAGACTCTCTATATATAGTGTGAGCCTCCATATAGCCCCTCTATATACAGTATAAACCCCCATATAGCCCCTCTATATAGTGTGAGTCCCTAAATAGTTTCTATATACATTATTAGCTTCCATATAGCCTCTCTATATACAGTATAAACTCCCTCAAAGCTATTCTATGTATAGAGTGATCCCCCACATAGCCCCTCTATATACAATATGAGCCCCCACATAGCCCCTATATTCAGTATAAGCTCTGTCATAGCCCCTCTATAAAAAGAGTGATCCTTCTCATGGCCCTTCTTTATAAAGTATGAGCCCCCACATATCCCCTCCATATACAGCAAGAGCCCTCACATAGCCTGCTAAAAACAGTGTGAGCTCCCACATAGCCTTCCAATTATAAGCTCTGTCATAGCCCCTCTATAAAAAGAGTGATCCTTCTCATGGCCCCTCTTTATAAAGTATGAGCCCGCACATATCCCCTCCATATATAGTAAGAGCCTTCACATAGCCTGCTAAAAACAGTGTGAGCCCCCACATAGCCTTCCAATTAAAGCATAAGCCCCCACATAGCCTCTCTATATACAGTGTGAGCCCCCACATACTCCCATTATATACAGTGTGAATCCCCATATAGCCCCTCTATATAAAGTGTGAGCACCCACATAGCCTCTCTATATACAGTGTGAGCCCCCACATACTCCCATTATATACAGTGTGAATCCCCATATAGCCCCTCTATATAAAGTGTGAGCACCCACATAGACTCTCTATATACAGTGTGATCCTCCATATAGTCCCTCTATATACAGTATAAGCCCCCATATAACCCCTCTATATACAGTGTGAGTCCCTAAATAATTTCTATATACAGTACATTGTGAGCCTCCACATATTCTCCCTATATACAGTATAAGCTCTCTCATAGCCCCTCTATAAAAAGAGTGATCCCTCCCATAGCCCCTCTATCTACAGTATGAGCCTCCACATATTCCCTCCATATACAGTAAGAGCCCTCACATAGCCTACTAAAAACAGTGTGAGCCCCCACATAGCCTTCCAAATAAAGTGTAAGTCCCCACATAGCCTCTCTATATACAATGTAAGCCATCACATAGTCTCTGTATATACAGTATAAGCCCTCACATAGCCTCCTAAACACAGTAGGAGCCCCTAAATAGCCTCCTAAATACAGCGTGATCCACCACCTAGCTTCCTATATACATTATGAGGTCCACATAGCCTCATACATACAGTATAAGCTCCACATAGCCCCTCTATACAGTATGAGCCCTCACATAGCCCCTTATATATAGCATGAGCTCCCAAATAGTCTCCTAAATACCGTATGCGACCTCACATAGCCCTCTAAACACATGAAAACATCCTATACACATATGAAAAAAAAGCACCATATACTCACCTCCCTCCCATTCCCTATGTGCTGTGCTCCGCTTAACTATCCATCTGCTGTCTAATGCACTGATTGGTTGAAGAGCGGCCAGCCATAATTTTTTTCATTTTGACACAGGGTATCAGGAGAAAATGCGCCAGACAATTTGTTATGTAATTTCTCCTCAGTACACTGTTTGGGCACATTGCAGGGTCTGGAAGGCAAGAAGCGCCTTTTGAATTTTGGTGCGCAAAATTGCTTGAATAGACAGCGGATGCCATGTCGCATTTGCAGCGTCCCTGACTAAATAGTGGAAACCTCCCCCACAAGTCAACCCCATTTTGGAAAGTACAAACTCAAGTGATTTATTGAGATGTATGGTGAAAATCATGAAAAGCATAGTAAAAATTAAAAAAATAATAATAATTTTAACACAAAAATGTTGTTTTATCCCCAATTACTTAAATTTCACAAGGGTGACAAGGGAAAATGGACAATTCAATGTGTTGTGTAATTTTCCTGATTATAGGGTTACCTGATATAGTGGAAAACTAACGCTATTTGAATTGTGAAGGGCCATTTTGCCTAGAATAGATTGCCGAAGCCATTTCACAATGGAAAATCCCCTGATATGCCAAAACAGCAGAAACCCCCAACAAGTGAACACATTCTGAAAACTGCACCTCTCAAGGAATTCATCTAGGGGTGTAGTGAGCAATTTTAACCCTCAGGTTTTTCATGGAATTGTATAACACTGGACTCTGAAACAAAAAAAAATCACAATTTCTTTATTAAAATGTTGCTTTGGCCCCAAAGTTTTAATTTTATAAATAAAAGTAATAGGAAAAAATGGACCATAAAATTTGTTACACAATTTCTCCCAAGTATGCCAATACCCCATATGTGGTCAAAAACTAAGCAACTACTGCAAAGCTCAGGTGGGAAGGAGCCATATCGTAGTGCAGATTTAGTTGGAATGATTTGAGGGTGCCATGTCACATTGTCTAAGCCCCTGAGCTGCTACAGAACCAGACCACCCATAAGTGACCCTATTTTACAAACTGCACCCTCAATGAATTCATCTAAGGATGCAGTGAGTAAATTGACATCCCAGGGGTGTCACAAAATGTTTTACTATTGAGCAGTGAAGTATTAAGAATTACATTTCGACAACTAAAATGTTGTTTTAGCCCCAGAGTTTCAATTGTCACAAAGGAGAATAGGTAAAAATATCCCTATAATGTGTTACACAATTTCTCCTGAACATGGCAATACCCCACAAGTGACTGTAAAGTTCTGATTGGCCACACACCAGGGCTCAGGAGGGAAGGAAGGAGCGCCATTTGACTTTGGGAGCACAGATTTTCCTAGAATAGTTTGTGGGTGCCTTTTGCAGAGCCCCTAAGTACAAGAACAGCAGAATCCCCATTAAGTCATTAAGTGACACATTTTGGAAATTACACGCCTCTGGGAATTCATCTATGGGAGAAGTGACAATTTTGTCTTTGGAAAGCATCCATGGAATCAAACTCAGTGAATGTTGCAGAATTAAAAATTGCAAATAAGCCATTGTAGTGCTCATTACATTGTAGTGCCCGTACATTGTGCCCAGCTTGTGCTTCTGGAGACACACACCCATGAATTAAATGGGTCACCTCACTACAACAATGACAAACATGGGGACATTAACTGTGGTTTAGGCACATTGAGGGGTTCAGAAAGGAGGGGACATTTGAATTTCGGAGAGCAGATTTTGATGGTTTTCTTTTGTGGATGGAGCCATAGTCTTTTTCCAGACCGTTTGTGCTGCCAGTAGCATGGAAGCCCTCTATACTTTCATTAACAGGTGACTTGAAGGGGACTTGTTTTTTGGGTGGGTTGAGTAAAATACTATTGGTGGCAGTTTGATGCACAGAATATTTTGGATCAGTTCACATGTATCCTGTGCTCTATGCTGATGAGGCGCCCCCAGACCGTGGGGTATTCAGGAACCGGATCGCTGCTACTGTCACTGGGGAATCACGGGGGTTGTGACCCAGTCCCATGGCCTGGGAATCAGTTGAAAGAGGGCATATGTACAGGGGAGGTTGTCATAACGCCACCCGGGGTATGTGGTCAGTGGGGACCACTGCTGCTGCAGAACCTCTGGGGATGATGGGTGGCAGCTGGGATGGGTCAGCTCTCCATGGGTAACGCCAAACCCCAGGGCAGTGTAAATAGTTTATGTGTGGGGTGCAGGGCAACGGGCGTAAGTAACAGGCAGACTCACTGTTTTGTAGTTTTTTCAGACCTTTACTAGAGCAGATGGTGAAAGCTGTCCACCGAGTCTTGAGAGCAACTTGGGGTTATTCTCACCCGACCAGGTCTTTGGCTCCCTTACTGTGCTTGCAATTTGGCTCCGGCTGCTGCTTAAGCTTGGCTGCCGGCCCTGACAGGCAACTCGAGTCCTTTACTTATACCCTTTTCCCGGATGTCAGAGTCTCTGAACTCTCTCTCTGTTGCTGTGTCTGTGGGTAGTGTGGCTGGGAATCTGGAACCCCCACCATCCGGTATTGACTGCCGGGATGTGTGACCCTGCACAGTCTCGGACTCCGGTGTTCGTTCTATGCGCTTTCCCCTGGGCTGAGCACGGTGTTGCTCAGCATCCCAGGTGTGTTCTTGCTTCTCCTTTCCTCAGACCCTAGCCTTAGGCCTGGATCTAGTCGGTAGACCCTGAGATGAGCTTAGCACTGCTCCTTTACACTCCCGTCTTCTTCACAGTCCTACTAGGAACTGCACTAACTTCCTCCTTCCCAGACCAGAATATATAAGGGAGCTCACCCTGAACCCAGGCTTGGTCTTCCCCTTCTGGCCTGGCGATGTTGGTGTTGTGTGTGTGTTGCCTGATGAGAATACCCTTGGTTGCTCTCTTGTGACACCACCACCCAGGGACAGTGATGACACTGTGGCACTTTGAACCAGGGGTGCCACACTGAGCTATTACATTAGAGTTTCCATCTACATTTCTGAGCTGGAGAGAAGACAAGCACACAAAAGGGTCTTATCTGAGAGGTCAGGAAGGGAATGCCCAATTATGGTATCACTCGCCTTGTGTGGTTGTGTGAGACACAACTATTAGTAGAGCCAGAGATATGCCACCTGCAGCGCAGCAAATTGCCCAGAGGATACGTCAAATGTGGAAATGGACAATGAAAACTGGGTGTAAAATCGCGCTGCCACACACGAATCCAAGAAGGGATAATCATTGGTTGATTATCTCCTTCTTGGATTTGTGTGTGGCAGCGTGGTTTTACACCCAGTTTTCATTCTCCATTTTTACATCTACATTTCTGAAATACGTGATTCATGTGAAACCCTAACAGATCGATTCACTAAAGAGGCAGCTGAGTTACTCCGGACACCATATGACCTCTGTTCAGCTGTGTCCTTCTTTTCAAAGGTGCACACAACTGTTGTTGACCGCACTTCTGTGCACACATAAAAAGACATGTAAAACGATGGACACTGCTGGACCACAGGCCAGAAGGGAGTTCAAAGTGACTCCATTTGCCTCATTACAGTAATATAGTAATATTTATTGATCGCTTTTTGTGAGGCAGAATCAAGAAGACACAGTAATTCAAGAATAGTTTTTTTTTTTTAAATACTATTCATCGTGTTGTAAAAGCGCTGAGAAGGCTTCATTCTTCTTTGTTTTTTATGTTTTGACGTTCCTGGCTGTGAGAGCTGGGGCTCTACTGTCCCATAAGCTGGACTTCTGGCTTCAATTGTCGGGCACTGCGCCTGTGCCTGCAAGATCGCCAGGACATATCCATACATCCTCAGTCAGGAACTCCTTGCCAACCAAGATGTGTGGACAAACCAAGGTCGTGAAGAGGTTAAAAGTACAAAACCTTTTTTTAATCCACCTAAACCTTATCACCCTATAGAAACTTATGTGAGTTTGGTAGAAAAAGATCTAAATGGTAGAAAGAAAATAAAATTGAGTGAATTTCACATTCACAATAATTTAAGGAGAGATGACAAATTAGCATTACGTGATCTAATGGAGGACGATTCACTGATTTTTAAACCTGCAGATGAAGGCAGTAGCCTACTAATAATGGAGAAGACTGACTATAACATGAAATTCGTTCCATCAAATTATCAAACCTGAAATATGTAAAGGATTAAAGCATGACTCTCAGCCAATCATTACTTCAAAATTACCGGTAATCAATATGTTAAAAAATACAAAAATTAAATTACTGATGCAAAATTGGGTGCATTTTTGATTACCAAACGCCCAATTATACCTCTATTTGATATTTTACAGAAAATTAATTATTTTTCACAGAATCCACCTGGTAGACCCATAGTGGCATCAGTAGACTTCATTCTATCTGCTTCATCCTTAGTAATAGTGTTGGCAGTGGATTATTTACAATACTCTACAAGCATGCAACAATAACAGCTGGTTTATTCAGGAACAGTCAGGAACAAAATGATAAGCTTAGTAGATCAGCAAGAAATCATTTCTGTGTGTCTTTCTCTGCAGTGTCTGCAGGCAGCTTCCGTTCACATAGACACAGGGATCTGACTACAGTCACTTGCTCTTCCTGTGTGACCTTCTGGTTTTTGTTTTGTATTGTTCTAACTTTATTAACAGCATACAAACCTAGCAACTAAACACTCATAGACAGGAATTGAATTGTTGCTCTTAACATATTCCAACAGTCTATACATGTAGTTTACATACCTGAATTGAACATTAAGGCTATATTCAGACACAGCGTTGATTCATTTTGTGAGAATTTATTTTTGTCTCTTTTTCAGCTGCATAACTGGATCTGCTGTCAAAATAAGTATCAGAAGTGCATCATCCGTTTTTGATGCGTTTTTGGTTGCTGCAGTTTTTAACATAGCCTTAAAGGGCCAAAGTGCAATTACGTGGCTATTAAACAATAGTAATTACACAAAAATGCATGAATAATTATTATTGATGTTATTAAAATTGTTGTTGCATCAGAATTATTTCATGTTTCAGTATGCATTCTATAAACAGGGGTGCAATACCACAATGGCATGAATGTTTAACCTCTATATGTAAATACTTATTTGATGCGGTTTAAAAAGGACTTGATATACTGCGATATATTTTTTCAAAACCATTGCATCTTTTGGCTGCAGATGGTGTCTGCCCACTGAAAAGTGGGGGGTGGACAAGGAGAATAGGGATATTAGAGTAGGACTCATCATGCCTGAAGTCACTTTGTCGCAGTTAATGAGCAAACAGACATTGGCCAATGCTTGTACTAAGAACTTCAGAATTAAAAGATAGATTATTGAGTTTTTTGAAAAAACGTAAGTTTTTAAACTTTTTCCTCAAAACATATGGCTTGTAGCACTTGTACATCATTGGTAGTAGCTGTGTGCTGCAAGGATTTTTTTCATATTATTTGACTCTGCATCTTTGCTTGCACCAGTTCACACTAGTCTGTTGAGTGCTGTGCAGTTTTTCTTGTTAATTATTATATGGAGTTGCAGGCTCCTTTGCTGCAATGTGCACCCTCATTAACCTACAGGTGATCGAGGGTATAGATGGTGTCTGCCACTGAAAAGTGGGGGGTGGACAAGGAGAATAGGGATATTAGAGTAGGACTCATCATGCCTGAAGTCACTTTGTCGCAGTTGATGAGCAAACAGACATTGGCCAATGCTTGTACTAAGAACTTCAGAATTAAAAGATAGATTATTGAGTTTTTTGAAAAAACGTAAGTTTTTAAACTTTTTCCTCAAACACATATAGCTTGTAGCACTTGTACATCATTGGTAGTAGCTGTGTGCTGCAAGGATTTTTTTCATATTATTGGCATGTCATATATATATACATACACTACTGTTCAAAAGTTTAGGGTCACCCAGATAATTTTGTGGCCACTCCATTACAGATAGAATATCAGCTGCCTGCTTCTTCCCTACATAGTACATGCATAATTTAGAGGTGTGCTTAGGGTCATTGTCCTGTTGTAGGATGAAATTGGCTCCAATCAAGCGTTGTCCACAGTTTATGGCATAGCATTGCAAAATGGAGTCATAGCCTTCCTTATTCAAAATCCCTTTTACCTTGCACAAATCTCCCACTTTACCAGCACCAAAGCAACCCTAGACCATCACATTACCTCCACCATGCTTGACAGATGGCGTCTGTGTGGCGCCACACTGGTCAGGCGTCACAAGTTGGGTACTGCACCCAAAAATGAGCGTGTGGTTATCCCTGTCGCAAGTGGAATGCAGAACACTGTGGAAGGATTTGATCCCAACACACACCCACCAATGCAACCGGGGGAGGTCCCAAAGTGGAGAGTTGGAGAGTGGAAAGTGTGAGAGGAGCAAGAGAGAACGCACGGGGAGTCTTCAGGAGTGTCTTCGCTGAGGAAAGACGGAGAACGGGAGCTTACCCGAGAGAGAAAGGGGGCTTCAAAAGAGGGCTAAAGAGAGAAGTAGCACAGACAGAAAGGTCCTGACTTGTTCACCCAGAGTGCATGGGTATGACAACGCGGCCAGGAGTGTTCACCCTCCGACCATACTCATCCCGGCTCCGAAGACAATCTCAGGTGTTTATCCCCTGGGACGTACTGCTGCTCGCGAAGCAGGCATCTAGAAGAGAGAGAAGGGACAGCACAAAGGTAGATCCAAGAAGGTACCGCCAGAGACATCCACAGATTCTGCATTCTGCTGCGACTACCCGGTCCGCCGTCCTGCTGGAGTACTGTGAGCTGTATCACCATCTTGATCAGTTTTTTACAAGTAAAGTACCTGGAAGAGTGAATTGCCTCTGTACTTCTGTCTTGCTTCATTGACTTTTCTCAACGGTCTGCACTGTCCTGACAACAGGTAACACTGCCCCGGAGGCTTAGCTCTACCTGTAGGGAGCTGCTCCACCCTAGCCACAATACCACCACACTCCGGAGGACTGTGGCGGCGCTGGTGTCTAGTCACCAGGTACTACAGGTGGCGTCACGAGACAAAGACTTTAACCCCTTGTAAATACCAAAAACACCCCCTACTTTTAGGGCTGTCCCCGGGGCCACGGATCTGGGCAGGCCACCTGCAACATTTTCCGTTTGGAGAGAAAGAGGCCCAGACATCCGAGTTCGCATACCCTGGGGTGCTACATCAGGCCTCTTCCAGCATCTTTTCAGTTGTTCTGTGTCTCACAAATGTTCTTTTGTGTGATCCAAACACCTCAGACTTTGATTCGTCTGTCCATAAACTTTTTTCCAATCTTCCTCTGTCCAATGTCTGTGTTCTTTTGCCCATATTAATCTTTTCCTTTTATTAGCACGTCTCAGATATGGCTTTTTCTTTCCCACTCTGCCCTGAGGCCAGCATCCCGGAGTCGCCTCTTCACTGTAGACATTGAAACTGGTGTTTTGCGGGTACTATTTAATGAAGCTACCAGTTGAGGAGCTGTGAGGCATCGATTTCTCAAACTAGGGACAATAATGTACTTGTTTTGTTGCTCAGTTGTGCAGCGGGACCTCCCACTTCTCTGTCTACTCTGGTTAGAGCCTGTTTGTGCTCTCCTCTGAAGGGAGTTGTGTACACCGTTGTAGGAAATCTTCAGTTTCTTGGCAATGTCTCGCACGGAATAGCCTTCATTTCTAAGAACAAGAATATATTGTCAAGTTTCACATGAAAGTTCTCTTTTTCTAGACATTTTGAGAGTTTAATAGAACAAAACAAATGTAATGCTCCAGATTCTCAACTAGCTCAAAGGAAGGTCAATTTTCTAGCTTCTCTAATCAGCCAACCTGTTTTCAGCTGTGCTAACAAGGGTTTTCTAAGGTTTCCTACACATCCATTAGCCTTCTGGCAAACTCAGCAAACACAATGTACCATTAAAGCACAGGAGTGGTTGCCTCTATCTACATACCTATGTAGATATTGCATTAAACACCAAATGTTTGCAGCTAGAATAGTCATTTACCACATTAACAATGTATAGAGTGTATTTCTGATTCATTTAATGTTAGCTTCAGTGAAAAAAATGTGCTTTTCTTACAAAAATAAGGTTTCTAAGTGACCCCAAACTTTAGCACAGTAGTGTGTGTGTGTGTGTATATATATATATATATATATATATATATATATATATAGTACAGACCAAAGGTTTGGACAAAATGGCTATGTAAATTGTAGATTCACACTGAAGGCATCAGATCTATGAATTATCACATGTGGAATTATATACTTAGCAAAAAAGTGTGAAACAACTGACAATATTTCTTATATTCTAGGTTTTTCAAAGTAGCCACCATTTGCTTTGATTACTGCATTGCACACTCTTGGCATTCTTTTGATGAGCTTCAAGAGGTAGTCACCGGAAATGGTCTTCCAACAGTTTTAAAGAAGTTCCCAGAGATGCTTAGCACTTGTGGGCCCTTTTGCCTTCACTCTGCGGTCCAGCTCACCCCAAACCATCTCGATTGGGTTCAGGTCTGGTGACTGTGGAGGCCAGTCATCTGGCGTAGCACCCCATCACTCTCTTTCTTGGTCAAATAGCCCTTACACAGCCTGGAGGTGTGTTTGGAGTCATTGTCCTGTTGAAAAATAAATGATGGTCCAATAAACGCAATCCGGATGGAATAGCATGCCGCTGTAAGATGTTGTGGTACCCATGCTGGTTCAGTATGCCTTCAATTTTGAAAAAATCCCAACAGTGTCACCAGCAAAGCACCCCCACATGATGGTTAGAACCAAAGGTCTCAAATTTGGACTCATCAGACCAAAGCACAGATTTCCACTGGTCTAATGTCCATTCCTTGTGTTCTTTAGCCCAAACAAGTCTCTTCTGCTTGTTGCCTCTCTTTAGCAGTGGTTTCCTAGCAGCTATTTTACCATGAAGGCTTGCTGCACAACGTCTCCTCTTAACAATTGTTGTAGAGATGTGTCTGCTGCTAGAACTCTGTGTGGCATTGACCTGGTCTCTAATCTGAGCTGCTGTTAACCTGTGATTTCTGAGGCTGGTGACTTGGATGAACTTATCCTCTGCAGCAGAGGTGACTCTTGGTCTTCCTTTCCTGGGGCGGTCCTCATGTGAGCCAGTTTCTTTGTAGCACTTGATGGCTTTTGCAACTGCACTTGGGGACACGACTCACACAAACAA
Source organism: Allobates femoralis (assembly GCA_033576535.1). NCBI lineage: Eukaryota > Metazoa > Chordata > Amphibia > Anura > Aromobatidae > Allobates > Allobates femoralis. Next base: position 63,246,555 of record JARQOC010000006.1, on the reverse strand, counting down.
TTAGCGACATCAAATCCAAAGTTAATATGCAAATATTACTTTATTTCAACTTTGGATTTGATGTCGCTAATTGTTCATGTGAGTTGTAGATAAGGGGCAATAATCCAGGTCATTGGAGGTCCAAATAGTGATACATCAGAAGGCACCTTATTTCTATTAAGTGGAAAGGGTGGAAATGAAATCCTAATGATGTGTTGACATAGTGTTTGAATATTTATAATACTTGGGGACACGTTTAGCGTTTTCCCAATTTTTCGGATTGACTGACCTTCATTTCTTAAAGTAATGATGGCCACTCGTTTTTCTTTACTTAGCTGCTTTTCTTGCCATAATACAAATTCTAAAGGTACCTTCACACAGGAAAACATCTCTGGAAACATCGCCGGCAACTCAGGGGCGTGGCCAAGTTTCCGCATCATCGCCGTTGGTTGCCCCGTCTAACAGGGTGATATCAACGGCGATAGTTACTCCAGCGACATCCCAGGTTTCAGGACAATGTCCTAAAACCTGGCGATGTTGCTCAGGCAATCTGTCTGAATCCCCTGTCAGACATCGCAACAGCGATGTTGCAGGCAACTTCCCCCATTGAGTCCAATGTTAAGGATCGCTGCCAGGGTTGAATTTGGCCCTTGCAGCGATAGTTGCCTACAATATCGCCGCTGCATTGCCAGCGATGTCTCCTCGTCTGACAGGAGCACAGCGATCTTGGCCAGCGGCCAAAAATGTGCGCGCTCCCGTCATTTGCCGGCGATGTTGCCGGAGATGTTTCCACGTGTGACAGGTACCTTAACAGTCTATTCAGTAGGACTATCAGCTGTGTATCCACCTAGACTTCTGCACAACACAACTGATGGTCCCAACCCCATTTATAAGGCAAGAAATCCCACTTATTAAACCTGACAGGGCCACCTGTGAAGTGAAGACCATTTCGGTGACTACCTCTTGAAGCTCATCAGAGAATGCCAAGAGTGTGCAATGCAGTAAGTCAAAGCAAAAGGTGGTTACTTTGAAGAACCTAGAATATAAGACATATTTTCAGTTGTTTCACACTTTTTTGTTAAGTAATAATTCCACATGTGTTAATTCATAGTCTTGATGCCTTCAGTGTGAATTTACAATTTTCATAGTCATGAAAATACAGAAAACTTTTGCATGGGAAGGTGTGTCCAAACGTTTGGTCTGTATTGTATAGATATATTCAGACCCTACAGAGTTTTGTTTACTGTGTATCAAGTTAGTCTGATCAGAGTTGTTATTCACTGTAAACTTTGGCATTAAAAAGTAATACTCTTTTTTAATGATTGTACTGAAAATAAGGGTAATTCGAGTAGTCATCCACCACATCTGAAATGTTCTGTACCACACTCACAATTTCAAAGAGGGCTCTGTGGGGTCATGCTGTATAAAGTGGGGCTATGTGAGGGCTCACACTGTATATAAAGTGGCTATGTGGGGGCTTACACTGTATATAGAGAGGCTATATGGGTGCTCAAACTATATAGAGAGAGGCTAGGTGTGGATACTTTATAGCAGCTATTGAGGACTACACTATATAGACAGGCTAGGTATGGGCTCACACTGTGTATAGAGGGGCTATGTGGGGGCTCACACTATATATATGGATCGTGTGTGGACTCATACAATATATAGGGGGATATCAGTATTCATAATTCTGCTCAATGTTAAGTAAACAATTAATTTTACTATAAAATAAAAATTATAATTAATAAGTTAATATTAAGGAGAATTGATTTCAGCCTATTGGTTTGGCCTCCACACCAGGTCACGGTCTCATAAGACCCCTCAGAAAAACTAATTGTTCACCCCAACCCTAAGGTAGGTTCACATAGCAGAGAAAGACGTAGTTTTAGTGGCCATCGAGAAATTAATTGCTCCACTCCTGTTCTAATGTCATTACAAGAGAATACCTCCACCCCCCATATACCGGTTAGTCATTGTACATTAATAATTATTATAAATGGCAGCAATTGTGTGATTTTTATCTTAAAATGTCCATATGGATTAATATTTGTGGGAGAAGCAACATTAAAAATGAGAGTTTCCCTAAACAAGAGAACATTTGTCAGAAGAACCTATTATTGCTGATTCCGCGCTATTTTGAGCAATGTAGACACAACATTTCTCAGTTGTTTTTTCAGATAATAGAACAAGTAACCAACCAAGGAGCAGAAGATTTAACAAGTCTGATAAAACGTGAATCATTTTGGAAAGTTGCAATCATTGTGGCCTTTGGGTTTAATTCGTGAATATGAAATAATGAGCTTTGTTTAAAGCCCCTTCCCTTTGCCTCTTTCCCCCTCCTCCGCTAACCCCATATCCGAACTATTACAGAGAATAGGGCCCTGTGCCCACGATGCGTATGTAGTGTGTATTTTGCTGTAGCTTTGTGACAGATACGTAGCACAGTAAAGTAAAACAAAGTCTAATAAAATTCTCAAGAGTTGTGCCAATGCTGCTTTTTGCCTGCGGCAGAAATGGTACGGTTTTTGGTGCAGGAAAATCTGCAGAATGTCAATTATTCCTGCAGAATTTTCTTTAAACATTTCCCATATATTCTGAAGTGCTGCAAAATCATTTTTGGATTCTCTCTCTTTCTTTCTTTTTTATTTTTGATTGGATTTTTAGAACATAACATTGGATAGGATAACATATGTGGTGATGTGGCCCCTGGCCGGGTGCATCACACGGGTTATCAATGCAGGTCTCTGGTTCACATGGGCCGGTTTTCCTGATTGTGTGTGCTGTGTGAAACCTGTCCGATGTACAGGGGTTAGCAGCTGAAGGGTTTTCATGAGCTGAGTAAAACAGCTGAGTGTGAGTGCTGAAGATCCGATACATTCATGAGCCTAATGAGCGGCTGAACCTGTGGGGATGAGTGCTTTGCTGGGCTAAACCTGAATGGTGCACAGGGGGTTAATCACATCTCAGGTCTGTGTGTGAGTGAAGATGTGCTGATTGACTCACTGTGTTGCAGCTGTGGGTGAGCAGCCTGGATAAGAACCTGCCAGGTGTCTGAGTGAGGGGAGGCCGATGGGAGTCAGAAGTCCAGACCACTGCCATGTGAGGAGGTGCTGGAAGTGATCCGTCCCCGGTGGGGGAAGTGATGGGAGCCTGCCAGCTCCATGCCGGTGGCACAAAGATGCGTGCATGCCAGCAAGTGTCCAGGACCGAGGACGGCTCAAGGGCCAGGCGGTCATATGTGTGATGAGGACCGAGGATGGCTCAAGAGCCAGGCGGTCAGATGTGCGGTGTGAGAGACCGAGTACGGCTCAAGAGCCAGGCGGTCACAGCCGACTTTGGGACTGACTGAGTGAGTCATGATATGGTCCCGTTGATCCAGATGTAAGTGTCCTGGATCCCGGTGGATCCATGGAGGTCTTGTGTGTACTGAGTGACAGGGTTCCTGGTACTATTGTGGACCCTGACTAGGTAGCATATTGGTTTATGTAAAAATGCCATGAATGCTGTGTCATGCGTGAGTCATAATGGTTCATGAAAAAGTGCCATGTGTGATGACTCTTGTGCAATAGGATGGGGAATGATCCCTGTCAGGGTGATAGACGGTGATAGCCGTCTTTAGAACCAGACTGAGGTCTGCAAGGGTGACGCCTTGAAGTTCTGGGGAAAACGTATGTGAATGTCCTGTAATGTAATGTCATATGGGAATGTCATATAATGCAATGTAAGGATATGCATTTTATATGTGAAAATGGAAATACAGTGTTATGGTTTATGTATTGAAAGCGGTTTATGGCCGAAATGAATAAATCCGCTGGTTATGTTACGTTGAAATGTAGTCGCTGCTGTCATTTTACCCGTGCCAAGCGGGTTCCCCTGGGGAGCTACCTCACACATAGCATAGGATATAATATCCACAATGACACTGTAGATTACCAAAAGTACATATACAAATCCTCCTTGTTAGGCAACATGTCCGTGTAGCATTTAAAATAGTAAATAGATACAGTTGTGGCCAAAAGTATTGACACCCCTGCAATTCTGTCAGATAATACTCAGTTTCTTCCTGAAAATTAATGCAAGCACAAATTCTTTGGTATTATTATCTTCATTTAATTTGTCTTCAATGAAAAAACACAAAAGAGAATGAAGCAAAAAGCAAAACATTGATCATTTCACATAAAACTCCAAAAATGGGCCAGACAAAAGTATTGGCACCCTCAGCCTAATACTTGGTTGCACAACCTTTAGCCAAAATAACGGCGATCAACCGCTTCCGGTAACCATCAATGAGTTTCTTACAATGCTCTGCTGGAATTTTAGACCATTCTTCTTTGGCAAACTGCTCCAGGTCCCTGATATTTGAAGGGTGCCTTCTCCAAACTGCCATTTTTAGATCTCTCCACAGGTGTTCTATGGGATTCAGGTCTGGACTCATTGCTGGCCACCTTAGAAGTCTCCAGTGCTTTCTCTCAAACCATTTTCTAGTGCTTTTTGAAGTGTGTTTTGGGTCATTGTCCTGCTGGAAGACCCATGACCTCTGAGGGAGACCCAGCTTTCTCACACTGGGCCCTACATTATGCTGCAGAATTTGTTGGTAGTCTTCAGACTTCATAATGCCATGCACACGGTCAAGCAGTCCAGTGCCAGAGGCAGCAAAGCAACCCCAAAACAACAGGGAACCTCCGCCATGTTTGACTGTAGGGACCGTGTTCTTTTCTTTGAATGCCTCTTTTTTTCTCCTGTAAACTCTATGTTGATGCCTTTGCCCAAAAAGAGAGAACATTCTTCCAAACGTTTTAGGCTTTCTCAGGTAGGTTTTGGCAAACTCCAGCCTGGCTTTTTTATGTGTCGGGGTAACAAGTGGGGTCTTCCTGGGTCTCCTACCATACAGTCCCTTTTTATTCAGACGCCGACGGATAGTACGGGTTGACCCTGCTATACCCTCAGACTGCAGGGCAGCTTGAACTTGTTTGGATGTTAGTCAAGGTTCTTTATCCACCATCCGCACAATCTTGAGTTGAAATCTCTTGTCAATTTTTCTTTTCTGTCCACATCTAGGGAGGTTAGCCACAGTGCCATGGGCTTTAAACTTCTTGATGACACTGCACATGGTAGACACAGGAACATTCAGGTCTTTGCAGATGGACTTGTAGCCTTGAGATTGCTCATGCTTCCTCACAATTTGGTTTCTCAAGTCCTCAGACAGTTCTCTCGTCTTCTTTCTTTTCTCCATGCTCAATGTGGTACACACAAGGACACAGGACAGAGGTTGAGTCAACTTTAATCCATGTCAACTGGCTGCAAGTGTGATTTAGTTATTGCCAACACCTGTTAGGTGCTACAGGTAAGTTACAGGTGCTGTTAATTACACAAATTTCTAACAGTGCCAATACATTTGTCCACCCCCTTTTTTTGTTTGATGTGGAACTATATCCAATTTGGCTTTAGGACAATTCTTTTTGTGTTTTTTCATTGAAGACAAATTAAATGAAGATAATAATACCAAAGAATTTGTGATTGCAATCATTTTCAGGAAGGAACTGAGTATTATCTGACAGAATTGCAGGGGTGTCAATACTTTTGGCCAACAATGCCTTGTGACACAAATATTGGGGAAATTATGAGAGAAAGAAAAGACAGGCTGAATGCCTAGAAGGGTAATAGGGGAAGGAAGAGAATCTTTTTACTGTATTTTGTATAGTCAAGCGTGTCGTTCTATGGTAATATATGCTGCATCTTTGACAGACATTATACATCTGGGTTAGTTCCCAAGGCCCCTAACGTCCCGCTCAGATCCTCCAGACAATACCATTCTGTGTGGCGGAAGGGACTGATCATTCTCGATATTTCGTGAGGGCTATTGTGAAAACCAATTAATGTTTTCCACAGCGGAAATACTTTCCCTACAGATTTTTCCTTACTCCTTTCCGCCTCTATTAATACAATTCCCAGTAAGTGTTACTACTGGGATATTATCATCACCATTGATGGGATGCTTGGTTTAAGCCATTTGCCCAGTATACAGCGTAGTGCTACAACTAAGAATGTGTGAATGTTTTTAGGGATCTTTGCGGTAACTCCTGTGGGTTGAGTCTCTGAGTGTCTTATTGATGAAAGAGCATGGCTTGTGGTGTTTGTGGGAGTTGGATTCCCCAGCATGATTGATCCTGTTCCCCCACCTGTGTCCAGTACTCTGTAACTGCCCGCATTCCAACACCCTGTGCTTTTTTTGATTTGTTGAAGGCTTCCAATTTAGGGCACCTGTAATCCTGTCAGGGAATCTAGAGAGGATGGAATATTGAAACCATATAATGCTGTGTACATGAGCTTAAAATAGGTCTCCCGCCATCTTTTGCAAAGAATGGATTTTTTGACCTGTTCCCACCCCTGTAGAATTGTCTCTACAATATCTTTATCCCCAGTCCATTTCTCCCAAGTCTTAAACAGCTTGTTCTGCTTTAACTTCAGGAATTTATGTCTTACAGTATGGTATATTGAGGATATGCTCACATTCTGGATTTCAATTCTACTCTATTATCTAGATTGTGTAGTCCCACTTCATTAAATAACCTGCAAAGTCTAGATAGGCAAAAAAGAGTGGACTTGCATGACCTGTAGAAAGTGTCTGCTTTCTATATGGAATTTGTCCATGATTTCTTGTGGACTCAGCCATCGTTTAACCTCCATTTGCATAAATATCCCCTGCTTTCCTCATGTATCACCTGCTTGTCCTATCGCTTTTTTGATTTCTGTTCCCTGGGGAAATTTCGGGTGACCAAATATTGGCATATGTTCAGAGATCTGGAAGGGAAGGCCAAATACCTTCCTTACTACCTTCTAACATACGATGGTATCCCGAAGCAGTAGGGACGATTTTACATCTTGTGGGAGTTTGGCCTGTTTTGTATGTAAGAGAGCATTTAATTCCCACCGCACCACCAACTGTCCTTCTAATTGGATATTAGAGTAGCAGTTAGTCTCCTGCAGCCAATCTATCACATGTCTAAAAAGACTTGCTATGTTGTATGCGCTGACATTTGGAAAATTGATCCACCTCACTTCTATTTAGCATCAGTTTTCCCCAATGCGATTCTGGACCTTTTACCTGCCCAAAGAAAATGGGTGAAAGCTCTATATATTGTGCTTATATCTAGATGCTTGAGTATCAGGGGTAATGTCTGTAATGGGTATAGGAGTCTGGCAAAGCTGATCATTTTAATTAAATCTTCCCAGAAGAGGTAGTGGCAGATTCTGCCACTCCGAAGTTCTCCCCAATATTTTTTCAATCAGAGGTATATAATTTATTGAATATATTTGTGTGGAAGCCTGCCTATCTTAATTCCCAGATGGGTAATATGTGTCTTTGCAATATGTAGTTCTAGGCCTAGTGTCCTCCATTGTTACACAGATGTTTTTTCCCCAATTCTAAGAGTTTGCTCTTGGTGATATTGACCTTATAGCCCGAGTATTTCCCATATTGCTGGATAAATTGAAAGATATTTCCTAATTGTTCCCGTGGCTGGGACAAGAACAAGATGACTATCATCTGCAAATAATGCTATCTTTAGTGTTGCTAGCGCCCACCCTGATTCCCTCATATAGATCCGACTCTTCCATATACCGTGCAAAGGGCTCCAATGCCAAGTTGAACAGCAATGGAGACATCGAGCATCCCTGCCTGGTCCCCTTATATAGGTGAAATGGCTCAGAGAGGAAGCCTGGCATGTGTATTTTAGCTGTCGGGTCGCTATACACCCCCTCCAGGTATATTCTAAAGTTGCCCTTTATGTTTAACGAGTCCAGAGTCACCCCTAGCCAGACCCAGCTAACATTATCAAAAGCTTTCTCTGCATCTAGAGCCAGCAAAGCCGGTCTCTCTACCTGGTGGCTGCGGCAACCCACCCCATCTAACACAGTTAGTACCTTTCGTATGTTTTTCACCACCGCCCTGCCCTTAACGAATCCTACTTGTGCAGGGTTCACCAGCTGGGGTAATACTGCTGCCAATCTGTCCGCCGTTATTTTTTACATAATCTTCTGGTCTACATCAATAAGGGAGATGGGTGTATAAGAGCAGGCCTCCATGGCGTCCTTGCCTAGTTTGGGTATGACTTTAATATATGTTTCTTTAGATCTTTCTGCTATAGCCCCCGTTAAGAGGATTGTGTTTACCTTCTGCCAAATTAGTATATAAGGATTTAATAATTCTTTGTAAAGGTTTTGTAGTATTTCATTGATTTTCCCAGGGTCGGAGGTTATAGTTCCCTGGCCGTCTTGTAGTCTATCAATTGGATTTGCCTGCAGACGTCCTTTTGCCAGTCTTGCCAGCAATTTCCCCGCTTTATTCCCATGTCTCAGCAATTCAACCTCCTGTCTAGAGCGGTACATCTGCTCCCTCCTGTCAATCCAGATTTCAAACTCTTGTTTGGCCAGCTTCCATTTTTCCCTGTTTTGAGTTGTGGGGCTCTGCAGGAACTCTGTATATATATTCCTAAGTTTTACACTACAATCTGAGTATTTTTCTGCTACTCTTTTCTTGAGTGAGGCCCCAAACATCATAATTTTGCCACTTAGCACCGCTTTCGACGTATTCCAGTACAACGTGTGTTGGTTTGCATGTTCCTTATTGTCCCATTCATATTCCTCCCACCAGCCCCGTAATTTGTCATTAAATCCCTCATCTTTTGAAAGATAAGATGGAAATTTCCTCATGTAATGTGTTCCTTTTATCTGGTTATCCACCAGTTCCATACCCACCGGAGCATGGTCAGATATGACCAGGTCGTAGATCTCCACTGACTTCATTCTATTTAACAGTCTCTCCGAGGTCAGTAGATAGTCAATCCTTGACCAGGTTTGGTGGGCATGGGAGAAGTGGGTAAACTCTCTATCCTCTGAATATAACCAGCACCAAACATCCCTCAATCCAGTTTGTTCAAGGAAGGAGGGGAGAAGAGTCTCTCTTTTTGGAGGAGTCAGGCTCTGGCTCTTTCTGTTCTCCTCCCCATTGTGAACTGTGCAATTATCCCCCAGTAATTATCAGAGGTGAGTTGTCCAGGACAATCTTCTTCTCCAGGTCATCAAAGAAGACTCTGTTTGAACCATTAGGTCCATATACATTGTAGATTGAATAGACTTCTCCTCCATGCTCTATGGTGACCCAAACCCATCTCCCCTGATCATCACACTCCTGGGACTGCAGATTAAATACAAAATTAAGGTGGAACAGTATCACTACCCCTGCGTGTCTACCTTGAGCTGACGAACCCGCTACTTTCCCCACCCATAATTTGCTGAGACTAAAAAAATCCTCTTCCTTTAGATGTGTTTCTTGAAGCAATACAATATCAGGCGAGTACCTTTTCAGATGTCTCAGTATCTTTACTGATTTTATTCAGGGATGTTAGGCCTTTCACATTCCAGGAGATGACCTTCATAGTCCCTGGCACTATGGCCTATTACCTCTTGCTTTGTTTTCCTTATGGGGGTTCTAGTGATTAAAAGAAGATCCTCAGGTGCTTTGAGAAGTGTAGAAAAGAAAGAAAAAAGATTTAAAGATATGAGAGGGAATAGAGACTTAAACCTTAAAACAAATAAACAGTGCACTCTCAATACGCTGCAGTGTAGTTCTAGCTTCTTACACCACTTACAGCGTTGTGGACTTTCCTTTTTTTTTTTAAGGAAGTAAGGGCTGCTAAAAGGGAAAAAAAAAAGAAAAACGTGGGAAGAAGCATATCCCACACCACACATTATAAATAATTGTCAAAATGCCATCTGCATCTTCTCCTCTGTCTTGATCCATATCTTTGCATAACTCTTTGCCCTCCACCCCTCCAGAACCCGGGTCCCTTCCCCAAATAAGGGTCAGATGGACACATCCCACCAAATCCCATCTTCATTAAGGCGCAACATATGTTACCAACAGCATCCAGTGACCTTGGGGAGACACTGCCTGTTTGTAGAAGAAGTGTCTGGGGGAAGGGGAGACTCATCAAAAGCAAGATGTATATGATGCAGTCCATTTCAATGGTGCTTCATCTGCGCCTGCCAGATGCCCTCTGAGACATTGTTGTTAGGGGGAAAGCTGTCTTCCTCACAACCTCTTCTTCGTTTGTTGCTTATTGCGTTGCGCAGTATTTTTTCCAATGTCTTCCTCTGCATCGCTTGCTGATTTGTAGATGAGGTTATCACCATCATTTTGGAAAATCCTCAGTGTCGCCAGGTAATGTAGTGCAAAACCTTTCTTTGCTTGATAGAGTGCTGCACATATTTTACTAAAGGCTCTCCTGCAGTTTGCCACCTCTGCAGAATAGTCTTCAAATAATAGGACATTCATCCCCCTCAAAGTCACTGGCTGGGGACGTCTTCTATATGTTTTCATTATGTCAAACTTGTCATTATAGTCCAGGAATTTCATGATTACTTGACGTGGCCTGGATGTCCGGTCATCAGATCCTTGATTGTGAGATCGTAGATCTGGCACAACTCTGTGAACCCTTTCGACCCTACATACGTGATTAATTCCCAGGGCCATTGGTAGGTCTCTTTCGCAAAGTCTTTGTAGTTCAGTTGCAGAGACTGACTCGGCGAGCCCCACTAGCCTTAGGTTGTTGCGCCTTGACCTGTTTTCCAGGTCCTCGACCTTCTCAGACAGGCGGTTTGTTTCCGCAGTTGTCTCTTTCAGCTGCGAGGAGAGCTGTATGTTAGCATCCTCCAGTTGCGAGACCCTCTGCTCCAGCTCCACTATCCGTTCTTTATGTTTGCTCAGTTCATCTTGGAGATGCTGGAGGGCCTTTTTGATAGCCTTTTCAAGGTTCTTTTGGATGTCTGGCATGATCCTACTTGCCACGTCAGCCGCCAGTTTGTTAAAGTCTATTGATATCAATCTTGAAGAGTCTTTCCTGCTGCACTCATTTAGGTCTTCAATGTTCCTACTCGCTTAGGGTTTTCTGTTGCGAGTTTGTTGCGGGAGTTTCTTCTTCCGTAGGGCTTTGGTCCTCACTGCTTGTTTACAGGGGGCCTTCCAGCTTTTGTGAGCTGTGTAACACGTAGCGATCCATTTGCTGAAGTGGTGACATAAATGGAGTCAGCGTCAGGACCCACTGCCATTGCCGTTTGGCCTTTCTCCTGAGATTATCAGTTCTTATGTTTCTTGGCAGCGATGGAAATATGTCGTGCTGCAGTAGGCAGTATGCACTTCCAGTTATTTTTTGTGTGCTTATTTTATTTGTCCACTAGGTGGCAGCAGAGCTTTTCCGTGTCTCAGTTCACTATGGTGAACACCAGATGTCACCAGTTTTCCTTTTGAGTTGGCACCAAGAGAAATGACCAGTCGTATGTGCTTAAACCCCCTCCCTGGGGCTCTGTATCATTGCTGGAGAGACTGTTTTCTCTCTGCTTTGTCTGATCGCTGCCCCACTTTTAGTGGCCCCTTTTCAGGCTGGGAGTCACCAGGAAACCAGAAAGCAGAATCTGCCCTGACCTCTGATAAGTAGATCTCCCCGGTGTTTCCTTGGGGGGGTTCTATGTGCAGTTTGTAGGATTATACCTTTAGTTGCAGTGGGTTTTTGCTGTGTGAATAGCAGCCAGTGCAGGCCTTGGGTGTACACGTGGTTAGCAAGCCACAGGACCCTCTAGGTCTCTTGTGTTGGGGTGATGGACGTCCGCAGATTCGTCAGTAAGATTCTAGTGGTGTGGGAGCCATGCTTAGTAGGTGTTATTCCATCTCAGCACAGACAGGAAGTCCCTCTCTTTCTCTCTCTCTTTCTCTCTTTTTTTTCTCTTTCTCTTTTGTTGTTGCATAATGTTTGTATGATGAAAAAACACTGCAAAACTGATGTAAAAAATGCCAAAAGTCACAAAAAATCTTGTGACTCTTCAGAATGATTTATGTCAGAAGTCTGGCTTAATCACTATTTGATTAATCAGGGCGTATGTCTCAAAAAAGACTAAGGGCCACGTCACATGGTTCAATTTACTGAACGATATTGTTAGCGATCACATGCACGCGCGATCGCTAACAATATATATCGTTCACATCGTTGGTGAGCTTAGTAACCCGGTGTTTACCATGGATATGAGCTCCCAGCATAGGCTGCGAGGCGCTGGGAGCTTGTTCATCGTTGCTCTGCTGATGTCACATGCAGCGATGCTGCATGTCCACCGGCCGACCAATGATAGATTTGTGAACATGTTCACAAATCTGCAATCAAACGATTTTTCAAAGACAAATCGTTTGATTACACGCAGCGACGCACAAACGATATCGCTTAAGCGATCAAAAAAGCAGGTCGCTTAAACGATATCGTTCAGTAAATTGATGCGTGTGACGTGGCCCTAAGGGGTCTTTTACAATATGTTCTGCTGCACGTTCAATGGTCTCGTTGGGTTTTATGTCTGAACCCCCAGCAAAATAGGCTTTGGATGTACATGCCGAAGGGGCCCTTGACGTTAATGGTGCAGACGTAGTCAACAAGTGCTCTGTCTGTGCACCATCTTTGGGAGCATATGTTTTCTGCAGTTCAACACCCAAACGTAGCAGAGGACATGCGGGTGTCCACCTGCAGGAAACATACACCCAAAAATAGTGCACAATGGAGTACACAATGACTCCATCTGCACCATTAAAGTCAATGCCCCTATTGGCGCATAGATCCGAAGCCCGTTTTGTTGGGGGTTCAGACGTAAGCCCCGACGAGACCACTGAATGCGTGGTACAATGCAATGTGAAAGCACCCTAAGGGCCCTTTACACGCGCTACATTTCTTGGTGGCTACAGGTAACTTACTGGTTGCAGTGAAATCATGGAGAGATTATTCCATTTGTACACAGCAACAAGATAGAACTTGTCTCCATGATTTCACTGCAACCATAAGTTACCTGTAGCCACCCAAGAAATGTAGCCGCGTGTAAAGGGGCCCTAAAGGGTACCGCTACACGACGCAATATTGCATGCAATTTCACTGGCAATTTGCTGGTTGCAGTGAAATCATGGACACATTGTTCTATTTTGTTGCCATGTACAAATGTAACAATGTGCTCTCATGTCAAATCCTTAAAGAGTGCCAATCATGCCGGAATGGTCGTTAAAAACCTGGACACTATGACTCTTCACCACTTCAGCACCGCCCTCATAGCTCCTCTGTACAAATAACGAATCCTAAGACAAAACATATTTTTCAGCAAGAGTGCTTAAAACTAAATGTTTAAAATATATAATTACATATTTTATGGTTAAATGAGATTTAACCCCCTCCTGAGTGATATTTTTTGTTTTTGCACTTTTTTTTCCCTCCTTTCCTTCCAAAACTTTTTTTTCACCTTTTCTGTTTACATAGATGTTTGGCTTGTTTCTTGCAGAATGAGTTGTGCTTTTCAATAACACCATCTGTTTTATGACGTGATGTCCTGGAAAGATGGAAAAAAAATTCCAAGTGAGGCAAAACTGCGAAAAAAAACGTAATTCAGATGTTTTTGGGGTTTTATTTTTACACCATTCATTATGTGTGAAAATAACCTGGCGATATGATTCCCATGTCAGTATGATTACGGTGACACCAAACATGCATAGTGTTTTTTTAATTAAGTGGTAAAAAAATATTTTGGAAAAATGAATTTTCACTTGTGTCGCCATTGTCTGAGACACATAACATTTTCAATTTTTGGTCGAAAGGACTGAGGGCCACTTTACACACACCAAGTTATCTGTCCAACTTCTGACCAACTTACTGTATACACTCGTGTATAAGCCGAGTTTTTCAGCACAAAAAATGTGCTGAAAAGTCCCCCCCTCGGCTTATACACGAGTCATATCAGCGGTATACAGCGCCCCCCCCATCAGTGGTATACAGGGCATACAGGGCCCCCCCTTGCTGCCGCACACCTGTAAAGTAAAAGATCATTATACTTATCCCTGTCGCCGCCGCCGCTCTGCACCACGCTCCTCCGGGTAGTCATGCTTCTTCCTGCTTCCTCCTCTGGTGGGCGCAGGCAATGACGTCATTGTCTGTGCGCCGGAGGAGGAAGCAGGAAGAAGCATGAATACCCGGAGGAGCGTGGTGCAGAGAGGCGGCGGCGACAGGGATAAGTATAATGATCTTTTACTTTACAGGTGTGCGTCAGCAAGGGGGGGCCCTGTATGCCCTATATACCACTGATGGGGGGAGCTGTATATCGCTGGGGCTGCTGTGTAGCAATGGGGCTGCTGTATATACCACTGGGGCTGCTGTGTACCACTAGGCTGCTGTGTACCACTGGGGCTGCTGTATATACCACTGGGGCTGCTGTATATACTGCTGGGGCTGCTGTGTACCACGGGGGCTGCTGTATATACACTGGTGCTGCTGTATATACTGCTGGGGCTGCTGTGTACCACAGGCTGCTGTGTACCACTGGCTGCTGTATATACCACTGGGGCTGCTGTGTACCACTGGGCTGCTGTGTACCACTGGGGCTGCTGTATATACTGCTGGGGCTGCTGTGTACCACTGGGGCTGCTGTATACCACTGGGCTGCTGTATATACTGCTGGGCTGCTGAGTACCACTGGGGCTGCTGTGTATCACTGGGGCTACTGTGTACCACTGGGGCTGCTGTATATACCACTCAGTCTGCTGTATATACTGCTGGGGAGGCTGCTGTAATACTGCTGGGGCCTGTATATACTGCTGGGGCCTGTATATACCACTGGGAAGGCTGCTGAAATACTACCACTGGGGAGGCCTTTATACCACAGGGGGGGCCTGTATATCACACTGCTGGGGGCTGTATACCTGTGCTGGGGTCCACCCTCAGCTTATACACGAGTCAATAGGTTTTCCCAGGTTTTGGGGGCAAAAGTAGGGGGGTCGGCTTATACACGGGTTGGCTTATACACGAGTATATACGGTACTGGTTGCAGTGAAATCATGGACACATTGCTCCATTTTGTGGCTGTGTACAAATGGAGCAATGTGTCCATGATTTCAACCAGTAAGTTGTTCAGAAGTTGGACAGATAAGTTGGTGTGTGTAAAGTGGCCATGAGTGAGGGCTCATTTTTTCACCCTCAACTGATGGTTTTATCGCTATTATTGTGTAGTAGATAGAGATACAATATTTTGTTTCCCTTTTACTGCATTTCTTTATAGCGTTGTGGCATCCAAAAGAAAAAATAAATAAGTTTGGTTTTGGATTTTTTTCTTATTACAGACTTCACCAATACGTCTAATTAATTGAATATTTTGATAGATCTGACTATTACGGATATGGAGATACCGCATTTGTGTACTTTTTTTTCTTTAAAAAAAATGGTTATTCAAACATATATATTTTTAAAAACAATTTTTTTCGCTCTTTACTGTATTTCGTAGGAGACTTGAACCAGTGATTGTCTGATTGCTGGTATTATACACAGCAATGCTGGAGTACTGCTGTGTATAGCAAACATAATGATTGGACTTGGTCTTCAGTAGACCCTCGGCAATAATAGCAATGTAAAATCATCAGGGGGCACTGAAGGGTTGTTAAAACAGCATGCCCCCATGCCCCGCACTCTAAATGCTTCTGTCACAGATTGACAGTGGTATTTAACAGGTTAACCGCCACGGATGGAGCTCTGGTCTACTCACGACTGTTACAGACAAATCATGGCGGAATCCCACAGCAATCACCTGCCAGCAAAGATGCAGCAGGCTCAGTTCATGAACTCGTACCATAGTCAGGAAGCCGACCTTGGACATGCCAGTGCATTCACCATAAGGGGTTAAAGAAGATCTTTCACCAGATTTCACAAAAGAAATAGCATAAATTAGACACATTTCTTAAAGCCATTGAGCCTGTTGTATATATTGTGAAAATTCATGTCAAATTATAATGAGCATTTTATGTGTTCAACTAGACCCAGACTCATAAATACTCATTTTAAGCTGGAAACACACTGTTCGAGTGACATGCGAGTTACTCGCACGAGTCTCGGATCATTCATCCGGGATGACCTCCCCCTAACTGGACGGGAGCAGTGGAGCTACTGTACATAGAAAAACATACCACTGACAGTATCTCGTCCAAAGAGGCAGGGGTCATGCGGGGTGAATGATCTGAGACTCGTGTGAGTAACTCGCACATCACTCGGACAGTGTGTTTCCAGCCTTAATTATGGGCACGGCAACTTTCACAAAGGATTATACAGCTGTTCTTATCTTGTTTTTCTTCCCCCCGCTGTAAGTACACCGGTTTTATCAGGTCCAAGAGATCTGGAGACACCTGCACGATCTGCGGTTACAATACTCATTAACGCTGAATGTACCGTGTACCTGTTTCCATCTGGTGCAGTAAAGAACTGTTTGAGCTGAAGTGGTGTCAGTCATTTTTTCATTCATCGCCCGGAGGGCTACAGCATCATCACAGAGGGCAGACTACTACTCCCCTCATCCACCCCGCTGCCCTGAGGTAAAGCTCCAACTGTGGGGAGCTGTACTACCCAACGCTGCCTTCCCATCACCTCAGCGGCCAGCCGCAGCGCTGGTAACCCTATTACCAGGTACCACAGGTGGCGTCACGTTACATTTCCCCCATCATCATCACCACCACCCCCGCCATTGAGGGTCCAGGGCATGTAACCGAGAACTGTCCAGCCGTGATCCCCCACCGAAGTAACCACCTATCCCGATATCCGAATACCCCCTACCCTGTCGACCGACTAATTTCTGGCGTCACGAACAGGATCCCATGTCCGGTAAAACCAGGTGCTGTGCGCCTTAAATTGGACTTTATTGACTGAACTTATTTCACTGTGTAGGCTCAAAATGGCGGCCTGGAAATGTGACTGAAAATGTGGGTGGCCCAGGTGTGCCTCAGCCTCATCAGGGAAGGCATGCAAGAGGCGCCAAAATGCCTCCCTCCCTATTACCACCAATAACCAGGGGGCGGCCAGGACCCAGACCGCACCAACTCGGACTATAAAACTAAACAGGGGCGGCCAAGTCAGATCGAGACACCCTGGCAGACTCCGGACCGTTACCATGTGCGTCTGGTAAAGATGGCAGTCCCCAAACTCGAAGCGTTAATCTGGGAGATCGAGGAAGATATCGTGGCCGACCGCGCTGCCCCGGGAGTAGTCACGCTTGAATCCGAGGGAGAGGATATGCTTTATGGGGAGCAGCGTTGCGGGATCTGCGTGCTCGACTCCAGGAGATCGCCGAGTGGACTATTCAGCATTGGAGTGCCGAGATGTTCCTAAAAATAAGCCGGCGTGCGGAGCAGCAGAAGGGACTCAGGCTAAACCCGGAACCGGGGGTGACGGTAGCAACACAAATCGAGCACCCCGGTAACCGTGAGAGCCACCCCCACAGAACTCGCCGAGCCCAACACTGAGGCCCCACAACTAGCGACCCTGCCTACAGTGGAGCCTGGAGAGGAGGAGGCTACCGAACTGGAGGACCTCATCCGCTTTCCTTAGGAGCCCGACCTGATCGAGGAGGAGCATCATGAGCGTCCTGCTGAACCAGTCCGTGTCGGGGAGGAGGAGGATTCAGAGAAGGAAGGATCCATCGGTGGCACAGAGGAAGCCGGGCCCCTTGAGCTATGGAGGGCCAGACAACCATTAGTGCGAGCTGGTGCTGGAGCTGTGAGGGCTATACCATCTGCAACGACACCGGACGAACCTGCAACTTGTGGGACGACCTGGTTCACACCGCCTGCTCAGGACGACGAGGTGGAACGGCAGAGGCGACATGAAGGCTGGTGGGCAAATTGAACTGGAAACCCGCCAAGCCCGTTCTTTTCCCGTAAACAGCCACCGCAACCCCTTGAGCAGTGGAAAAAGGGGGTCATCACTGTTTTCAACCTGGGCACCGAATACAGTTTTGCCCGGGAAGAAGGCCTCTATTCTGAGGTCTTTGTTGCAATTCTATATCCCTCAAGGCCACCCGGACTGAGACCTATACTGGGGTGATGTAGTAACTTATGAATGCCATGCAGGACCCCGAGGGTGGTACGCGATCCGGGTCAGCAGAAGTGACGACTGACCAGCTTAACCCGGTATAGTGTACCACTGTAAATAGTTAAATATGGTATATTTTCTTGTGGCATTTGAATATTGTGCCTTTTCTTGCACCTTTGGACAGTAACCCCATGCGAGCTGGGAGCCCAGATTGACACTGGCATACCGGAGCCGAGGTAGATAAGACGCAAGGTTCAACCCTAACTACAGACCGGCAAGCTGATGGCCTGACACACACAGGGAGCCGAAGCACCCCTAAAGCAGCCCAACATCAGTCCCATAGTTGGTTCACGATGCGGAAAGTAAACAAAGGACTCAAACAGCAGACCCTGAGACCTAGAGACTTGGCTCAAGAGGGGTAAATAGAGACAGAGCAAGAGAGTAACAAGACCACAAGCGCCATATTGAGGGCATCACTGTCAGACTCTGGAGATGCCTGCACGATCTGCGGTTACAATACCCGTTAACACTGAATGTACCGTGTACCTCTTTCCATCTGGTACAGTAAAGAACTGTTTGAGATGAAGTGGTGTCAGTCATTCTGTCATTCATCGCCCGGAGGGCTACAGCATCATCACAGAGATGAGGACTACTGCTCCCCTCATCCACCCCGCTGCCCTAAGGTAAAGCTCCACCTGAGCTGTACTACCAAAGCTGCATTACTATCACCTCAGCGGCCGGCCGCAGCGCTGGTAACCCTATTACCAGGTACCACAGGTGGCGTCACAATATCATTTCCCCATCATCATCACCCCAGCCCTGCCACTGAGGGTCCAGGGCACAGAATCAGGAATCGACCAGCCGTGAACCCCCACCGAAGTAACCACCAGTCCCGGTATCCAAGTACCCCCTACCCTGAAGACTGACTCAGTTTGTATTGGTTTGTGTTGTGAAATCTGGTGACAAATCTCCTTTAAAAAGATATTAGTATAATCTTTGAATAAATACACAAAATATGTTTTTAAATAGCCCTATAATAAAGAGAAATAAAATACACAAGTGATTTCTAGTATTGTTACAATGCTTCTGAAATCACCAACATTCAATGACTTTCTGAACATATACGTAAATAAAATTTGTGAATAGGATAAGAATATGGAAATGTATTTTCTGTAAATATGTGTATTTTGTTTTCCTTTTTTTTAAAAAATGTAATCTATCGACGGACGTAAATGGCCACCTGTTTAAATTATGTTAAGTACTTCTTTAAAAAAAAGTTTTGTCAATTTTTTTGATATTATAGTCTGCATTAGGCCGGTGTCACACTAGTATGTGACACACATGAGTGCAATGTGAGATAATGGCCAGGGTCACATTTGCGTTTTGACCCTGGCCTGCCGGATTCCGGTTTTAACTTAGAACTTTTTCCAGCGCCGCATAGCGTTACCGCTATGCGGTGCTGGAAAACGCAGTCCCTAGTTACCCAATGTTTACCTTAACAACCTGTCACACAGGCAGCGGCTTGGAGTGCGCTTTACAGCGCCGCACAGGAAACGCTGTCTGCAACGGTTTCCTGTGCGGCGCTCTAAAGCGCACTCCGAGCCTCTGCCTGTGTGACAGGTCGTTAAGGTAAATATCGGGTAACTAGGGACTGCGTTTTCCAGCACCGCATAGCGGTAAACGCTATGCGGCCCTGGAAAAAGTTCTAAGTTAAAACCAGAATCCGGCAGGCAGGGTCAAAACGCAAATGTGACCCTGGCCAATCTTGCATTGCACTCGGGCCCATGTTAAACAATCAGGCAACTCAGATCTGCACATTTTTCCTCAACTCCAATCAGGCAAATGGAAAAAATGTCATCCTACTTTGATTGTCAGAGAGTCTATGGGTGCGAATGAAAACATCGTACTGCATCCGGATGACATTTGAGTGCAGTCAGATATACACCGTGGCCGTCAATGGAGGTGATGGAGAAATTAATCTTTCACTTCACATCTGTGATCTGTCTGAAGGATCGGAGCACAGTAGAGCCTGAGCCAAGTGACTTCAGATGAACTCTCTGATGTCGCTGCTATCACACTGACAGATCTGACAGCCAGGGTGTGATAGTGGTGACATCAGAGAGTTCATCTCCCACTCCTAGGTAAGATGGGGACACAAAACCGAGATACACACACACACCCTGCACCCAACGGACCATCTCAACTCCAGGCCAGGGGATAAAGGGCGGAAGAAACTCTAATTAAGCAGACCCCATTACTGGCTGGAGGAGGGAACAGGTTAAAAGAGGGTGGGAGGAGAACATTAGTGGGAAAAACACAGAGCAGGATGAGGAGGAGTGAGAGAGGGAGTGAAGGACAAGGAGACAGAGAAAGATGGAGTTCTATGGGAACTCTGGCTCTGGGGGAAGAGTAGGTCACCCATCGAACCCAGGCCAGCGTGGACCCCAAATTCATCTCGACTACAAGTCGTGGTGGAGGAACTGGTTGCAAGAGGGGACCGGCTTCAATCTGGCAACAACAGTGCATGTTTGAGGCAGGAAACCGGAGGCCATTGAACTTAAGGTGCAGTGGCCAACTAATGTGAACAGTCCACAGGACGGTGGCTAGACCTAGAGACAGTGGACGTGCTGGCCATCGCTCGACAGGGCTCGCAGCCACCCACTTGGTATCTTGTAGTACAAAGGTGCGTAGGGAGAAAAGGAGAAGAATAGCGCAGATAAACTAGTTGCAAGGGAGTTGAACAGATTGCTGACCCAGAGAACAGAGTACCCCGGCTGGGTGTGTACTGTTACGAACTGTGAGTAAAGGTAAAAGAACTGCACCCTTTGTGTCCTCCTGTTTATTTCCCGCACCCTCCTTGCCTCTTTTTGCACCGTAATTACCACCACCATCATTCCCCGAAGACTCTTACATCTAATCCCAGGGGCCTGCTGTGGGGAGCATTACCATCCCAGCTGTCATAACACCTATCCCCCAAGGGCTCATCTAAGCAGCGCTGGTCACCTCTAAACAGGTGCCACTGGTGGCATCACGTAAAGACATTATAATCCCCTGTAAATTCCCCCTTATCTGCTTGGCCAGGGCCACGGGGCTGGGCCACCACCACCGTGACCTCCCTGAAAGACTGGCGGCCCAGCTACCGAGTACCCTGGGTCCTTGCGGCCGATGCACATAAATATTATGTCATATGTTGTTAAGAGGATAAACTTGTTGTTGCACTTTTTCTTCTTGCAAATTTACACATGGCCTACCAACTTCTGAATGTCCCAACTAGACTATGGATCCAGTTAACAAAGTGCACATATGTCCTACTGCTTGTACATTTTAATGTTTTCTTACATTAATTCTAAAAACAAATTTAAATAAAAAAAACTGGACTACGTAAATGGACTTTATATCCTAACAGAAGAAGTGCTAAGAAACCAGAGCAGATTTATTTAGCCAATATTAAATTGGCCAGTACCGCTACCATTAAAATCCATTCAGTGTGACTGCACTCTTTTTCAGTGGCTCTACTCTCTACAGAGAATCAAATCGATAAGAAAGGGGCACCAAAAAGACAACAATATTAACCCCTTAATGACTAATGACAGCTATACCCGTCACGGCTTTGAACTGTCATCCTAAATTTACCACTAACATGAAGTCCAATATGTCATGAAAAAACAATCTTGGAATCACTGGGATCTGTTGAAGCGTTCCAGAGTTATAACCTCATAAAGTGACACTGGTCAGAATTGCAAAATGAGGCTCGGTCCTTAATATATCTTTATTGAAGACATGGTTAAAAAATGAGTCACACAATACAAGGTGACATTAACAGCAGGAGGAGATGAGTTATACAAATTGCGCTATAGTCTATACCAGTGATGGCGAACCTATGGCACGCGTGCCAGGGATGGCACGTAGAGCCGTTTTCCCTGGCACGCGGCGTCGCCTCTCACTGCAGCTATGAACTGCCGGCATGATGGCGCCGGCAGTTCAAAGCCGTGTCGGACCGGAGGATTCTCCTTTCTCCGCGTCTCCGACACTCTCTCTAAGCTCCGCCCTGCCGGCGTCACATGACCGCGCGGCGTCACATGACCGTCATGTGACGCTGGGACTCAAGACGCGAGGAGAAGAGGAGCGGTGAAGGCGGGAGTACTAGGTGAGTATGATTTTTTTTTTTTTTGTAAGCCACGGTATAATGAGAAGCAGGATGGAGACATGAGGGTGACAAGGGGCAGATCTGGACAAGAGGGGCATGACAATGACAAGGGGCAGATCTGGACAAGAGGGGCATGACAATCACAAGGGGCAGATCTGGACAAGAGGGGCATGACAATGACAAGGGGCAGATCTGGACAAGAGGGGCATGACAATCACAAGGGGCAGATCTGGACAAGAGGGGCATGACAATGACAAGGGGCAGATCTGGACAAGAGGGGCATGACAATCACAAGGGGCAGATCTGGACAAGAGGGGCATGACAATGACATGGGGCAGATCTGGACAAGAGGGGCATGACAATCACAAGGGGCAGATCTGGACAAGAGGGGCATGACAATGACAAGGGGCAGATCTGGACAAGAGGGGCATGACAATCACAAGGGGCAGATCTGGACAAGAGGGGCATGACAATCACAAGGGGAAGATCTGGACAAGAGGGGCATGACAATGACAAGGGGCAGGATCTGGACAAGAGGGGCATGACAATGACAAGGGGCAGGATCTGGACAAGAGGGGCAGGATTGTGACATGGGGCAGGATCTGGACAAGAGGGGCATGAGAGTGACAAGGGGCAGGATCTGGACAAGAGGGGCATGAGAGTGACAAGGGGCAGGATCTGGACAAGAGGGGCATGAGAGTGACAAGGGGCAGGATCTGGACAAGAGGGGCATGAGAGTGACAAGGGGCAGGATGGAGACAAGAGGGGCATAAGATTGACAAGGGGCAGGATGTGGACAAGAGGGACATGAGGGTGACAAGGGGCAGGATGTGGACAAGAGGGGCAGGATTGTGACAAGGGGCAGGATCTGGACAAGAGGGACATGAGAATGACAAGGGGCAGGATCTGGACCTGAGGGGCAGGATTGTGACAAGGGGCAGGATCTGGACAAGAGGGGCATGACAATGACAAGGGGCAGGATCTGGACAAGAGGGGCATGAGTGACAAGGGGCAGGATCTGGACAAGAGAGACATGAGAGTGACAAGGGGCAGGATCTGGACAAGAGGGGCATGAGAATGACAAGGGGCAGGATCTGGACAAGAGGGGCATGACAATGACAAGGGGCAGGATCTGGACAAGAGGGGCATGACAATGACAAGGGGCAGGATCTGGACAAGAGGGGCAGGATTGTGACAAGGGGCAGGATCTGGACAAGAGGGGCATGAGAGTGACAAGGGGCAGGATCTGGACAAGAGGGGCATGAGAGTGACAAGGGGCAGGATCTGGACAAGAGGGGCATGAGAGTGACAAGGGGCAGGATGGAGACAAGAGGGGCATAAGATTGACAAGGGGCAGGATGTGGACAAGAGGGACATGAGGGTGACAAGGGGCAGGATGTGGACAAGAGGGGCAGGATTGTGACAAGGGGCAGGATCTGGACAAGAGGGACATGAGAATGACAAGGGGCAGGATCTGGACCTGAGGGGCAGGATTGTGACAAGGGGCAGGATCTGGACAAGAGGGGCATGACAATGACAAGGGGCAGGATCTGGACAAGAGGGGCATGAGTGACAAGGGGCAGGATCTGGACAAGAGAGACATGAGAGTGACAAGGGGCAGGATCTGGACAAGAGGGGCATGAGAATGACAAGGGGCAGGATCTGGACAAGAGGGGCATGACAATGACAAGGGGCAGGATCTGGACAAGAGGGGCATGACAATGACAAGGGGCAGGATCTGGACAAGAGGGGCAGGATTGTGACAAGGGGCAGGATCTGGACAAGAGGGGCATGAGAGTGACAAGGGGCAGGATCTGGACAAGAGGGGCATGAGAGTGACAAGGGGCAGGATCTGGACAAGAGGGGCATGAGAGTGACAAGGGGCAGGATGGAGACAAGAGGGGCATAAGAGTGACAAGGGGCAGGATGTGGACAAGAGGGACATGAGGGTGACAAGGGGCAGGATGTGGACAAGAGGGACATGAGGGTGACAAGGGGCAGGATGTGGACAAGAGCGACATGAGGGTGACAAGGGGCAGGATGTGGACAAGAGGGACATGAGAGTGACAAGAGGGGCAGGATGGTGACAAGAGGGGCATGATGGTGACAAGAGGGGCAGGATGGTGACAAGAGGGGCAGGATGGTGACAAGAAGGGCATGATGGTGACAAATAAGAGGGGCATGATGGTGACAAGAGGGGCAAGATGGTGACAAGAGGGGCATGATGGTGACATTAGGAGGTGGCATGATGGTGACATTAGAAGGGGGCATGATGGTGACATTAGGAGGGGGCATGATGGTTACATTATTACTAGAAGGGGGATGATGGTGGCTTTATTACAAGGAGGGGGCATATTACTGCAGGATAGGGCATTACTGCAGGATGGGGGCATTACTACATGATGGGGGCAGGATGGGGACATTACCACAAGGGGACAGGGATCGAGCATACTACAAGGGGATAAGGCTGGAGACATTACTACAACAAGGGGGTTAGGATAGGGACATTACTGCCAGGAGAGGGTCAGGATGGAGCAAATAACTACAAGGAGAGGGTCAGGATGGAGCGCATTACTACAAGGGGAATGTCAGGATGGAGCACATTACTACAAGGAGAGGGTCAGGATGGAGCACATTACTACAAGTAGATGGTCAGGATGGAGCTCATAGCTACAAGGAGAGGGTAAGGATGGAGCACATTACTACAAGTAGAGGGTCAGGATGGAGCTCATAGCTACAAGGAGAGGGTCAGGATGGAGCACATTACTACAAGGAGAGGGTCAGGATGGAGATACTACTACAAAAGAGGGACCAGGATTTCAGTATGAAATTTGCTTGCTCTGTCTAATATTCAGCGTTTTTCCATACAGATCAATCCACCTGCTGTTTCTAGAAAGGGCGGTGGCAGCGGCTCAGCTTCAATGTGCAGTACACATGAGCTGTCTGACCACTGCTGAAGGGAAGAGAAGACTGCAAAGGTAAGTTTAATATCAATTAATTGTTAAAATAATTGAATTGATCATCTGTGTTTCAGGACTACAAGCCCTGTACAGGGAAGAGAGTTAGCATCTGCTGGCTCCACCCCCCTGTGCAGTGCTTGTAATAGATAACCACTGCTGTAATTTAGGTTATATTATCTTGTTGGCACTTCGCCATAAATAATTTTGTTTTGTGTTGCAGTTTGGGCACTCGGCCTCAGAAAGGTTCGCCATCACTGGTCTATACATTTTAGCACTGTATGCAAATAAGGGCCATAAATATCAAGAGCATCCAACTATTTTCTGATTTATAGAAATGCAGTATAATGTGCCATATATGATATAACTAAGTGACTATAATATAAATCACAGAAGGTAAGAGCAAGTGCAAAGAACAGTGTAAATGTAGATGGTATGGAATTAATCCAAATAGATGTGAAAAGTAATATCCACGTGGTTCTCCTCTTGCTGGAAAGGTTCCAATCCCTATGCGCGTTTCGGCATCAACCTTCATCAGGCAGTGGCGTCACACTGTAGGAGGACACCGGACACATTATAAAGAGACAACAAGCCAATGAAAAAAATCGACCTGGCAATATAATGGAGTATGTACTGATCACAAACAACTATGGCCAGCGATAAGGCACGTAATACAAGGGCCATATCAGGTCACATGAGCGATATCATCACACATGGGCATCATAGGGAGGGATGCCGGTCACATGACACGAAGGAGCATGGATAGGACACAGGGTCAACACCAACTCATGTGCAAAGCTCAAAAGGAATACAGCAGCCATATTTTAACAGGGAACTAGGAGCAGACAATTGGAAGATGTATATTTACAAGGGGGTAATGCTGATACTGGCCCGAAAGAGACATAGTGGCCATATTTAAACAAGGAAAACATAAGCAGATTTTATATATACAACTAGCTGTAGTACCCGGCTACGCCCGGGTTAATAAATAACTGCTGTTAGCTATTACAAAATAGAATTTGAATATGTCATATTAATGACCTGTAGGGAAATAGAAGCTGAGCTGTGATTGGTTGCTATAGGCAGCCTAATAAATCTCCAGCCAACAGTAAACCCTCCCTCTGGCCGGGCAGTATATGTTACCTCACACATACACATAATAGACAGCTCATGTGACTGACATCTGCCTTAATTCCCTATATGGCACATGTGTTGCACATTGGCTGTTTTTAATCAGATGTTTATGTTTGGAAAATAAAGATAGCACACGTATGAGGCGAGTTGTGTGAGGTGATTTGTGCACATCTGTGTCTGTCTGTGTGGTGTGTGTGTCCCTGGGGTGTGCATGTGTGTGTCCCTGTGGGGGGGGGTCTGTGTGGTGTGTGTCTCTGTTGTGTGTGTCTCTTTGTGGTGTGTGTGTGTGTGTCCCTGTGGGGTGAGTGCATGTGTCCCTATAGGGTGTGTATGTGTGTGTGTCCCTGTGGGGGGGGTGTCTGTGTGGGGTGTGTGTGTCTCTGTGTTGTGTGTGTCTCTTTGTGGTGTGTGTGTGTCCCTGAGGGGTGAGTGCATGTGTTCCTATAGGGTGTGTATGTGTGTGTGTCCCCGTGGGGGGGTCTGTGTGGTGTGTGTGTCCCTGTGGGGTGAATGCATGTGTCCCTATAGGGTGGCTATGTGTGTGTGTCCCTGTGGGGGGGGTCTGTGTGGTGTGTGTGTCTGTGTCATGTGTGTTTCATTGTGGTGTGTGTGTGTCCCTGTGGGGTGAGTGCATGTGTCGCTATAGAGTGTGTGTGTCCCCTTGGAGGTGTGTGTGTGTCTCTGTGTTGTGTGTGTCTCTTTGTGGTGTGTGTGTGTTTGTTCGGGTGCGTGGTGAGTATCCAATGTTGGGGCTGCACCTTAGCGACTATACACTTGCTGTTACTCTTTGTGTGCGTGTGTTGTGTATACATGTCCCCGTGCGTGGTGAATATCCCATTTTGGGGCCCCACCTTAGTGACTATATGCTGGTATGTGCTGTTAGTCTTTGGCGCTATCATTAGGCCCCTCTGATTCACAACTGTCAACTGGTAACTGTCACTTTTTTCCCATTATGTAGATAGGGGCAAAATTGTTTGTAAATTGGAATGGGTGGGGTTAAAATGTCGCCTCACAACATAGCCTATGACGCTCTCGGGGTCCAGATGTAGGACTGTGCAAAATTTTGTCTCTATAGCTGACAGCTGTCGATTTTCCTCCAACTCTTTTCCATTCACTTTTTCCCCATTATGTAGATAGGGGCAAAATTTTTTGAAGAACTGGAACGCGCAGGGTTAAAATTTCGCCTCACAACATAGACTATGATGCTCTCAGGGTCCAGACGTGTGACTGTGGAAAATGTTTGTAGCTGTAGCTCGCAGCTGTCGATTTTCCTCCACACGTTTCCTTTCCCTTTTTCCCCATTATGTAGATAGGGCCAAAATTGTTTGGTGAACTGGAATGCGCGGGGTTAAAATTTTGCCTCACGACATAGCCTATGACGCTCTCAGGGTCCAGACGTGTGACTGTGCAAAATTTTGTCTCTATAGCTGACAGCTGTCGATTTTCCTCCAATATTTTTCCATTCACTTTTCCCCATTATGTAGATAGGGCCAAAATTGTTTGGTGAACTGGAATGCGCGGGGTTAAAATTTCGCCTCACAACATAGCCTATGACGCTCTCTGGGTCCAGACGAGGGACTGTGCAAAATTTTGTGGCTATAGTTGCGACGGTGTAGATGCCAATCCCGGATATACACACATACATACACACATACACACATTCAGCTTTATATATTAGATATACCGGTATATATATATATATAAAACTAGAAAAAAGATTCTCTGCAGCACTCAGCTACTACCAATGTGCAAACATGCTAACAAGCGGTATATATTTGAGGAAAAAATTTAAAAACTTACGTTTGCTCATCAGCCGCGGACAAGGCAACCCCAGGTCTGATAATTCCTAACGCTGACATCCCTGTCCTCCTTTTTCTCCCTATCCCACTCTTAAGTGGGTGGACACCATCTCAACCTAAGACCACCTAAGAGTGGGATGGGGAGGAAAAGGAGAACAGGGATGTCAGCGTTAGGACTCATCAGACCTTGGGTCGCCTTGTCGCGGCTGATGAGCAAATGGACATTGGCCAATGTGCGTACCAAGAACCTCAAGAAAATAAAAAAATAAGATTTTTGAGTTTTTTGAAAAAATCGTAAGTTTTTAAATATTTTTCCTCAAATATATACCGCTTGTTAGCATGTTTGCACATTGGTAGTAGCTGAGTGTTGTCCCTGGGAGTCAGAAACAGTGTACTCAATGTGTATCATGCCCAAGGGACCATTACATATATATAGTGGGCCACCGGAGGTATACCCATACAC
>JARQOC010000006.1:61743362-61936769 GCA_033576535.1 Allobates femoralis | reverse complement strand
CCTGATCTGGCTGTGAATCACCACAATGACACTCTCAGAAGCTCCCTGGACCAAGTAGTGCCACTCACCCTCAGAACCTGATGACACACAAGTATAGACTTCTTCCCCGACCTTACTCCCGTTGTAGTAAGGAACACCAATGATCGTCTAACCGCAGTTTCCAATATCATGTCCGCTCTCTATCTGAAACTCAACCTTTCTAAAACTGAACTTCTCCCGCCCTCCACTAACCTCCCTAAATCTGACATCCCCTCTCAGTGTGAAGCACCACGATAACGCCTAGTCAGTAGGCTCACTTTCTGTGTGTTATGTTTGATGCTGATCTTTCCTTCACCGCATATATACAATCTCTAGGCTGCTCTTGCTGCTTGCACCTGAAGAACATCTCTAGAATCCGCCCCTATCTCACCTTGGAAACAACAAAAACTCTCACTGTGGGCCTGATTCAGTCTTGCCTTCACTATTGTAATTCAATATTAATTGGCCTCTCCCTCACTAGACTGTCACCTCTCCAGTCCATCCTTAACGCAGTAGCTAGGGTCACTTATTTAGCTAAGCATTACTCGGACGCATCTGCTCGGTGCCAGTCATTGCACTGGCTGCCTTTACACTATAGGATCCAATTCAAACTGCTTGTTCTCATCCACAAAACTCTTCACAGTGCAGCACCCCCGTACATCTCCTCCCTCATCTCTGTCTATCACCACACCCGTTCTCTCCGCTCTGGAAGTGACTTTAGACTCACTTCTGCATTAATCCGAACCTCCCACTCCCAGCTCCAAGACTTCTCCAGAGCTGCACCAATTCTCTGGAAAGCTCTACCCAAAGAAATTAGGTCTATCCACAAATTACATAGTTTTAGACGCTCCCTAAAAACACATCTTTTTGGGGTGGCCTATCATGATCCCTAGTCAAAGTCATTTAGACATAGCCTATCTGCTCCACCAGTCTCAAATGCATTACAAATAATGGTTGGTGGCCACTTATGCTGCTCTAATCTATTCCCCATTTTATCAAATTGACTATACCATCATTGTAAATAAACCCCTTACTTTTGTCCCCCCACCTCATTGTAGATTGTAAGCTCTTATGAGCAGGGCTGTCATTTTTTTGCTTTCATTATTGTATTTTCTGTTAACTCTTACATATGATTGTTTGACTATGAACCTCTGAATTGTGAAGTGCTGCGGAATATTTGGCGCTTTATAAATAAACTTTGTTATTATTATTTCTTTTATTATTTCTTGAGAGAACAGAAAGAATGAGTCTAGAATAAACCCCAATGAATGGCATTGTGAAAATTGCAATATTTCATTATTTTTACAGAATTAATATATAAAAGTAAAAAGAAAAATCACCAAAAGTTTTTTTTATTTGCTTTTAACAAAATAACGGATTTAACCTGTAGGTCAATTTGTGATGTTAATGTGATGATAGTCAATACATGGACAAGCCACGAGGCAGGGGAGTCAAATGTTTTGTGTTCAGATATAAAGAGAGCACATCGTTAACTAAGGAAATAGACAAAGGCATAGTCAGGTCATGGTCAAATAGTGGATCAAAGCAAAAAGACAAGGTAAACAAATGGTCAGAGAAGGTGCAAGGTATAGATCAAAACATAGAGCATAAATAAGCAAGGCCAACATGCACCAATGAGCAAAATGCTACAACTGGCAGTGATCTGGAACTAACTGCTCACCTAAGTAGCTGGGCAATCACATAGAACAGGGAACATCTAAGGAGGCCTCACACCTTCTGGTCTCAGACAGGATTTTTGAGCTGTCGATCCATACTTGTTCAAAGGCTTCTTTGATAAAAAATAGGACCACATAAAGTCTTACTGGTTGGACCTCTAGGAGATTAGCTGCAATCTTTGTGGAAACCTGACAGTGACTGTTAAAGTTTCCTTCAGTGCTAGATAAAACATGTAATCCAGATGTACGTTGTCAAAACTCATGCAGGTATAAAGGAGAGGTGTTCTTTCAGTTAAGTGCAGAGATGCTATTTTATAAATAGCAGGAGGAATGCTAGTTAGATGTGAGATAGATGCTCTAGTACCTAAATGTTGACAGTATACTACTAAAGATTAAACAGGCTGAAGGGTGGCTGGCAAGTTGCAAATCATGAAAATTCCTGGACACATTAGATGGCTATTTAGAGGTGAATGGATACATCCGTGAAGAATCAAGTTCGTGTCAAGGTTCCTGAAATTCACAGTTTCATGCAAATTCGAACATTTTAACATTCAGTCGCTCTCTCCCTACCCCTCCACCCCTCCCTCACTTGAATCCTTTGAGCAGTTTTAAGCTTTTCAGCATTAAGATTCATGCATATTATGTGCCGCAAATGGAATCTCTTTGGAAAACCCAGCAACATCAGTTTGTATGTCAAAAGACCAACTCGTTTCTACAGGTAAGTGTCAAAAAAAGTATTTCTTATTTTCTGCAGTCTGCTGTGGACAAGACATGATGAACTTGAGCAGCAGACCCCCCCTCTATTAATAGAGTTCCTTACAAGGGTGCATGAAAATTGGGATTAGTAAAGTGGACAACCCCTTTATTGGATACCGCAAACACTTTATTGTCCTGGTAAATCAATTGTCACATTTCTATGTTGGCGCTTTATGGGGTTAATCTCATTAGCCGTGATGTCCAGTATGTGCCCAAATTACAACTACGAACTCGCCCTACAATGAATTCCGCTTCCAGCTGGAAAATATATATGAGCTTATTTAAACCATTTGTAAAGTGAAATCCGTCTATATGCTTGGATTACTTGAACAAAAGAAATTATTTCTGGCCAAAGAAATCCCTCATGCAGCAAAGTCTTCTCTGGAAGCAGCACGTCTCCTCTAAGCTGCTGACAAAACATCGCCACTGGACAAATCACTACTTATATTGTGTTACTGCTTATGTCCAATTATCATCTTAAAAAAAGAGAAAAGTTACTGTGTGCAAAACATAATTGGAATCAGCGAGTGTAAATATTTTACCTCCTCGGTAACGTTACACTCTATGATATCTATTGTTTGGAAAGAAATGGTAACCTGTCATTATGATTGCCTTCATTAGCTTTACACATAGAAAGGAAAAAAAAGAAATATTACAATTCAACAGCTTTATGTTTGAGTATTGTCACGGGATTACCCTCCTGTCATTATTTGTTCTTGCAGTAAATTGAATGGCAAGTAAAATCAATATGTATGTGAAATTGAGAAGTCACTGAATAATTCTTTGTCCCAATAAACTTATTAGACACTGACTCCTTCATCGAGTCCAAAAATTATCACAAGTAACCATCATTTTCCCTTACCATCCTTCTTTGACATAATAAATCACAAAATATTACAAGTGATATGTCTCCATCAAGCCTTTGCATTGCTCAGATCAGCTTCATTAACCCTCCGTCACATACAATAGGCCTGACAGGCACATCTCTTTTACTTTCATTTCTCCTTCCTCACCAGATTGTGAGGAAATCCCCTCCCTCCAGGTAGTCTCCTGTCTCTAGCAGCTCTGTGAAACCTCATACCACAGTTGGATTGCAGAGCTTCAGGAGGACAGATATAACAGCGCTAATCTCTCAGGCTCATTGTATGTGAACACGTCATACTCAATAAGTTTGGTATTTTTGTTTTTATTCATCATATGTAATTTTTCTGGGGAAACTTCAGAATCTAATTCTGATTAAGTATGTGTTTAATTATACTTAAGGTACCTTAAAATTAAGTTTGTTTCCATAAATTTTCTTTGTAGAGTTTTTTGACAGAGTCGAACTGGGGACTATTTGGCGGGAGTTTTGAAATGTTTGTATTTCAGAGTTATTAGTTTTATGTTAAATAAATGTTTTTTTTTGCACCTGATTATGTGTAGTCTCTTTTATTACATCCCTATGAAGGTCACTGATCACTTTTAGAGCACTGAAATTGCAAACATTAGATATTATAGGTATTTTTCTAGCCTGCGCCTGACAGTCCCATTGTATGTGAACTCGTTAGAACCGATATTGTATGTGACGGAGGGTTAAAGGGATTATCCGGAACTTGAACATCAGGTCAGTGTCATGTTGGTGGGAGTGCCACACCTGGCACCCCTGCTGATCAGCTGTTCCTGGTGTTGCTACTCAGTTGTGAAACTGCAAAACTCAGTCATCTGAATAGTGGGGGTGGCAGAGTACTGAATATCCGTCCCCTACTTGGATCAATATGGAGTGGATGTGCAGTACCCAGTCATGGCCAATATTTTTGCTGACAGAGGTATGCAGCTCTTCAACTGAGTGGTTTCAGCCACTGGGAATCGGCAAACAGTGATTGGGGAGGTGCCAGATGTCACACCCCACCGATCAGACTTTGATGACCTATTCTATGAATAGACAGATTAGAGTACCAGCCAGCCAATCCCATTAAAGTTTTTTTACTACATTTTTAAATGAAAAAGTAAAATTAAAAATTATAACCTCATCTGGTGGACCATAGCTGTTTGTCTATCTGATCAAGACCATAGGAGAAGATGACACTAATCCAGCTCCACCCTCGGCTGGATCATTCCTGCCATGCTCTAGTTCAGGCTTGAGTGAGGAACCCAAGTCCTCCAAGACTGCAAACCAGTAGGTTATCAGGATTTCATTAGTAATTGCACAGGTAATAATATAATCTCCTGCACTGGTGATGATTCCAACCCCTGTGCAATGCTAAGGAAATCCTTAAAACATGCACTCTATTTGGCCCTTGAGGACTGAAGTTTCCTACCCTTGCTCTAGATGATTGACCGGTCTCTCCATTGTTTGTATATAAGAGACCTATCAAACATTTAGAGCGATGTGGAGAGAAGCTGTCCAAGCAAGGTGCCGGACTAGTCCCATCTCTCCTTTTAGTCACCAGATGGCTTTTCAAAGACGTTCTCTCTCAAAGGCTGGAGAATGTCAGAGAAAAACATGCTTGACTGCAATTGTGCAACCAGAATCTGATACATGCTGCTCATGGTTTGG
The DNA here is from genome assembly GCA_033576535.1 of Allobates femoralis. Classification (NCBI taxonomy): domain Eukaryota; kingdom Metazoa; phylum Chordata; class Amphibia; order Anura; family Aromobatidae; genus Allobates; species Allobates femoralis. Next base: position 61,931,783 of record JARQOC010000006.1, on the reverse strand, counting down.
ATGGAATGATTCCAGTCACCGTTACCTTCATGATTGAGCAATGATTACCCTTTATATCTATTCTGCGTTATGTGAACAGTGAGAATAAATTATTTAGTGGTCCTCTGGAAAATGTCATATATTCTCATAGCATCATGGCTCGGTCATGAAAGGGCATGCTTGACACCTGTAGCATACGTGTTATGTATAATATGTGCCGAGGTTTTCTATGTGATTTTACCAGTCACTGACCTGGAACATTTATCTTATACTGAAGCTTTTCTCTCCAGCTACTGAACTGTGTCAATAAAGTGGTCATGAGCGGGCTGAACTTTACACTGAGAGGTTCGACCGGAGAGAATTTTTTTCTCAGTGCATCAAATTGTTTGCAGCCAGATGTCTAGGTTATATAAATTAAGCACACATGAAGGTCACTTAGAGGTCTCATATCTGTTGGATCTGTCAGATTTCATCTTTCTATTGCATTTCAGGGTTTTCAGAGGGTCTATTCTACAGAGTATTACCGCAAGCATTTGTCTGCACCACTATACCAGTATATATGCTGGCCGGTGGTTATATTATAATGTCATCAGTAATTAATTAAGAGAATGTGTATAAATATTCCATGGTGTACTATGTGCCAATATAACAAGTGGGGAAAGCTTTCGTATACAGCAAACCCACTAATATGGCTGAGACCACTGCAAGATAATAAGCAACGGAAGGAATAATGTCACAATCAGTCAAAAATATTTATCATGATAATTCATAAATTAATCCGAAAATGTCATATACTGTAAATCTTTATTTATTATTAGTGAAAGGGGAGACCTGGAAGATATAACAATACAGGTGTAGTTTCCTTAAAAAAGAGATCCGGGACTTTAAAAAAAAGTACTAACAGGCAGGTAGTTGCTAACCACCTACCTGTTGTGCCCAGCATTGTTCTTTGTGAGCACAGAGTGGTCACAATCCACTTCTGCCGGCGATACAGAGGCTTCGTCAACTGAGCAGAGACTGCCTTTATGCCTTGCTCTATAGATGGGGCAGGACGGCCGACTTCAAGCTGATTGACAGCCGACTCCCTGCTACCTAACTGGAGGAGCCAGCTGTCAATCAGCATGACAATGGCTGTCTCGCGCTATCTACAGAGCAGAGTGGATGAGAAGGTGCTGCTCTGTTGATGAGCAAAAGCTACTGTATCGCCAGCAGAAGTGGATTGTGACCGCTCTGTGCCAGTGAACAACACCGCTGGGCTCAACAGGCAGGTGGTTAGCAACATTTTTTTTCTTTTTAAAGTTCCTGATATACCTTTTAACTCTGGACCCTCAAATGCAGGTTTGAATGAAGGGTGAACCTTACATCATCCATTGCACAAGGATTGAGAATACACGTAGCTAGGGGCATAACTTAAAGTTCATGGACCCCAATGCAAAAGCTCCAACAAGGCCCCAATTATTGCAAATCTTTTGTTACATTGGTCTTTTTTTATATGCAAAAGGGACTATTGGGGCCCTCTAGGCTGCAACCACTGCACCTATTGTAGTTACACCCCTGTACGTAACACTTTAATTACAAAGTAAATTTTTTATATTTGTGCCATGACTTTATTATTATTATTATTATTTATTATTATTATTTTCACATCTACAGAGCCATATGTGGAACAAGATTTAGTATTGAATGCACCATTCATTTTACCATACAATATACAGTTGTGGTCAAAAGTATTGACACTCCTGCAATTCTGTCAGAAAATACTCAGTTTCTTCCTGAAAATAATTGCAATCACATTTCTTTGGTATTATCATCTTCATTTAATTTGTCTTCAGTGACAAAACACAAAAAGAATTGTCCTAAAGCCAAATTGGATATAATATACACCAAACATAAAAAGGGGGTGGACAAAAGTATAGGCACTGTTAGAAAAATCATGTGATGCTTCTCTAATTTGTGTAATTAACAGCACCTGTAACTTACCTGTGGCACCTAACTCGTGTTGGCAATAACTAAATCACACTTGCAGCCAGTTGACATGGATTAAAGTTGACTCAACCTCTGTCCTGTGTCCTTGTGTGTACCACATTGAGCATGGAGAAAAGAAAGAAGACCAAAGAACTGTCTGAGGACTTGAGAAACCAAATTGTGAGGAAGCATGAGCAATCTCAAGGCTACAAGTCCATCTCCAAAGACCTGAATGTTCCTGTGTCTACCGTGCGCATGTCATCAAGAAGTTTAAAGCCCATGGCACTGTGGCTAACCTCCCTAGATGTGGATGGAAAAGAAAAATTGACAAGAAATTTCAACGCAAGATTGTGCGGATGGTGGATAAAGAACCTTGACTAACATCCAAACAAGTTCAAGCTGCCCTGCAGTCCGAGGGTACAACAGTGTCAACTCGTACTATCCGTCGGCGTCTGAATGAAAAGGGACTGTATGGTAGGAGTACCCAGGAAGACCCCACTTCTTACCCGAGTCATAAAAATGCCAGGCTGGAGTTTGCCAAAACTTACCTGAGAAAGCCTACAACTTTTGGAAGAATGTTCTCTGTCGATGAGACAATAAGCTTTTTGGGCAAAGACATCAACATAGAGTTTATAGGAGAAAAAAAGAGGCATTCAAAGAAAATGACACGGTCCCTTCAGTCAAACATGGCGGAGGTTCCCTGATGTTTTGGGGTTAGCTTTGCTGCCTCTGGCACTGGACTGCTTGACCATGTGCATGGTATTATGAAGTCTGAAGTCTAACCACAAATTTTGCAGCATAATGTAGGTCCCAGTGTGAGAAAGCTGGGTCTCCCTCAGAGGTCATGGATCTTCCAGCAGGACAATGACCCAAACACACTTCAAAAAGCACTAGAAAATGGTTTGAGAGAATGCACTGGAGACTTCTAAGGTGACCAGCAATGAGTCCAGACCTGAATCCCATAGATCATCTGTGGAGAGATCTAAAAATGGCAGTTTGGAGAAGGCACCCTTCAATATCAGGGACCTGGAGCAGTTTGCCAAAGAAGAATGGTCTAAATTCCAGCAGAGCATTGTAAGAAACTCATTGATGGTTACCGGAAGCGTTGATCGCAGTTATTTTGGCTAAAGGTTGTGCCACCACATATTAGGCTGAGGGTGCCAATAATTTTGTCTGGCCCATTTTTGGAGTTTTGTGTGAAATGATCAATGTTTTGCTTTTTGCCTCATTCTCTTTTGTGTTTTTTCATTTAAGACAAATTAAATGAAGATAATAATACCAAAGAATATGTGATTGCAATCATTTTCAGGACGAAACTGAGTATTATCTGACAGAATTGCAGGGGTGTCAATACTTTTGGTCACAACTGTAATAGAAAGTGTGAATTGGTGGAAAAAACTCAATTCCAGACTTTGTTTTTGGGTTTCATATTTACACTTAATTTTCATGGTCAGTACTACAGATGATTGAACCTTTTGAAATTCAAATATCCCCAGGTTTTACAAATTTCTCACCTAAAGATCTCAAGTAACCCGATTGCATTGAGAAGATGTTTAGACATTCTGTGATCCCTTAAGACTGTACCCAATCGGGTTTGTGTTTACCTTCAACATTGATTTAGGAGGAGGATGAGAACTCTAGATAACTCAATGCTTTAGGGAATCTCTACCTGTGTCTATTGCTGAGCTTCAACATCCTCTCACTATCCTAAAGTCACACTTAAATGGCTACTGCAATCCCTGCTTGGGCTTTTATACTGGCTATGATAGTCTTGCTGATTGGCTGTGATATACCATGTGATGTGATAGCTGTAATGAATTATGGAAAATCCCACACAATCACATCTGAGGTCATATTTTTTACTGTTTTAGTGGATTTCAGGAAGCCTGATGCCGATGAATAAGGACAGTGTGTTCGAAAACGTCCGGCTGGACGTTTTTAAAGCGATTTAAATAAAGGAACCTTCTCAAGGACAAGTGGCCCTGGATTCTCTTCATTTTATGAATAAAGTTATGTTACACATAACTTGGGAAAGCTTCGAGTATCCAATGACCTTTGTTCATCCTATGGAGGCCGGAATAATTTCTATTTGACCTTGTCAGGCTGGTATACATTGCAGGTCATGTGAATTTGTGGATAAATACTTAAAGAGTAACCAACATTTTCATTTTTATTTCATGAATCAGTTTCTTTGTGTCCAGCCTAGGGTTGTATGGGGACTCGGGTATCTGAGCTCTGCTGCGGTTGGGATGTCACTGGTGGCCTGCCCAGACCCGTGTCTTTGGTGGTCAACTGGTAAAGGAGTTAGGGAATGGTAGTTAAGAGAATAAAAGTTTGTCGTCGACGCCACCTGCAGATTCTGGTGATGGACATTAGCGCCGCTTCAAACCTCCGGGGAGATGGTGCTGCAGCTTGCATGGAGCAGCTCCCTGCAGGTGGAGCTGAGTCCCCGGGGCAGAGATGCACCTGTAATGGTGGTGCAGAATGCGGAGATGATCTGTGGAGCAGTGCAGCAGATAAACATACACACAGAGGCTTTGTCACTCTGTACAGGTTCAAAGTTACACAGTCTTTAGCGGGTAGCTGGCCGGGTAGTCACTGAGGAGAATAACGTCTCTTTGAGGATCCCAGAGAGTACCTTCTGCTTTCTTTCTCTGTTCCTTTCTATTGCTTGCGCCTCCTTACTTCCTTGGGATGCCCTGCACAGCCCGCTTGTCTACCACGCTCGTTGAGTGGTATGAGGTACCCTTCGTTCTTCTTCTTGGAGGGAGAGAAAATCCCCTCTTCGTCTCTAAGGGGCTCAACCCGGTCTAGTGCTTCTGGTGGGGCTGCACATTCTGGACAGAGGGGGGGGGCGGGGCTGATAGTTTAACCTCTTGACTGGCCGGTGTAGACAGCTCAGGGATGGATTCGCCTGTACCATACCTTGGAGCCGGCTATCCGTTCGTGGACCAGGATTCCCCCGGACTGTAGCAGGTCCGGAACTGGGTCTCCCCTTTCTGTCTGGGTCGCCGCTCCTTCTGGGCACCCTCCCTGTGGTGTCCCCTTAAGGGTCCTTCTCTGTCTCTCTCGTTCCCGCTCTCACACTGCTCTAGCCTGCAACTCCTCCCAACAGGACTGGGTCTCTCAGCAAAGGATTTAATCCTGTAGTCCCCTGCTCTAGAGTGTGTGAATGCAGGATAAGAGCCTCAGGTTGACGCTACACTACCCAATGACAGGAATACTGCACACTCACTCAAGGGTGCAGTACCCCTACTGTGGCGCACTGACCAGTGGGGCACCACATTTGCATAAAAATAAGTCACTTTTTAATACATCTTATTAGAAAATTCTTACATAGAATCATAGAATAGTAGAGTTGGGAGGGACCTCCTTGGTCAACTGGTCCAACCTCCCACTCAAATCAGGATTCACTAAAACATCCCAGACAGACGTCTGTCCAGCCTCTGTGTGAAGACTTCCATTGAAGGAGAACTCACCACTTCTCGTGCCGCCCTGTTCCACTTGTTGATATCCCTCACTGTCAAAAAGTTTTTTCTAATATCTAATCTGTGTCTTCTCCAATTCCGTCAATTGATGGGTAAAATCTGTATTCAGTGAAGGCAGACATTCCTATTACTGAGATATGAGATGACAGTAGGTCCTCATAAAATTCTTTAGAGTAATGAGGGTGGGGGAGACAGAGGAGCAGAGGTAGAAGCAGAAATTGTGCTGCAAGTTGTCCTGAAAGGACAATGACACTTTAGAACATAGCTGAGGTTATCCCAGGAGCAGTATTTATTATTTATTCACAGGATAAGTGCTAAATGTATGAAGACAAGAGGCCTGAGTCATCAAGAATGAGGACTTTCCCTCTGTTGTTGATGAGGTAGCATAGTGGAGTCAGAGGCTCCTGATTTATGAAGATATGAAGCTGAAGCATTAGAGGTGTGGCATGCACCATGCCTGATATCTTACTCCAGTCCCTGACTGGCATAAGAATTCTGGTCTAATGAACTCTGCTGCTCGTCAAGGACCCTTTTGGCCGACCTGGGAGAAACTATCACCAAACAAATGCCAAAATCTAGCTGAAAAGTGCCAAAAGTTTAGCATCAGAATGCAACTTTTCAAAGCAGTTTACCATAAGGCAGAATTCTGGCAAAATTAATTGATGAATAGGGGCCAAAGTTGTTCTGACTGGTGAAACCTCCACTGATATTAACACTGGGAGTTCTGTGTCCTCTATGTGGTTGCCCAACCATTTTTCCAATCACTGTCTATGGGAGTGGTAATTATTTTTTCCTGATATTTCACTATTCAAAATTAAAACATGAAACCCCTTTAAGAACTCGCCCATTACAGTTATAATTCTGTATATATTCATTCTAGGAACACGTGAAAAACATTTATTTTTATAGTTGGTATCCCTACGACTTCAAAGGAGTAATAGAATGTTTTCTATGTGCGGACATTAAATCTTCTATATGAATTGGATTGCAGTTTTTGAAGGATGACCTTTTCAACATCATAAAAGGAGCGGAGGTGCTGAAGCATTTAGAATGTAAATGCTTTCACCAGGGCACTGATAATTTGATGAACACAGCTATCATTTTTTTTCCTCCTATGGCTGTAGATTAAATCTCAGACGTTTAACAATCCGCCGTGAAAAATAAAATATGCCATGCAACATTTTTTTTCTATGTAATTTTCTGTAACCCTTTATTTTCACAGCAAATTTATTCTTTTATATTTTCAGAACAGTCATTACATGAACAAATAAATCTACATTGAAAATAAATTGACCATTCTGCGAAAAATATGTTTCAACCTTGTAACCAATGGTAGAACATTCAGTTGAATGCAAATACATTACCCAGGCAAGTCATATAATTCAGAAACATTTTACTACAGGCAAAGTAGGAGCATGGGAAAGTATGGATCATTTAGATGAAGAGATAGATAGATAGATAGATAGATAGATAGATAGATAGATAGATAGATAGATAGATAGATAAATTTTAGAAGTTTAGAAGTACACAAGAAGTGTTAGGGTGCTCTCACATCTGCATAAAAACACAGCAAGTTCAATCCGATAAGACATCAAGTTGCACTCCCAATGAGGTTAAACTATAGTGAAATGCCCGAGCTGAGGAAAAAAATCGTAGAATGCTGCATATGGAAGCATATCTCAACAAGATTCCCTCAAAGGAAGTGCATGGGTGCGGTAAAATAATTGCACACCACACAACACAGTACTCAGATAGCATTTTTAGCATAGACTTTTCCATGCTGTAAAACATAAGAAAAGATAAACAGACAGATAGATAGAGTACATAGATAGATAGATAGATAGATAGATAGATAGATAGATAGATACTATAGCTAGATCGAGCTTACCAGTCACCTGCTGCTTGCTTCTGAGGCCGCCCATTAGGCTTCATGCATATTCACTGCATTGACCAGCAATGGCCAATCACTAACGCTGACTTTTTGTGAGAGCCTCTGTGATTGGCTGTTGCAATCATACTGTGCTCCCACAATCTGTACTGGTATCTGTGCTTGGTTGCCATACACATTAGTGTATGGCAACCAACCTGCCATCATGGCATAAAAATATATAAAGGAAAAAAATACATAGGGATTCACTGTATTTTTCATTCTCATCACAGATAAACCAGAGAGCTGCAGGCTGCCACCTTCAGCTGCCTAGTTTTACCTTGGCTGGCAAAAAAAATGTATGGACTTTGCCCTATTTTTCATTGACAGCCAAGGTAAAACTAGGCAGCTGGGGGCTGGTATTATCAGCGTGGTGGAGGCCCATAGTTTTAGGTAGAATACTGTAGAATAGCAACCCCCAGCTGCCACTGAATTTGGTGTATTCATAAGACGCGCCAAATCCTGTCGTTTTACCTGGCTTTTCCAGTTGCCCTAGTGCCAGTGGGTATGAAAGGTGTTAATGACAGCTGATGATTGACAGTTTATCATTAAGCCATGGATTGGTAATATGAGGTGTCCTATGACACCTGCCCATTACTAATCCAGTAAGTGAATAGTCAATAAAAACATACACAGAGAAAATCCTTTATCAGAAATAAGAGACAGAATAAAATTCTTTGTTAGAAATAAGACACACCAACAATCTTCATTGTCTCATATATGAAAAGCCCCAACAACGTACCCTCTGAGGATAATCCACCATGAGGTCCCATGTTGTTATCACAGCTCTGCTGCATGGGAGCAGTTGGTTGGAACTGCAATGGGTGCGAAAATGGCAAGCTACTACGCAAACACTGTGATGACCGTCTTGGAGGAGGAGAGTATCTATGTGTCCCACCACTTTGCAAGGGTAGTGAAGTGGTGGAGATACATAGATGACACCTTTGTGACATTGGATGGTACATTTGATGAATTAAAAAGCTTCTTTGGTTTCCTCAACACAATAGACGAGACAATAAAATTCACAATGGTGCATTCTGAGACAGAAATTCATTTTTTAGATAATCAGGAATTAAATACAACGTTATTTGTAAAGAAAACTGACAAAAATAAATTACTTCACTTCAACAGCCATCACCCACATGGCTTAAAAAAGCAATCCCATTACTCCAAATAGAAAGGGTGGAAAGAATTGTCAGTAGAAGGGATGACCTCGAAATAAAGATAGATGAATTGTTAAATACGTTTTTGATGAGAGGATACCCCAAAAAATTGTTATTTGAACATAGAGAGAGAGTATTGAATAACAAAGAGAGAAGAAAAGATAAAAGAACAACAGACAGAAGAATTCCTTTAGTTTTAACATATGGGGAGGAGGCACCAGACATAGTCAATGTGGTGGAAAAAACATTGGAATATGATAGGAGATTGTTTACCGCATATTGAAGAATTTACTAATAACCCTTTGACATCGTATAGGAAAAATAGGTCTTGAAGGACATGTTGGTCAATTCAGATTTTGGATCTAAAGGATTGAGAATGCGCAATAGGGTCTTATCTCTTATGGTGGGTTTACACTCTCCAACGTCGGTCCGATATTGGATACGACGGCGCGGGAGCGCGCTTTTTCTGGCCAGATTTCAAAGAATCGCATCGGAGGTTTACACAGCGCGATATCGGGATACAACGTCTCTACGATGTGTACGCCCCCCTTGTACGGCCGATCTAGGAATGACCATTTAACATGGGAGTGAATGGGGGACGTTGTATACTACACATCGTAGTTGGGCTGTCACACATCCCAATCCTGCTCCAACCTGCATCCGATATTGGGCCATTGAATAGCACGCTCATTCGATCTGCGTTTGGATGTTTACACCATACAACGCACGAACGATATCGGGTCCAACGCACGAACCACGTGACTGTTGGTCGGAGTTGGACGCCGATATCGGGACGTATAAACCCACCATTAGACAGGTTTAGATTAACAATCTCAGAATTGCTCACCTGGTATGGTTGTGTAGCACACAACCAGCTAGATCGCTCAGAAAATGCAGCTGCTGCTGGGACTGTACTTCCACAGGTTACTGCGGTTTTCAAGACAAATCTTCCGGACAAAGTACCTTAAAGTCCGCGCTGCTGCCAGAGAGATGTTGAAACACCAAAGACACGAGATGACTGGGTACAGTGATAACTGGTTTATTTTCCGACGCGTTTCAGAGCCACATACCGAGCTCCTTCCTCAGGGAACAACCATAAATTGGCATAAATTGGATTTTACCTGAATAGCACCACCTTAATAAAATGTATCACTTTATATACCATTAATTATGGTACTTTATATAACGAACACTTATGTATATCCAAATATAGCACCTTATATATAGCTTGCACACATGGATAGTTCTCTATCACGCACAAATCAATATTAATATATGTATTGTTGTAAAATATTATATTTACAAAAAAATAAATAATTCTTTGGAAGCTTTATGAGCAAGTTTGAGAAAAATTTTTGGGGGTGGAGTGAATGTGACATAATGGACCATACAGGGATAAAACCCTATGGAGCCTGATGGTACCTTTACACGCCGCTACTGGATGGTGGCAACAACCGGGTACATGAGAGAAATGTATCTTGCACCGCCAATTCAACCCGTGGTAGCGGCGTGTGAAGACGGTTGTAGCCACCCGCCAGTAGCGGCACCTGTTTCCGAGCACTGCCCTAAAACAGGTGGCTACCCAGGCGATTGTAGCGACCTGTATCGGCGTGTAAAGAAGGAACAGAAGGGTTGTTTCTACACCATGCCATGTACCTGGTATGTACCTGGGGCGTGACACAGCCTCCGGGAAACCACCCCCCTTCAGCGATCATTGGAGGAAGCTCCTGCGTTACGATTGGTTGTTGCTGCATAGGGCAGCATATTTAAGGAGCTGACCAGTCACACTACACAATTGCTCGAGCGTCATGTATTAATCAGCCTCTTGCGCTGCCTGGCCAATCATGATGTTATTGCCTTGTCCTATCAGCGTACGGACGTCTCGTAATCCACAATTGTGGCACGCCTATGTGTTGTCCCTGCTGCACCAGGTCCGCCCATATTAGCTTGTTGTAGCGGTGTGTAAATGAGGTAAGGTGCTCTGCAGAAGGTAACTTTTGGCACCCGGCGGTGTATCTAGAGATAGATGTAACCTACTGTAGCGCACCATGTTGCGGCGTGTAAAGGTGATGCGATTACCATTTGCAACCGTTTGTGCGTGCTCGTGCACGTGAAGTACCCGGTTGTTGCCACCATCCAGTAGCGGCGTGTAAAGGTACCATAAGGGTACCTTTACATGCCGCAATTTTTGGTGGCGATCGGAGGCGATCTAACGTACGTGTGAACGTTTTTCATGGTCGCCTCCGATCACCAATAGCGCTTTTACATGCCGCAATTTCGCTCTCAACCTAAGGCGATGTGTCGCCCCGGAAGCCGCCACACCAACAGCGGGAAACATCCGGTAGACTCCCATCGCCGCTTCACACGCCGCAATCCCCAAAGGAATGTGGGCCTACATGTTCAGCCTGGTGAGAACACAGGCATGCCAAATTGTTTTACACCGTGCCCCAAACACGCTCATTGGACAACGTAATAGCGTCATGATTGGCTGGCCTGAGCTGGAAGGCTGGCTAATACCTGATGCCATTGTCTCAGAGTTTGGGATGATTACACGCTCGTGTTGTTGCAACACACTTTCGAGCTGCTCAAGCGTCACGTCCTAACACATCATAATAGATATGTACACACAGTTGCACCATACAGTGTTGCCCAAAGGGCTGAACCTGTGCATTGGATATTACCACACAATGTTTCATGGACCCATCAATACCATTTTACAGATCACATACCTCTGTGCACAGCATAAAGCTATGTGCAACTGTCCTGTATCCAAAAGTAACAACACATAATGGTACCTTTACACACCGCTACAGAAGGTTAGAAACAACCGGGTGTCTCATGTGCACGAGCACGTTCCAACGGTTGCAAACGGTACCCGATACCGCCTTTACACGCCGCTACAAGGTGCTCTACAGAAGGTTTAATCTATCCCTGGAGGCACCGCCGGGTGCCACAAGTTACCTTCTGTAGAGCACCGTCCCTCATTTACACGCCGCTACAGAAGGTAATATGGGAGGACCTGGGGCAGCAGGAACAACACATAGGCGTGCCAGAATTGTGGATTACGAGACGCTCATACGATGATTGGACAATGCAATAGCATCATGATTGGCCAGCCAGTGCAGGAAGGCTGGCTAATACATGATGCTATTGCAATTGTGTACTGTGACTGGTCATCTCCTTAAATATGCCGCCCTATGCAGCGACAACCAATCGTAACGCAGGAGCTTCCACCAATGATCGCTGATGGGGCGCGGTATCCGGGAGGCTGTGTCACGCCCCAGGGAGTTAACTAGGTGACGAAAAATCTAACCTGTACCTAATTTACACGCTGCTACCATCAGGTTGAAACCAATCTGTTTTTGAGCACTGATCTGAAACAGGTGCCGACAGTGACGGGTGGCAACAACCTAGTTTACACGCCGCTACCTCGGGTTGTTTTGACGGTGCAAGATACATTTGTCTCCGAAACCTGGTTGTTTCCAACCTTCTGTAGCGGCGTGTAAAGGTACCATACAGGTTTGTTTTTGGTTCAATTTTGTTTTAGCTTCTATTTTTGTGCACAAAAAAAATAAGTAGAATAACACACACAAAATAATATTAAACACAAGTGTTCACAACACACAAAGAAATGCACCATGATGCGAAATAATGGAAAACAAAAAACATTTCAAAGTAAAAAACCCAAAAACACTAACTAACTAACTAACTAACTAACTAACTAACTAATGTTGACACACCAAAACATAACCCCAATCCTCATGGTGCAGCCACCCTGGTAACTCCACCCTCCTCATCATGTTGATGCCTCACAACACCAGCCAGCCTACACCTGCTGGTGCTGCCAGGCCATTCATTGCCCCAGGGCCATTAAAGTAGGAGCAGTATGTGTCTCTGTTGTTCCTGGCATCCTGCCGAGTCCGACCCTGGCTCAGCAGCTGGAGTGGCGCCACAACATGGTCGGTAGCACGCCAAACCCCTGGACGGACCTCCCCTGTTGTGGGGTCCACTGAATCCTCATAACTTGCCGACATGTATGATGACCGATCCCTACAACGCAGGAAGTTATGCAGCACACAGCAGGCCAGCACTACCACATCGATAGATTCCAGTTTCATATGCAGACGTGTATGAAAAACCCAGAATGTATTGGCCATGATCCTGAATGCATTTTCACCCACACGGCGGGCCCGGGATAGCCGGTAATTGAAAATGCGCTGCTCAGAAGTAAGTGTCCTCTGGGGATATGGCCGTAGTAGGTGTGCCTGAAGTGGGAAGGCTTCATCCCCCACAAACGCAAAGTTGAGATGATGGGTTGTCTCATCATTTGAGGGCAAGTTAAGCCCACCTGTCCTTAGGTCTTGGGCCAAGGAGCAGTGTGCAAACACACCCCCTATCTGAGATACGCCTGTTCATTCCAACATCCACATAGAGGAACTCATAGTTCGCGTCCACCAGGGCCATGAGGACCACACTAAAATATCCTTTGTAATTTTAATACAAAGACCCCGAGTTTGGGGGTTTAGTTATCCTCACGTGCTTACCATTCAATGAACCTCCGCACTTTGGAAATTGCCAGCGGTCCTCAAACCCTCCGGCAACATCCATCCATTGAGCAGGGGTTGTTGGAAACTGCATATAGGACGACAGCAGAGTACTCCACATGGCCTCACACGTCTCGGGGATCAGGCAGCTCAGCAGGGGCAGTGATACACGTGAACTGTATTGCAGGTCGGTCCTTCAACGACCTGTAGCCAGGAACCGCAAAGTTACAGCCAAACGCTCCTCAGGTGGCACAGCTCGGTGCATCACAGTGTCCTTTCGGGCCATCAATGGTCTTATGCGTTCCAACAGGAATGTGAAAGAATCCTCGGATATAAGGAGGTAGTTCCTGAAATCATGTGGACTCCGATCCTTCAGCTCACGGACCAGCCTCATGTGGCTCCGGGTGTCCCGGTGCAGAAGCCAATCCCGAGCCCACACATGCCGTTGTCTGCGAGCCCGCAACCTCTCATATCTATCCTCCAGGCACAATTCCTCTTCCACCAAGGCAAGAGCCACGATAGCATCTCCATCAGGGTCGAACATCATCTCACGTACCAACCCCTGCAAAAGTGAGAAAAAAAACACTACAAGAATGCTTCATCACACATTAGCTCCACACACCACCTCCTTTCCTATACATCTCCTGGCCACTTTACCATAGCGTACCCAAGTGTGATCACCAGCCCACACACATACATCATTGCAGTGTCTGACAACCAAACCTGGTAATTTTACACCCCTGGCCCTCCTGTACAATACATCTCCTTTGTCAAATGCAACACATCATGAGCATAAGGCCATATACGTGGCCATAATGTTGACGTGTGACCACAAGGCATGGCCAAAGAGATAGGTCACATTAATTAAGTCATGGTTGTTTCCAACTCTATACAATTGCATTATACATGTACCCCAGCCTTTGCGACTTATGCTCAAAATATCACGCCACGCAGCAGACTATTGAATACTCATCATGTCCAAGAGACATCCCTGATGTGTTGTGAATGCCGTACCTTCAGAGGCAGACATTCGCAGAAGCCACATGCCCCACCCCACATCTGAGTTTGGCCTTAAAAGTCCCATTGTGTGTGGTAAACGACAGAAATATGTGGCCACAATTCAGATGATCCCTGCAACTAAAGATACACGCATCCTTCAAACATGATCCTGTATGGCAAAGGCAAAATGGCTTGTGAATGAGGATAGGGTTTTGGTTGACAAAACACTCATGCATACATTTCCCAGTACACAATAGAAAATAATACAAAAAACTTCACGAGTAACTACATACCCCACCACTTGGGCGTGAGCTACACTACACAAAAATGATCCGTAATGTTAGGGTGCTCTAAACGCAACACAGGCATATCACAGTTCATGTTTGCACATCAGTACTTACTTACTTAATGACTCTGGGCAGCAAATGTGACCGACCTCGGTCTTGTGCGCTTTTTATATGTTAACCAACCAATCAGAACGCAGCGGCATCTTGTAATCGACGTAGCCGCCTGGGCGTACACAGGTGTGACCAATGATTAAGCACCGTTGCGCTTGTTTGATTGGTCAGGTTGTGTTTAAATAAGCACGTGCTGGGGCGCCACACCTGCTCAGACTGGAATGTGCATTGTGCTAGTAGTGTCTCATCACAAGATCTCTGTTGGACAGACGGTAAGTGGGGGCACATGCTATTGGGCACTCTTGGACGTTGTTTTCTGTGTGCTGCAGACCCATATGTTGGCTGATGTGCACCTTATGTACAGCTTCATGTAGCGTCCTGAAGAAGTGTATTTAGCGACGTCTACGCATCGTAACTACACTCCGTGTCCTGTAGCACAGGGGTCCCCAACTACCGGTCCGCAGACCGGGACCGGGCCGTCGGGGTCTTAAAGTGAACCTGTCACCAATTTTAAATCACCCCAGGCTATCACTACCTGTCCCTGCATCTTCCTATTACTATTCTAACTATCCCTCTCTCATAAATGTGTGGTGTGAATGTGTTATAAAAGGTTTTTACAACTTACTGTCTGCTATTATAAGGAAGCGGGGGCTACCATTACTAGTTCCCCCTTGGGGGTCCTCTTTAGCGCCCTTTCGCCGACTCCTAGTCTTTATCACGCCCCGATGGGCGTGATATTGTAATTACAATGCGCGCCCCCAGTCTGCCTCGGAGCTCTCTGTGCAGTTCAGGGTATGACACTGAACGCATCTTTTCCGGTACTATATTGCCCGACATCAAGCTGCGCATTGTGCATGCTCTGTGGAGCACATTAAGGCAGCTCTTCACAGATAAGTTATAAAAACCTTTAATAACATATTCACACCACACATTTAGGAGAGGGAGTGATAGTTACAATAGTAATAGGAAGGTGCAGGGACAGGTAGTGATAGCCTGGGGTGATTTAACTAGGTGACAGGTTCACTTTAATGAACAGCAAGCAGTGGGACACTGGTAAGCTCAATCTGTCTTTCTTATCATCTGTCTAACCTATCTATCTATCTATCTATCTATCTATCTATCTATCTATCTATCTATCTATCTATCTATCTATCTATCTATCTAATCCAAAAAAGGAAAAAGCAGCACCAAATAGATATCAAGCGAACCTTTATTGCAGTGAAAGCAAATTCCTTTCTCACAACGATGTTCTTTTCATTGCTCGGTCAACTTAGCACAGTCAACCTTCACCAAATTTGGAGCAGCAGCAAACATAGGAGGCTAGACTGGTGTGTTCCCGGAACTTGGGATAGATCCACTTGGCCAAGGAGAAGGGATCATTGAGGGTTTAAGGGGTATTACAACCAGCTCATCCTTGTTTCTTCTAGACAGACCTTCTCAGAAGACAGCTACCAGTGCCTGATTATTCCATCATAGTTGAAAGGAAAGACTGTGGAATTGCAACGCCAATCCTAATGCAGCCTGAGAAGGGAAGACGCTGCAGAGGAATCATTACCTGGCTCATGAAAAACTCTAAAGGTACCGTCACACAGGGACATATCGCCGGCGATATTGCCGGGGATCGCGGGAGCGCGCATCCCTGACAACATCGCCGGTGAGCTGACAGACGGAGCAACTTACCGGCGATGTCGCCGGCTAGTTGCCGCGGCTATCGCTTGCTGGGTTGCCCAGCAACCCAGCGAGCGATAACTCGCAATGTTGTACATAGGCGGAATCGCCCGCAACATTGCAGGTTGCAGCGTTACACAGGGCGATCAGGCATGATCGCCTGACCAACATCGCCAGGTTTCCCAACATTGTTGGGAAACCTGGCGATGTGACTCAGGCGATTCATCGCCTGATTATCGCCCTGTCACACGCGGCAATTCGCCGGCGATGTCGCCGCAACCTGACCACGCCCCTCAGTTGCCGGCAACATCGCCGGCGATATCTCCCTGTGTGACGGGCCCTTAAGGAGGGCCCCTAAAGAACCTGACTGTCTGAGGTGATGGAAACTTTTCACTCGCATATGTAGAGCCCAGGCTTTGGGGTACTCGGGGGTCAGGCGGCAAGGGTTAAATCTCCGGTTGTCACTGGGGATGGCGGCCGCGCCTGACTCCGTGTCCTGGGGTATCTTTTGAAAAGGGGGTTTTAAATACAAGGGATTATTTACAGTTTGTTGTCGTGACGTCACCTGCAGTTTCTGGTGAGTAGCATCAGCGCCGCCACAGTCCACCGGAGGTAGATGGGATTGCGGCTGAGATGGTGAAGTCCTCCGCAGGTAGGACTGGACCTCCGGGACAGCGTAGTGAGGAGGGACAGCTTGTAGTGGAGCTGGGATGGTTTAGGGATTACGGGAGCAGTCTATGAGAGTACTGGGAGTGGAGAAGAAGGATATACACACACGCAAGAAAGGTTCTTTTACCTTTTACTGTTGTTAAGCAGGTAGAACGGTCCAGGGCACTGACGGGTAGACGGACAGGTTGCACAGTGGGTCCCCACAGCAAGTGAGTATAAGGCCTCCTCTGCTTTGTAGTGATATCTGAAGCACAGCCTCCTTTTAGCCTGACTTGCCTCCCCTCTCTTCCTGACTGTAGTGTCTTCCTCTCCTCCTGTGTGGTCTCCGGGTTACCTTCTCTGAACACTGCGGCTTTGCCCTGCTGTGTTTGATTCCCTCTATTGACCCACAGAGGATACTGGGTAGCCGATGCCTTCATGGTGCGACGGGGTTTTCTGTGGTCCTTCAGTGTCCCACAGGTGCGGATCCCCAATATCCGGTGCTTCTCCTGGGACGAACTCTCTCAAGTTCCTTTCCCTTTTCTGTCCTAAGCTCCTTGCCTTCAGTCCCACTCAGGCTTGCGGGGCGTAGAAGGGCCACTCCAGGTCACTGGTTCGGGCCTAAATGCAGCACCAACCACCAGGATGTCTTCGCAGCTCTCCTAGCATCTGCACACTTTAACTATCTCCACCCCCAGCAGCAGTATTTATAGGGGATCTTGCCTAAGGGCAGCAAGTGGTGCGCCCCCTTCTGTGCCGGGGTGGAAGGTGTTGTATGTAGTAGGTACCTGCTGTGCAAACCCAGCTATGCATTAGAGAAGTCTGTGGCTACCTGTGTGAGCAGAGCGCCACACATAGAGGTTTCATCCAGACAAGAGCCCCTCCTTGCAGATGAACCCAAAAGGACAGTGTTTACTATATCTGTGCTGCTCATACGATGAAAGAACCACAGTTGTCAGACCGTGAAGGTTTAATTCCCCCGTGTTTCAGAGCTGTATCCCTGCTCCTTCCTCAGGGAGCCATATGTTGGCTCCCTGAGGAAGGAGCAGGTATAAAGCTAAGAAATGGCTTTTCATCTTTTGGTTACTACTGCCTGCATGTGGAGTGTGGATCCTGCAGCAGCCATACTATACGTTTACACTGGTTGTGGGTCACACAACCGTCACAGGTGAGCAGCTATAGTTGTTTGCCTCACAAAAGTTGTTCCAAGAATAAGACCCTATTGCACTTTCTTTCCTTCTTTATAGTTTCCTCCTTGCAGGTGGGACATCAAAAAGCCACTTTGGCCGTGTCTGAGGTGAACTAGTGGGGCAGCAGTTCAAAGTGCAGCATGCACAGATTAATATACTCCTAGCATAGCTTAGTGTCCTTGTTAAGTTGTGGTGGGGTGGAGAGACAAGGATCAACTCCGGATGCAAGGGTCAAGAGCTTAGTATTGGCTGCCAAAATTGCTGCAGCATGGGCTGCTGAAGGAGAAATGGACAGTACCCAGAGCATTGAGATGGATGTCCACAAATTGCAGGAAGGTCAGGATTTCATTCTGCTGTTCATGTCCTCCTCCACTCTAACAATGGAGGAGGATATGAGTCAGTAGGGTCCATAGCCTAAGCAAATTGTTACTCTGGTGAGTGTGGACCCACTGTGTCATGGACTGGGCTTACTATGGAGGGGCATGATTATGTGCCCACTAGGATTTCACCAGAGCCTCTCATGTTGAGGATGGACAAGGCTGCCGGTAGACTGCAGGCACCACCCCAGCTGACACAAAGGTTAGGGACACAGGAATAGAGGGCAGGCTGAACAGACCAGGTAGTGGAGACTGACAAGGACTGGTGAAAGGCAGGACAGGTACAGGTACATGAACTGGCGGGGTGGGTTCAGGTCCTGGAAACAGACAGAATTGGGCAGAGAGCAGACTGGTATATTGACGGGGTCAGGAATACCAGAAACTTAATAGCTCAGGAATCTCCCTACCAAATGCCTTAACTACCCAGTGCATCCCATCCATAGGCTGCGGAACACTTCCCGCGTGCTCACGCTACCCTTTAAGAGGCAGGGGGCACGTATGCTTATGTCGCATGGATGTTGCCAGGAGACGATGGGACTGCAGAAGGAGCACGAGGGCAAATAGTCTGGTTATGTTGGTGAGTACGTCGGCTTCCCTGCTGAGGAGGGAAGGCGGGACATTGCAGGGACCCCGGGTTACAACCTGCCTTGTACTTCTCAACAACTTTGTCTATGACATGTTTGTCTCTGGCATTTTGGATGCAGCAAAAATACACTGTGTCCGAAACTCTGCTTATTCTGATAGTAGACCCAGGGAGTGTCCACTTTAATTGCACACAGGTGGACTTCCTTTTACTAAGCATGCGACTTATGAAGGTAATTGCTTACACCAGAATTTTTGGGGGCTTCATAGCAAAAGGGTGTGAATACATATGCACGAGGAGATTTGTATTAATTTTATCACATCAATGTAATTTTTGCCTATATTTTTAAGCATAACTGGTATTGTAGTAAAATAGGTAAAAAAAAGGGGAGTGAATACTTTCTCAAGGCACTGTAGATAGATATATGATAGATGATTGACAGATAAAAGCATGTAACTCATACAAAAATGGGTAGTAACTCCCAGGATTATCCCCAAAAGCCTCTTGTGTGGAAATTAAAAAAATATGGGCAACACTCCAAGATCCCATGTTGAGAAACCGACTTTAAAATTAATTTTAACGGTTAAAATTCCGTTGCTCGCGATCTGCCTTTGGTGTGCTGCCCCGATATTTTGGATTAGTAATAGATGATGGTTGGATGGATTGGTAGAAATTAAATAAGTCTAGACACAAAGATAATTAGTTCATAGGTAACTTCTTTAATTGTCCTCTTTATATGTACATTTATAACCCATCTAATGTTTTCATTTTAAAGGGAACCAACCACCAGATTCAACCACCTGTAAATCAGTGCAGCAGGTGATTGATGTGAGCAGCATGACATCACTATTTGCTTTTTTTTTTGTTTTTTTATTCCTCCCCTGTGGGCTTGTCTTTCCACTGTAAGCCGAACCCCCGAATGAGTCTGTAGAGTCACAGCCCACAGGGGAGGAATAAAAATAAAACAAATAATGATATCATGCTGCACACATCAATCACCACTGATTTATAGGTGGTTAAATCAGAATGGTTCCCTTTAAGTCAATACACAGGGTGGGCCATTTATATGGATGCACCTAAATAAAATGGGAATGGTTGGTGATATCAACTTCTTGTTTGTGGCACATTAGTATATGCAAGGGGGAAAGATGGGTGGTGACCATGGTGGCCATTTTGAAGTCGGCCATTTTGGATCCAACTTTAGTTTTTTCAATGGGAAGAGGGTCATGTGACACATCAAACTTATTGAGAATTTCATAAGAAAAACAATGATGTGCTTGGTTTTAATGTAACTTTATTCTTTCATGAGTGGTTTATAACCACTTATAAAATGGCTTAAAAGTGCTGCCCATTATGTTGGATTGTCAATGCAACCCTCTTCTCCCACTCTTAACACACTGATAGCAACATCACAAAAGAAATGCTGGCACAGACTTCCAGTGTCCATTGTTTCAGATGCTGCACATCTTGTATCTTCACAGCATAGACAATTGCCTTCAGATGAGAGATGAGGCAAACTATTTTGTGAATGGTGACGTTAACAAACAAACTCACCGCTATTGGTCAGACACTAACCCACAGCGGATAGATCCCTCCAAGACTGTTGGAACACAAAAATTGATGGTATGGAGTGGAATATGGGGTACAAAGATAGTGGGGCCATTCTTCATCAATGGAAACCTCAATGCCACTGGATATCTGAAATTGCTACTGGTGGCCCTTGAGGCCTGGAGTTCCCCACCTTTGATGTAGACCAAAACATAATTTACTTGATGAACAAGCATTTTGCTCATGTGTAAGGGGCCTTTCACATTAGCATTTTGCTGATGTTTTGCGGCCGATCCGGCAGGTGGTGCCGAACCTGCCAGATCAACTGCCTTAAGGCCGACTTGTGACCCGGATCCGGCCAGCATTTTCTATAGGGCTTGTGGTCTGGTACGGCAAGTGCAGTTATGCCAGATCGGCCGGATCTTGCACTTGCGGCCACGCAGAAAAGCTTTTTTTTTATCGCACCCGCAAATGCCAGATCTGCCGCATCCGCCAGAACCGCACTTGACGCACCGGACCGTAAGCCCCATAGACAATGCATGGGGCTTGCCGGATCCAGGCCGCAAGTCGGCAGATGTGGCGCCACCTGCTGGATCAGCCGCAAACATGAGCAAAATGCTCATGTGAAAGATCCCTTACACATGAGCAAAACGCTTGTTCATCAGGTAAATTATGTTTTGGTCTACATCAAAGGTGGGGAACTCCAGTACTGAAGGGCTGCCAACAGGTCATATTTTCAGGATTTCCTTAGCATTGCACAGGGGTTGGAATCATCACCAGTGCAGGTGATTATATTATCACCTGTGCAATACGAAGAAAATCCTGAAAACATGACCTGTTGGCGGCCCTTGAGTACTGGTGTTCCCCACCCCTATCTACACAAAAGATCATCATTCTCAGCAGCACATTGTCAAGATCAATGGCAGCCTATGACCTTAATTGCAATAGGGGGGGTTAACATAATCATTAAAATTGGTTCCTGCTCAGTCACATTTTGATAAGTGGCTGGAGAGGTGGCCCCATTATGAAGAATTGAGTCTGTATAGAGTTTTCTAAATAATAAGAGTTAATGTCCTTTACCTTTTTCATAGATGTAGCACTGCACATAACATTAATTTAGTATTGAAATGCAAATTTACGTTATATGTGCATAAAATGTATTTTCAATTATGGAAACCTCCAGTAAGATTAGCGTTTTTGTTTTATCAGCATGGAATGTCACAGATTTGTGACTCAACTGGTAGAAAAGGCTGAAGCTTGATCCCGATCTTCATCAGACAAGACTACAAGGAGGTGACTTCATTATTTTAAGAGGTTGTTTGAAACCACAGGATAGTCTGTCAGAGGCCAATGATGGAGAAAGAAACCGATGTGACCTACACCCAGGGGGTAACTATAATAGATGCACACCCAGAGGGTAACTATGATAGATGCACACCCAGAGGGTAACTATAATAGGTGCACACCCAGAGGGTAACTATAATAGGTGCACACCCAGGGGTAACTATAATAGGTGCACACCCAGGAGGTAACTTAAATAGGTGCACACCCAGGGGTAACTATAATAGGTGCACACCCAGGAGGTAACTATAATAGGTGCACACCCAGGGGGTAACTACAATGCGTGCACACCAAGGATGTAATTATAATAGGTGCACACCCAGGGGGTAACTATAGTAGGTGCACACCCAGGATGTAACTATAAAAGGTGCACACCCAGGAGGTAACTATAAAAGGTGCACACCCAGGAGGTAACTATAATCTATGCACACCCAGGAGGTAGCTACAATGGGTGCACACCCAGGATGTAAGTATATTAGGTGCACACCCAGGAGGTAACTATAATAGGTGCACACCCAGGAGGTAACTATAATAGGTGCACACCCAGGAGGTAACTATAATAGGAGCACACCCAGGATGTAAGTATAATAGGTGCACACCCAGGAGGTAACTATAATAGGTGCACACCCACGGGGTAACTATAATAGGAGCACACCCAGGAGGTAACTATAATAGGTGCACACCCAGAAGGTAACTATAATACGTGCATACCTAGGGGGTAACTATAACAGGTGCACACCCAGGAGGTAACTATAATAGGTGCACACCCAAGGGGTAACTATAATAGGTGCACACCCAGGACGTAACAATAATAGGTTCACACCCAGGAGGTAACTACAATGGGTGCACACCCAGGAGGTAACTTTAATAGGTGCACACCCAGGAGGTAATTATTATAGGTGCACACCCAGGAGGTAACTATAATGGGTGCACACCCAGGAGCTACCGATAATCGATGCACACCCAGGAGGTAACTATAATAGGTTCACACCCAGGGGTCAACTATTATAGGTGCACACCCATGAGGTAACTATATCAGGTGCACACCCAGGGGGTAACTATAATAGGTGCAAACCCAGGGAGTAATTATAATAGGGGCACACCTAGGAGGTAACTATAATATGTACACACCCAGGAGATAACTATAATAGGTGCACACCCAAGAAGTAACAATAATAGGTATACAAACAGGCCATGAAGACTGGGGAGAAGGGGGGGGGGCAAAAAGTTCCTTTGCCCCATATGAAAAAACTACTGCGAAATACAGACCTGTGATAGTTGGGGACCTTCTTGAACATTGTGCATTGAGGTCCTCAAATTTCAAGTTGTGCAACTGTCCACACAGATCTCTAGGCCAGTAGATCTCTATGCCAGTCAAGTCAATGAGAATTCTGAGTGTTGTGCACATGTTGCTGATTTTATCTTTGCAGATTTGGTGCACATTTGGGTGGAGAAGAAATCTTGGTGCAGTTTTGCCTTCATTTTTCAGTCCTTCCTGTCATTGACTTCTTTATGAAAACGCATGGATAAAAAATGTAACAAAACTTTTTGTTGCTTTTTTTACGTCAGAAGGTGCAGATTTGATGCTGAAAATTTCTGCACTAAATACCCATCGTGTGCACATAGTGGAATGAAAAAGACCTTGTGCCAAGTGAAGCCACTAGAGATGCAAAGTATGTACCTAGTATCTCAGATACTTTGCTATGGCAGTAAGACATTCATGCATATCCCAGTAATATGCCAATAATGTTTATTCTGGGGCAATTCATCATACCCTGTTTCCCCGATAATAAGCCACCCCTGATAATTAGCCATAGTGGGGGGTAGAGGAGGGGCGGCTAATATAAGTCATACCCCGAAAATAAGCCATACTAAACTGTCCATGGGGAAAATATAAGCCATGGTACCTTTTTATATGCATCGCCGCTGCCTCGGTCCCCTCTGTCCCTGCTGTCCCCGCTGTCCTCCGGGGTCTGTGTTGTCCTCCTCTGCCCTCATTTGCAGCCGCTGGTGGCCCCGAGAGCATGGGGTTAATTTTCTGTGTGCCCCGCGCCCAGCCTGACGTCACCGCTGCCCCTGCAGCTCTGATTGGCCAAGCGGCTCCCCAGCTTCTCGAGCGCTGATTGCTCAGCAGCTGAAGTGCTGATTGGCCCAGACACTCCTGCAAGACGAAACAGCCACACCTGCACCCTGCACCGCGGAGGAATCCATTAGGGGAAGCCACCATTACAAAGTAAGGAAATCACAAAATGTACCATAATGTTTCCTTGCTGTACTGGGGGCTGTTACCCTCTGGGCTGTGTGGGATACTGTACTGTAAGGGCCTGTGACCCTCTGGGCTGTGTGGGATACTGTACTGTAAGGGCCTGTGACCCTCTGGGCTGTGTGGAATACTGTAAGGGCCTGTGACACTCTGGGCTGTGTGGGATACTGTACTGTAAGGGCCTGTGACCCTCTGGGCTGTGTGGGATACCGTACTGTAAGGGCCTGTGATGTGACCCTCTGGGCTGTGTGGGATACTGTACTGTAAGGGCCTGTGACCCTCTGGGCTGTGTGGGATACTGTACTGTAAGGGCCTGTGACCCTCTGGGCTGTGTGGGATACTGTACTGTAAGGGCCTGTGACCCTCTGGGCTGTGTGGAATACTATAAGGGCCTGTGACCCTCTGGGCTGTGTGGGATACTGTACTGTAAGGGCCTGTGACCCTCTGGGCTGTGTGGGATACCGTACTGTAAGGGCCTGTGATGTGACCCTCTGGGCTGTGTGGGATACTGTACTGTAAGGGCCTGTGACCCTCTGGGCTGTGTGGGATACTGTACTGTAAGGGCCTGTGACCCTCTGGGCTGTGTGGGATACTGTACTGTAAGGGCCTGTGACACTCTGGGCTGTGTGGGATACTGTACTGTAAGGGCCTGTGACCCTCTTGGCTGTGTGGGATACTGTACTGTAAGGGCCTGTGACCCTCTGGGCTGTGTGGAATACTATAAGGGCCTGTGACCCTCTGGGCTGTGTGGGATACTGTACTGTAAGGGCCTGTGACCCTCTGGGCTGTGTGGGATACCGTACTGTAAGGGCCTGTGATGTGACCCTCTGGGCTGTGTGGGATACTGTACTGTAAGGGCCTGTGACCCTCTGGGCTGTGTGGGATACTGTACTGTAAGGGCCTGTGACACTCTGGGCTGTGTGGGATACTGTACTGTAAGGGCCTGTGACCCTCTTGGCTGTGTGGGATACTGTACTGTAAGGGCCTGTGATGTGACCCTCTGGGCTGTGTGGGATACTGTACTGTAAGGGCCTGTGACCCTCTGGGCTGTGTGGGATACTGTAAGGGCCTGTGATCCTCTGGGCTGTGTGGGATACTGTACTGTAAGGGCCTGTGATCCTCTGGGCTGTGTGGGATACTGTACTGTAAGGGCCTGTGACCCTCTGGTGAGGCTGTGTGGGATACTGTAAGGGCCTGTGACCCTCTGGGAGGCTGTGTGGGATACTGTAAGGGCCTGTGACCCTCTGGTGAGGCTGTGTGGTAGTTCGTTGTTTTACATGTTATACATGGAAATACCGTCATGATACGGTTGTAACAAGATATTCTTGAGACATTGGTTTAATAAAACTGTTTTGTGGTGACTACCATACTGTTCAGCATGTTAATAAATGTTAACTTTTTGGTTAAAAAAAAATTGTCATTTTTTTTTTCTAATATAAGCCATACCCCGAAAATAAGCCATAGTGGGACTTTTGGGGGTAAAAAGAATATAAGACACTGGCTTATATTTGGGGAAACACGGTAATATTGCAATGTGAAGTCGTCTATAGGGCTGCAGGTAAATCACTGAGTTATCATTGGAGGCGTTACAACTATAGTGGGTGAAAGGTTTATAGTTTCAACCCAGCACTGGAGATTAAGGGGCCCAAAAGTTAATTTAACATGTATAAATAAAAAAAAATCATAGGAGTGGGGGATCGTGTTGGAGACTGCATTGAGGCCAACAAACATCAAGCAATACCACAAAAGCTTTAATCAACGGTTGGTAAACCTAGTGTATAATCTTAAAGGAAGAATCTTAGATATAAGCGGTTATTTAACCCATCCAATGGATTACAACTCTTATACACATGATATGATGGAATACATAGACTTCAAAGAGGTGGACCCCTATTTAGGCTGGCTTCATACCACGGCAAGATCCGATCCGGGGCTGTCAGGGATAAACCTGACAGCCCCAGACTGGGTCAGCACACAAAACTGGAGGGCAAATATGCCCTCCGATTAGGTGTGCAGCTGGACACAGCTGCTGCTGCTGATGATTCAGGACCGCGGCTCGCGGGGAGCTAGCCACGGTCCTGAAATAACAGCGGCATGCAACCGCAGGTGTCTAGTTCCCGGATCCTCCCGGACCTGGGTAATCCGGCCCCATAGGCTTCCATGTTAGGGAGCGTCGGATTGGCCCGGATCTGGGAGGATCCGGTAGACGGCAATTTGGAGAGATTTTTCTCCCCGGACACAAAAACGTTGCAAGCAGCATTTTTGTGTCCAGGAGAAAAATTCGAATTCTCCCGTATTCTTCCGGAAAGTTGGGAACCAGATGGCAGATAGCTTCCATCCGGCTCCATTCGGCCCCATAGGATACTATGGGGCCAAAATCCGGTCCAGGGTTGTCTGGTTTACACCGGACAGCCACGGATCAGATTAAATCGTAGTGTGAAGCCGGCCTTAGAGGTTGAATAGTTGAAAGTGCATGAAGCAATGATAAAATGCCATATTTTCTTTGTTCCTATCTCTTTCACTTTTTTCTCTTTCTCTTGTATTTCTCATTTTTCTCCCAATACATAATTTTAGAAAAAATAGCCTCGAGGTCCGACAACATTTATGTAGGTCTTAATGGTGGTGGCCCCATGATTATTGCTATTTAGTTCCCTAACGTCTTTCGATCAAGGGAAAAGCCTGGCAACACTCGGGGAACTGAGTATTATTTTGATGTAATTCCTTCTGGGATTCCGGCGTGTTTCTTCCTGCACACTGGATAATTGTGTGGAGCTTGAGACCTTGAGTTCCAGGTTTGTGAACTTGACATTGCGTGATCTCCGATCACCTTGAGGATTGTTTTGTTCATATTTCCATGAAAGTTAGCATAAAAAAGCACCATCTGCCTCTGATTTGAAACCAGGGCATAAAAAATACAAGAAGCAATTTATGTTTTAACATCTTTGGTTTTTAAAAATTTATTGGCCCAGCATAAAGAGAATTTTATGTCATTATTTTGTAGGAAATGTGTGTAGAAATGTGTTTATTTGGGACATTATTACCTATATTAAACCCTTGGGGGCATCCACCGTACATGCATTACGGACGTGATTAGTTACACTGAGTGCGCAAAGAAGCTTATTTCACTACATACACTCTAGATCTGAATACTGGATACAAGGAGTGGGGGCAATTTGTCCCATAACATTGCTCCCCTTGCTCGGAACCTGGTCATTGGGTACTGATGGCATCAACATGACACTTGGAGTCCTGCTGGGTTTCTTATGAGATCTTACAATAGACCGCAGGTCTCCAGTCATGTAGCATACGGTAAAAGCAATCAAGTTCCAAAAGAGGGCAATTAAAAATGTAAAAAATAAAATAATAATAATAATAAAAATAATAATATTAAATACAACCCCTCTCCCACAAAATCAGAAATGTAAATTCACCCCTATTTTTCAAAAATGTAAAAGAAAAAATCTAAAAAATATTTTAAATTGGCATTTGATATAAACGTATCCAAATTATAACAATATCTTACATTTTAACCCATACAGTGAAGGCCAATGACAGATAAATTAATAAATGACAGAATCAAAGTTTTCTTTTGTCATTTTACCTTCTAAACAATAGAATAAACAGGTCATATATGCCCCAAAATGGTCACAATAAAAACTAGTCAGTCTCAAAAATAACAAGGCCTCATACAATGCTACTAATGTCAATAATTATTTATTATAGCACAATTAATTCCATGGTGCTTACTCTTTTCAGTCGGGCCACCCCTCCGCCTGTAAAACTTACCCACTGCCTGTAATACACCATCGCTCCTGGTCTCAGTGATGGCATTGCACCTGTGCAGTGACGTGGGTATTGTGCTGCACAAAGTCTCACAAGACTTCAAAATCTCGCGAGACTTTGATCACTGTGGCTCAATACGGCGCAATGTCTCGCGCCACTGCGCAGGCACAATGCTGTCACTGAGACCAGGAGCGATGGCATATTACAGATGGTGGGGAAGGTTTTACAAGTGGAGGGGTGGCCCGGACTGAAGAGAGCCACATCCCACCAGACTAGCTACTACACAGCGGGGGACACGATCAAATTCATTTTCTGAAGTAATCAAGGGCCAGTATGGGCATATAAAGGGGTCACTAGAACCCCAATTGCATGATGTTTAAGGTGCTGGGCAGTGTTTAGAACGCCCAATTGGGGTAAAAGGTTCCCTTTAATATTTAAACTCTGTTGTGGCAGTTTCTACCCTTCCCCTTCTGCTCTTTGATACAGAAAAATCATCCTAAAATGCTTTTATCATCATTAGAACGGCTCTCAACAAATCCCAACCCACTTTCATGTAAGGATGTTCCAGCTCAGAAGCAGAAATTATCTGGGAGCTGTCAAACTAGGGACTCATGTCTACAATTAAAGGCCTAAAACTTTAAAGGGGTTTTCCTGGCTTTTCCTATCATTTACCGGTGTATCTAGGCTGCAAAATGTTGACAGATTTTAATTTACATGCTGTCAACATTTTGCTGGGTTTCCCAGATATCTCCTATATGCGTCTGGTGGAGAACATCCATGGGGCGTGTTTGTATTGGAGCCATGCGTGTAAATGGAGAACTGTTCATTGTTAGGTCCCCTGGCACTGCTTCCCAGCTCACCTCTCCTGGGTCTGCATCCTCTGCTCCTCTACCGATCGGGCATCCGGCGTCCAGGCGTGCTGTGTCCCGGACCCATCGCTGGGTCCCCTTCCTGTCTGCTGACCACTGAGCCTACACATCAGCACACTACAATGGTCGGAGTCATGAACCTAATCAGCAGTGCACTGCTTGTGAATGTAGGGGCCGGCACAGCTCAACCTGACACTCCCTTTGACCAATAGCAGTCCTTTTTCTGGTACATAAGGCCACCTCCACTGATGGGAGGATCCTGATAAACAGAATATACACCATTACTCTGTTTGTCATCTTTGAAGGTCAGCCCGGTGATTTCTTTCAACTCAGTGCTTTCTGTTTGTTTATCTTATCTTCCCCTGCTGAGCACTGTTGCGACCTCAGGAGAGAGCTGTCAAAGTTGGTTGTGACTCATACAACCTGACCAGGTGAGTCTTTCCATAGAAGGGGGACACCTGGTGGCTAAATTAAGAGGATATCACTCTATATGCGCTCCAACTATTTTATTTCTCTGGCTGTTAGTCAGGCCCTCTTTGTGCTCTCCTCCGGTAGACCCATTCCTGCTCTCCTAGCCTCGGGCTCTGATCCCTCGAATCCTCCTTAGCTATACTATAGTATAGGCTAACCCTACGAGCCAACCCCCCTGGTACTAGCAGCTGTGGTATTTAGACCCCTTGGGCTTGTCCCTAATTATCACTGTATAGGGGTTGCTTAAACTAGGACCAGCTCACCCAGGGAGTTCAGTACCACGGCCCAGTGGGTCCATTCTAAGGCATCTTTCCCCGGAAGCGTGACAGTCGTTTACTCCCAGTCTCCTACATACACTCCCCTCTCCCAGTGTACAGTATTGCTGGCCACCACCAGATTGCTAAAGGCACTCGCCAACCCCTAATATCACCACCCTCCCCCACTGCACACAGTGGGTCACCTCCTTGTATGGCACAATGTACAGAATCTACAGCTCTGTGAGCTGCAGATTTGGCACACTTGGTCAGTGGGGAGTTGAGGGCTGTTTGCAATCCTGTGTGCCCTCACCTCCTCCTCCCTGCTCTGTGCAGGGGAGGCGGTCCTCTCTCCCCAGTTGCCAGCTGCCAGTTCTCTATGCCCCCGCTCTGAGCAGGGGAACCAAAGCTCATCCTCTCTGTATATCCTCCAGCCAGAGCGGGGGCATAGAGAGCCGGCAGTTGGGGAGATTAAGATTAATGACTTTTTTTCTAATCTATAAAGGTCATGAAAAGGTAAAAAAAAAAAACTTATACTCACTTTACCGTCATCTTTCCATGCCCTTCGTTCCTCACTATCATCTGTCTGTGCATGTCGCATCTTATGATTCCCGACAATTTGTCAGAAATCAATGGACCTTTAACAGTAAGACTTCTTATCAACCCCGGGATGATTCTGTGCAAACCTGCCTATGGATACGGAACAAGTCGTGAACCCTCCGAGGTCTTATCTAAACCAGAAGTCCCATTGTAGTGGAAGAGGCGCGGAGATTTCAGTGCAAGAAGATGCAACAAAGACCAGATGGGTGATAAGGGGTGGAGGGACTGAAGAGGCCAATGTTTTTTTCAAATTACGTCCTTGTTGTTGTTAAGGGCTCTAACTTCTCTGCAAATTGATTTTCCTGGGAAAAATGCATGAACAGGCAAATTGGTGATATAGTGAGTTTATCTGTATATTTTTATTTAGGTGTATGCCACACAGGGCAAAGTTTGAGGTAGGGATAATTCAGAACAATGCTTATGGCACAAAATGTTGCATGGTGCTATATGTTATTCCTTCCCAACCCAACTTTACTATCCAGCTTAATACCTCTCTGTAAATAAGTGCCCGTAGAGGACCATAGTACTATTCGACTCTAGCATATCTAGTAGAGCTCAATATTACCAATTGGAGAAATTGAGAGCACAGGTTCTGTAACCTTCATTCAAAGTGACAAGTTAAAGCAACATGTCCTTCTAGCTCACGGCACGTTGTGTCACCTAGCCTATATAACCCTGTCTGTTTATTATACATTATTTGCTTATTTTGGTACAGTAATCACGCGATCTTGGTGTAGATATTATGGAAACCTTTGTGTAAACCTTCTGTTATTGTTGCCTTTGTTGTCTTTGTCCTGAAACCAATAGACTAATAAATCCAAGGGCTTAACCAGGCTCAGCGGATCTGACTCCGAATACTCCATCTTTCACCGTGAAGCTCAATTTATCTTGTTGAGGTCACACAAGGTGATACCTAGAAGTTCATGTGGTTCCTCGTCTGCAAATGACTGCTCATATTACACACTTCACATTTTATTTCATATTTCAAACTTAAGAAATTATTTTTGGAAGAACTTTAACCCCTTCACCCCTTAGACTTTTTTTCACTTTCCTAACCAGGCCACATTTTACCATTCAGAGCAGTGTCACTTTATGCGGTAATAACTCTGGAACGCTTCTACAGATTCCAGGGATTTTGAGATGGTTTTTTCCTGACATGTACGTAATGTTAGTGGTATATTTTTGTTGATATGATTTGCTTTCATTTGTGAAAATATTTCCAAGGTGACAAGGTAAAAAATGTTTATACCGTATTAGCCAGTAGATAGAAAAATATTAGAACCGGAGAATCCCTAGCGCTAGCATTAATCCCTGCATCAACGCATGGTACATATATGTACTATGCGTTAACGCAAGTGTTTCCCATAGACTCCCATGTTAAAAAAAAGCTAGCGTTTTTGCAAATGCACCAAAAAACACTGCTTACCGCGTTTTATGGTGATTTTGCAAAAACGCATACCGTCAAATGCATTGCACTTTTGCAATGCGTTTTTTACATGGGAGCCTATGGATGCGTTAACGCTAGCGTTTTTTAACATTTCAGCATGAAAAAAAAATGACGCTAGTGTGACCCTAGCCTAAGTGCTGTAACAGGTGAAGTTGTGTTATATAAGAAATGTTTAGATTAAAAAAAAAGTCAAAACAATTTTCATACATGGTATTAAGGAATTTTGAATAAATAGCAAAAAATTTCTGTCAAAAATGAACTAAAGAGCATCTTGACCTGTCTTGTCCTGTAAAACACAAGCTGACCGCTTATTTGTGTGGACTCTGTAATGGTGGAGTGCAGTAACAATAAATACTTATTGGTATTTCTCAACAAATAACAGTTTGTGATTGGTTTATTTAAAAGGGACACTTGTAAAACTTGAGAAACGTCAGAGAATGCTTTGAAGGCCAATTTTTAGTTATAAAAATGACTAGAGATTAGGGTTGGGCGAATCTACTCGCTAGGACTCGTTACTCGGCGAGTAGTAAGGGACTCGCAGGACTCGGTACTCTGCGAGTTTCCCAGTGATTACTCGCACGAGTCCAATGCAAATCATTGGCAAACGCTGACAAAACTAGGATTGCCATTGTCTTGCATTAGACTCGGCTACTGTGCCAGTGATAGCAGGGAAACTCGCAAATAACTGCTGTTACATTGCGAGCCGAGTCCAGCTGTCTGCTCTGTGCAGCTCCAGGGTCCTAGAGCCCGCCTGCTCACAGAGATGATGTAGCAGTGCTGAGATTGTTCTCAGTCTGCTCATTCCCTGTGCATAGACATCTATATCTATGCACAGGGGATGTAGCAGAGAGGACATCGCGTTTTGGACTACGTCGTACGGAAGAGGATTTTTTTAATTAAAGATGGAGTCCCTAATGGCTTTTTTTTTTATTTCAAATAAAAATTTTTCTCTGTGTTGTGTTTTTTTAACCCTTTATTGGAGATTCTTAGTGGCTGGGTCAAACGTGGCCTGACATTAAGAATCTCGGGCTTAATACCAGCTTGTATAACAAAGCTGGTATTAACCCCTTTATTACCCAGCGTGCTACCGCCACCAGGGCCGCTGGAAGAGCGGGGTTCAGCGCCAGAGGATGGCGCTTCAATGAACGCGCCATCTTCTGGGGCGGCTGCGGGCTGCAATTTGCAGCGGGGGGTTCCCAGAAAGCTTGGGCATCCCTGCGCTGCGGATTCCAGCCCCCAGCTGCTTAGCTGTACCTGGCTAGACATAGAAATTGCGCGGAGCCCCACGCATTTTTTTTTTATTATTTCATGAATTTCAGAGTCAGAGTCTCAGAGTCAAAGTCTCAGAGTCAGAGTCAGAGTCAGAATCTCAGAATTTCATGAAATAATTTTAAAAAAATGCGTGGGGCTCCGCGCAATTTCTATGTCTAGCCAGGTACAGCTAAGCAGCTGGGGGCTGGAATCCACAGTGCAGGGATGCCCAAGCTTTCTGGGCACCCCCCGCTGCAAATTGCAGCCCGCAGCCGCCCCAGAAGATGGCGCGTTCATTGAAGCGCCATCTTCTGGCGCTGAACCCCACTCTTCCAGCGGCCCTGGTAGCGGTGGCACGCTGGGTAATAAAGAGGTTAGGGCCAGCTTTGTATTATCAGCTGGCCCTAAGCCCGAAATTTATGGCGGTCACGCCAATATTAGACATGACCGCCATGAATTTCTATTAAATTGTTTTAAAAAAAACACAACACAAAGAAAATTTTTTATTAGAAATAAAAAAAAAGCCATTAGGGACTCCATCTTTAATTAAAAAAATCCTATTCCGTCCGACGCAGTCCAAAACGCGATGCCCTCTCTGCTACATCCCCTGTGCATAGATATAGATGTCTATGCACAGGGAATGAGCAGACTGAGAACAATCTCAGCTCTGCTACATCATCTCTGTGCACAGACATTCATGTCTGTACACAGGGAATGAGCAGACTGAGAACAATCTCAGCTCTGCTACATCAGGCAGCAGGCGGGCTCTAGGACCCTGGAGCTGGCAGCCAGCACACAGAGTAGACAGGACTCTTATCTGTGCGAGTTTCCCAGCGATTACTTACAAAGTAAACGAGTCCAATGCAAATAAATGACAAAACTAGGATTGCTTCAGGCTGAAGCTTCCGAGACACATCTGCGATTTGTAAATCTCACACTACTCGCTATTACTCGCTTACCCATTCATTAACATTGGACTCGCTAGACTCGCAACGAGTAGCGAGTCCTGTGCTCGGACTCGCTAGAGTCAAGCGATTCCGAGTAATTTAGGATTCGCCCATCACTACTAGAGATGAGTGGATTGATTTGTAAGATCCGTCAAGCTGCCAAGTCAGTAGGCCTTGGCGACCGAATAGGAGGTCTGCAATCCGCCTTCTACCTTCCATAATTACTTTAAGCTGTGTACGCCTAGTGAGATGTCATTATTGGGGCTTGATGCATGTATGATGTCCCATTGGGAATACTAAGCTGAAGGAGGTGCCAGCAATGCCAGCAGGTAGGAGGTGGTGCGCTGGACTCCCCTCAAACAGCCAAACAATATTGACAAAGCCCTGGATCAGTCATGGGAATTAATTTTCATGTTTTGAAGTAAGTTAATTGATTTGAAACACATCAGATATGCTTAAAGTTTTATAAGAAACAAAATTTGGATCCATCAAAATCGCAATTTAGAGCGATTCACTTTGGTGGAATCAGGTCAGAGTAATGCAGGGCAGCTGCACTTTTTAGTGTAGGGTGACTTCACACTACCCTTTTTTAGAATCTGGGGGAATGTGGGTTAAACCTGAATCCCCCGGATTCCCCCAGAATTGTAATACATGATGCAACTGGATACATCCTCACTGGTATTACCAATGATCCTTCTCACAGATAATACTGGTGCGTGTGCATCCCGTTACATCAGATTGTGTACATTTTTATGTAATTCAAACATAAAACTCCCAGGAGTCAAAGCCAAAGTGAAATGCAGTTTTATTAAAACAACACTATGTAAAAATGACAATGTCAACAGGTACACAGAGGTAGGACCACATGTAAATCAAAATTGCACTGATAAAAGCCAATCCTCAATGTAAAAGGCGAATGCCAACCCAATCATAGTGCTTCAACAACGGAATGCACAAGCATACAAATTGAGGATGGAACAAATACACAATTCATGGGTCCATACCTTACTGCGACCGCCCCCTGACGCGTTTCGCACCAGCTTCTTCTGAGGAGGGTCAATTTGTATGCTTGTGCATTCCGTTGTTGAAGCACTATGATTGGGTTGGCATTCGCCTTTTACATTGAGGATTGGCTTTTATCAGAGCAATTTTGATTTACATGTGGTCCTACCTCTGTGTACCTGTTGACATTGTCATTTTTACATAGTGTTGTTTTAATAAAACTGCATTTCACTTTGGCTTTGACTCCTGGGAGTTTTATGTTTGAATTACATTATAATTGTGGAGAGCCTTTTACCTTCAGGGTGGTTTGAATTTCTTCTTGTGTACATTTTTAGCTGGATCCAGTGGAAAATGACACATCCACTAGTGGGTGAGTAATCTTACACTGGGTTCTGGGCATGCTCAGTTAAAAAAGTCAGATGTGGCATCTGGATCCGAGCTCCGTAGATCACCATTAATAATAATAATAATAATAATATTTATTTATTTATATAGTGCTATTAATTCCATAGCGCTTTACATAATCTTGCAACACTGTCCCCATTGGGACTCACAAACTAAACATCCTAATCATTCTAATTTAGCCCATAGTGACTCAGAGCTGTGTGTTATCAGCTTTGAAAGCTGAGGACACCTAGGTCAGGGGGAACCAAAAACAACCACAAGTTCCTGCGGACCCATTGACTGGATGCGGGTGTATCCAGTTTAAGTTGGATTCACATGGATACCGAAAAACTGTCTTGCATTTACCTCTCCTTGACCTTTCCGATACTTGTACCACTGCTGCGGATCCATAAATTTGCCCTTCTTTCTTCTATGATATGTTTTCTTTACAGTCATGTCTGCTAGTCACTAGACCGCATGCATGATATATGTCAATGTAAATATGCAAAATCACTATACACCTTATATCCATAAAAATTCTCATGATTAAGGATACATCATTCCTATAAGGTGTATATATAACTGGAAATAAGTAACACTCCTCTCAATTATTAATTAAGTGGACACCACTATGGAGTTTGGGTTTCCCAAAACTGATAACGGAGATGATACGGAGCAGTGTTGAAACACTGCCTTTTGACCATGTCGGACTTTCATTTCTCAATGAAAATGAATCTATGGGGTACCTAACATCTTGGAAGATTCCTTAATGACATATATGGAGAAGCAAAAATCGGTGGTTGTCATCATGTTTACAGAAGAGGGTGTGAATAATGTATTGAATACATGCTTTTAAACTGGTTGTTGTATGTTTATATGATGTAATAATATTAGCGGAAAAATGAGATGTGCTTATTTATCACTTTATTCACAGCTGGTACTGTGTCGTAACCCTTTATATAATAATTTTTCTTTTTTTACTCACTTTTCTAACCTTTATATTATAATACTGTTGAGAATATATATATATACACACTTTTAAAACACTTATCATATAAAAGTAAGGTTGGGCATGCGTGTTTGTATGAATGTCACTCCCCTCTGCAAGCTGGCAAAGCCTATCAGGCATAAATCCTTCCTTATGTCCCAAAAGATGTATTTATAAGACCAGTAGATTCTCTAGGTTAATTAGTCCAGTTAGGTCTTCAATAAAATGGCCGCCGCGAGTATTTTTCAAGATGTGCACATCGCTCTATGTTTTAAAAGCACCGACGGGTGTATTGCGCATGCGCGCCGATGACGTCTCGACGTCCGGCGCCTGCCTAATCGCAAGGCTCTGCTTTTTGACAGGCGGAAATGACGCCGTGCAGGGCGGGCGGCGGCACTTAGTGGCAGTGTATTTAACAGCCTAAAATCACACTGAGAACTAGCCCCTGCGACCAAGCAGCGGCGAAACAGCTGTTAGGGGCGTGCTGCAGGACAGGGCCCCCGGGGAACCGCCAGGTCTATCACAAGAGTGCACAATGGGTGAGTGACTAAACTAATGGGATTACTCCACAAACTGTTTGCTAGCACACTCCTTAATTGTGTAACTTAACACTACTGTGAATTGTGCCTCAAGGTGCATGGTTTAACCCAGGGGGTTACTACCTTACTGCAGTTGTTGTGGAATTTCCTTGTGCTTCGTGTCATAACGTTTATGTGTCTGCTTTTATACTATTAATAAAAGTTATATTTTATGTAACCCAAACTCCATAGTGGTGTCCACTTAATTAATGATATATGTCAGTGGCATGCATCATGGATTCGGTAACCGCATGCTGCAAGACTCGTGTTATTGACATGCATCGCACCTTGCACGACGATGCAGGTCTTTGGAACCGAAGACCTGGCCAAAAGGGGGGACTGAAAAAGGGTAAAGGCCGCTTTACACGTCGCGATATCGCAACGCAACTACAATAAAAAGTCACGGTAGGGGCGTTGCAGTTGTTATCGTTCGTGCGTTGTGTCGTGTAAATGTGCAACACGACTCAAAAACGATGCAACTACGATATCGTTTTAGGAATGTGCAAGCTCTTCAACCGTGCAATATTGGCTATGTGATGTGGCAGGATCGTGCTGTGTGACAGCGCAACTTCCCCTATTCACTCCAATGTTAATTGGTCGTTCCCTGAGTTGTTCAGACACAGTGTGCAAGAGGGGCGTACGACATCGTAGTTGTGTTGCCTGCCGATATCTCCCTGTGTGACATCTACGATGCGATCTTGGACAAATGCCAAAAACATGCGCGCTCCCGTGAAATAGTATGCAATATCGGAACGATATTGCGACGTGTAAAGCGGCCTTAAGTAAAAGTATTTCTTTACTATCTTCCCAGCTGGTTCAATTGACTTTGTATTTATTCAATGCAAATTTACTGAAATAAGATAATCTAAATCAAATTCTACAAAATTTGCTCAAGTCTGCAATGTATCTAAGATCATCCTAATTTATATGTAAACTAACTGGCGATTTAAGGAGGTTTTCAAACCTCTACCGCTGGGTATCAGTCATAGAATATATAGGCTTACCTGAAAGATAATATCTATCATTAATCTGTTTATCTACAGCAAGTGAAAATTTAAAATCTATTTTTGCCTCCTTTTTGCATTCATTACAAGGAAACGTCACTTTTAGTGGTGATCCAATGGTCTCAGCTCTATGCATATAGAATAATAACCGGACCCTTAGAAGAAAATCAATTTCTTTAAAAGTGAATATAATATTTCTACTTAAGAGAAGTTTCCTTATACCAATCCTTGCAACACTCTTAACAGCTTGATGACTGTACCCAGACTAATGAAGCCTGCCTTCTTATGAGGTTGTTTGTGTCTTATGGATGGCTGACTTGTTAGCTGAATTATGCAAATGGTTTCTAATGCATATGAATTTTACTAGTTTTAGAATACGGTTTTCAGACTCTTAACAAATGTCTTGCTGCTGTAGTCTTGAGACAGATTAAATAGCCCAGGGATATTCCAAAGTGGCTATTAGACAGTGTCAGACTGGGATGTCTGGTGCCCATGTAGGAATTGACTCTATGGGCCCATACTACAGCTATTTACAAATACCTGTTAGCCATTATTCCCATTGGGTGCACTCTATAACTGTGATGTACAGTACTGTAGTTTGCATTAAATAACTTGTTTTCACCATAGAACCTATAATGTATCCATAGGATCTATAACTTGCCAATCAGTGACATTGGACCATTTGAAACCACACCGATTACAAGAATAAGAAATTGTAATCCCTGACAGGGTACTTTTAACCCCATTTTAAAATGCAGCGCTAGGTTGAATGTCTGACTGCAGCTGCATTCATCCTCTTTGGGGCTTCCAGAAAAAAACAAGTGCAGTGCTCACAGCCACAGAGTGAATGAATGGATCAGTGATCGAGTCGAACAGGAGCTCCAGTCTAATGGGGATAAAAGTCCCCATGCTGCTCCAATGCACTTCCAATTGGTCAGACCCCCACTGATCAATCACTTATCCTGTGGAGAGATGATTACTTGTTTTCACCAGAAAATCCCTGTAAGTACATTTCTGCTGCTATGTAATAATCTCAGGACAAGGATGGGTTAAACCCAAAGTATTTAATCTCTAATGGAAATAAATAACCTTCTCCTAATTAATATTAGAGAGAACAAATGACTTGTATACACCATACAATCCACTATACAAAGACCAATAACACCAAATACAAGAAAGAAATACTGCCATATTTTGGCCAGACCATATGTTACCACCACATTGTGACTGAATATTACCATATACAAGGGACAAATACTACCAAACCATGACCAGACCACATATTATGCCACATGGTGACCAAATAATACAACATACAAGAGGGAAATACCACTACACAATGAAGACCACATATTAACACCACATAGTGACTGAATAATACCACATGCAAGGGACCAATACTACCACACCATTACAAAATCACATGTTATAATTATTGGTGAGCAAAGATTACACTAATGATCATGACTAAAGATCACAACACTAATACGTATAGTAGGGGTGGTCAATTAATTTTCTCAATTGGCCACATAAGAGACTGTGAATGTAGCGTTTTTTTAACATGGGCTCCTATGGAAAACGCATGCGTTTTTGAATGGCACTAATTGTACATGCGTTTTTGCATGTGTTTCCCATAAGGCCCCATATTAAAAAACGCACCAAAAACGCATGGTACTGTCACACATGTTTTTTTGCTATTAGGGCATGCGTTTTTTAACATGGGGGCCTATGGGTGTGTTTTTTACATGCGTTTTTGAAAACGCAGGTCTCCAAAAACGCTTGTGAAAAATGCAACTGTGACCCCAGCCTTAGCCTGACTATACACAGATCAGCTGTAGCCAGCCACGCCCCCACCCTTAAAATGCTGTATATTCAGTGGGTGGAGTGGAATGCAGATATCCCTGACATTGAGCATATTTCAGGTTCAGAAACAGCCTAGTGGGGACATCTTCTGGAAGGTTTTGAAAGGTTATCTTATAGATTTCATTTATAAAGTATATCTGAAAGTTTATTATAATCTCTTGCTCTACATTATTATTGGTTAAAAATTGAATCGGTCGTCACCCTTTAAGCTACAAGTAAAGATCCATATTTAGACTACTTGTTTTCTCTCAAGATAAATGGCCCTAAGAATAAACTGTAATCAGAACATAGCACAGAGGACAAAACTTGAAAATAATGGTACATTTTCCTTGTAAAATCGTGACCCAGAATCTACTTCCGAATTTACTCTAAACAGCTTATTCCGCCTTTTCTAGTTTGTTCATTGTTTTAAAATATTCTGCATTATTTCAGAACCATGTCCCTTGAAGTCCGAATCTAATTGGTTTGCTTGCCCTCTATCTCTTCCCTATAGATCATATTAATTGATTTGAAATAGCAGAACATTGGCAAAATGTAGTATGACCTGAATATATAGAAAATCTCTTTCTTAGAAATGAGAGCTCGTTCTTTGAGTTGACAGCATGCGATGAATTTCTTTAGCAGCCATCGATCATCCTTAGCTCTTAATCAGCTGACAACACTGTTAAAAGCATAAAAAGCCCCGTATACGACCAGAGCTGACTGACACATTGTCACAGTCCCTTATGAACCTTCATGTAGTTTTCTTAAAGGAAGAGTCTCATGCATTTCATTTTAATACATTTATAAGACATACATCTGTAGAAGAAAAATAATGTGTCAATTATTATTTTTTTATTTCGTAGCCTTTACAGAAATAGTTGTTAAAATTTCCCCTGAGGACGACTGTATTAGGCCCCTTTCACACTGGCGTTTTTTTTCAAATTGCGGCAGATCTGGCAGATTTATCACATTTGCCGCCTAACATAACGGCCGCACTTGCGGCACACTTGCGGCAAGTCTCATGCATTGCCTACGGGGCTTGCGGCAGGTGCGGCAAATGCGGTATTGCTGCGATCCACCACTTGCAACAGTTGCGGCCGCAAAAAAACCGTGGTCAGCAGCAGTTTTTTTGTGGATGCAAGTGCTGGAATCGCGGTTATACCGCACTTGCGGAACCTGACGCAAGCCCATAGACAATGCATGGGGCTTGCCGCAAGTGTGCTGCCACTGCGGCCGTTAGGCGGCACATGCGGTAGATGCGTTTTTTTGTCCGGATCTGCTGGATCCGGACAAAAACGCCAGTGTGAATGGGGCCTTAGAGGAATATGCTTTTCTTCAGTATTGTCTATTTAGACAGTGTAGCTGGGTGTGTATATTATTTGGCAGATGGAGTAAATGGAAGTTAATGCTGATTGAAATGTCAATAGGTTATGGCAACAAATCATCAAAGCAAATTCACTAGAATTCAGGAATGAGTTGCTTCGAAAAGTCGCACATTTTGTCCGCTACCCGAATTTGTGAAAAAGTGTTGCGACTAGTTTACACCAGCTTCTCCTTGTACTGCCAAAATGGATGAAGCTTTTTCAAGAAGGTTATGGGAATGCACAGCAGGGCATCAGCAGGGTGCTACAAAATGAAATTACCGTAGGTCATGAACACACAGGAGAAGAAAAGACCATGTATACATGTGTATATATATGTATATGGCTTTTTGAAAATAAGGGATACAATTTATTAATACATTGGTGTGCACAATATATATATATTAGGGATGGGCGAATCTACTCGCTAGGACTCGTTACTCGGCGAGTAGTAAGGGACTCGCAGGACTCGGTACTCGGCGAGTTTCCCAGTGATGACTCGCACGAGTCCAATGCAAATCAATATCAATCCTAGTTTTGTCAGAAACACTGACAAAACTAGGATTGCCATTGTTTGCATTGGACTCGTGCGAGTCATCACTGGCTACTGTGCCAGTGATAGCAGGGAAACTCGCAAAGTAACTGCTGTTTCTTT
Source organism: Allobates femoralis (assembly GCA_033576535.1). Taxonomy (NCBI): domain Eukaryota; kingdom Metazoa; phylum Chordata; class Amphibia; order Anura; family Aromobatidae; genus Allobates; species Allobates femoralis. The sequence continues at coordinate 61,890,263 of JARQOC010000006.1, read as the reverse complement.
GCGAGCCGAGTCCAGCTGTCTTCTCTGTGCAGCTCCAGGGTCCTAGAACCTGCCTGCTCACAGAGATGATGTAGCAGTGCTGAGATTATTCTCAGTCTGCTCATTCCCTGTGCATGTAGCAGAGAGGACATCGCGTTTTGGACTACGTCGGACGGAAGAGGATTTTTTTAATTAAAGATGGAGTCCCTAATGGCTTTTTTTTTTATTTCAAATAAAAAATTTTCTCTGTGTTTTTTTAACCCTTTATTGGAGATTCTTAGTGGCTGGGTCAAACGTGGCCTGACATTAAGAATCTCGGGCTTAATACCAGCTTGTATAACAAAGCTGGTATTAACCCCTTTATTACCCAGCGTGCTACCGCCACCAGGGCCGCTGGAAGAGCGGGGTTCAGCGCCAGAGGATGGCGCTTCAATGAACGCGCCATCTTCTGGGGCGGCTGCGGGCTGCAATTTGCAGCGGGGGGTGCCCAGAAAGCTTGGGCATCCCTGCGCTGCGGATTCCAGCCCTCAGCTGCTTAGCTGTACCTGGCTAGACATAGAAATTGCGCGGAGCCCCACGCATTTTTTTTAAATTATTTAATGAATTTCAGAGTCAGAGTCTCAGAGTCAGAATCTCAGAATTTCATGAAATAATTTAAAAAAAATGCGTGGGGCTCCGCGCAATTTCTATGTCTAGCCAGGTACAGCTAAGCAGCTGGGGGCTGGAATCCGCAGCGCAGGGATGCCCAAGCTTTCTGGGCACCCCCCGCTGCAAATTGCAGCCCGCAGCCGCCCCAGAAGATGGCGCGTTCATTGAAGTGCCATCCTCTGACGCTGAACCCCGCTCTTCCAGCGGCCCTGGTAGCGGTGGCACGCTGGGTAATAAAGAGGTTAGGGCCAGCTTTGTATTATCAGCTGGCCCTAAGCCCGAAATTTATGGTGGTCACGCCAATATTAGACATGACCGCCATGAATTTCTATTAAATTGTTTTAAAAAAAACACAACACAAAGAAAATTTTTTATTAGAAATAAAAAAAAAAGCCATTAGGGACTCCATCTTTAATTAAAAAAATCCTCTTCCGTCCGACGCAGTCCAAAACGCGATGTCCTCTCTGCTACATCCCCTGTGTATAGATATAGATCTCTATGCACAGGGAATGAGCAGACTGAGAACAATCTCAGCACTGCTACATCATCTCTGTGCACAGACATTCATGTCTGTACACAGGGAATGAGCAGACTGAGAACAATTTCAGCTCTGCTACATCAGGCAGCAGGCAGGCTCTAGGACCCTGGAGCTGGCAGCCAACACAGAGGAGACAGGACTCTTATCTGTGCGAGTCAGCGATTACTTACAAAGTAAACGAGCAATGCAAATAAATGACAAAACTAGGATTGCTTCAGGCTGAAGCTTCCGAGACACATCTGCGAGTTGTAAATCTCACACTACTCGCTATTACTCGCTTCCCCATTCATTAACATTGGACTCGCTAGACTCGCAACGAGTAGCGAGTCCTGGGCTCGGACTCGCTAGAGTCAAGCGATTCCGAGTAATTTAGGATTCGCCCATCACTAATATATATATATATATATATATATATATATATACATATATATATATATATATATATATATATATATACCGTATATATATATTGTGCACACCAATATATTAATAAATTGTATCCTGTATTTTCAAAAAGCCAAGTCAACAGTGACGAAACATACTAAGGCTGCACGTCCAGAGGGGCTGCGTGTTGGATGCAGCTCCTCCGGACCTGAGTGAAGCCGCAGGAAGACCGCAGCCGCCCTGTACTCACCATGTGCGGCTGGTGCGGGGCGGCTTCTCCCTGCAGTCACCTGATAGCAGCCGCTTCCGACTCTGCAGCATGAAATAAACATGCTGCGGAGGAGCGGACTGCCGGCGACTAAAACAACACTGCGGGCAGGTAAAGAATAGTGAGGATGGGATTTTTTACAATCCCATCCACTATGCTTATACTGTACGACACAGTGTTTTGGACGCAGCGGCAAAACGCTACGTCCAAAACGCTGTAAATACTGACTGTGAGCACACACCCTAAGAACAATTAAACCCAAGGCAGGTCTCGTAGCCCAGGTAAACAGAGTGTGTTATCAACCCAATTACATTCATACTGGTAACAACAACAATGAAAATAAGTAAAGGAATGAATCCTAGTGGAAGTCAAACTGCAGCTGCTTATAGAATAAAGTTCTATTGATAATCCCTATGGAGCAATTTACCTTCAAACCTCTGAATCATTTTAAATGATACTTGAAAGGGAAGGGAAATAACCCTACTCCAAAATGCACCATGTCACATTCATCCACAGTCATACCTATTATTTGCTGCAACCTGGGTGTCAGGAGGCCTAACGCGTTCCGCTGCTTCCTCGGGGGAATGAGGTGCTCTGTGCGATGGATGCAGCTGGCATGAGACGAGGGGCAATGGGGGTGTCAGGATGACTTTGGGTAAAGGGGGAGCAGTTTTGCTTGGAATTTATCGCACCCGGACCGTGGGTCGTTGACAAAAGCTGTGCTCTTTCTCCCCGTTCAGTATGGATGGTGTACATGTATGGTAGTGCTGGTCATGTTTCCACTTATCCTTATACAAAAAATCTCTAAGGCTGCCTTCAGACTTGCAGATGCATCTGCAGCGTTTTGCAGATGCATCTGCAAGCATCTGCATGCAGACCGCGGCCCCTATGTTTATAATGGAGCGCACGGCGGTCTGCAGATGCTTGCAGACCGCCGTGCGCTCTCATTGCCCGCCATTAGTGATCTGTGCGCACGCGGATGCCTGCGCACAAATCACACACTCCCGCCCGCACCATGGACGCGACATGTTGCATCCCTGGTGCGGGCGGGAGTGTGTGATTTGTGCGCAGGCATCCGCGTGCGCACAGATCACTAATGGCGGGCAATGAGAGCGCACGGCGGTCTGCAAGAATCTGCAGACCGCCGTGCGCTCCATTATAAACATAGGGGCTGCCGTCTGCATGCAGATGCTTGCAGATGCATCTGCAAAACGCTGCAGATGCATCTGCAAGTCTGAAGGCAGCCTAATAAAGTGTTTTTCTAGGACTTTGATGGTCTGATTTTAAAAATGCCTCTTTCTTATAGTAGATTCCATTTAAAGGCAACACAGTTTCTATATTGGTTACATAACACAAATCAAAACTCTGCATTCATAGAATACAAAGTATCTGCTATTAACGCTTATACCAGGCCGAGCTCTGACTGAACAAGAATACCCTATCAGGACTTTGAAGATAGGATTTTTTAGCAACTCCAGGCAGCATGATGAGTATTTTATACCTATGAGAATTCCTTTCTGATGAGATCTAAGACCTTGGTCGTGTCATATTTATAGAGGGAAAAAAAGATATAATAGCTTTGTTAAACCTTAAACCTTCAGTGTGATGATGAAACTGTGGCTGTGCTACAGAATCGAAGCTGAAAAAGCCCCGGGCGAAAGACTGCAGCCTAAAAAAAAACTATAATTACAAAACACTACATTAAGGTGACATTATAGGTTCTCTTGTAAAGTTAAAAGTTTGGAAATGCCCAGTGACGGATCATTAACCGTGGTAACACAGCAACCTTTCTGCTTTGTCATTAGTGGAGTCATTAGAAATATTCGGACTTCGCATTCATTTCGTAGGAGCCGTTTGACATTGTGAGAGTTAAAGAAAAAACCTAACCTTAGGGGATCTCTGCCGAGTCGTACAACCTTTTCGGCTTTGAAGTGAAGTTTAACAATGATTGCAGGGCATGATTGTGTTCCACACAGTCCATAGTTATAATATAAAATCAGCAAATGTGGTGCGGCTGGAAATGTAGACTTTGTCATAACATAATGTTATTGTACAATCGTAATAGTATGAGAAGAAGTATTATAATATCCGTGTACCATTACTGCAAGAAACACCATTAAAAGACAGATATATATATACAAATTTTTATAGCGCTAATAATTCTATAGCGCTTTACACACATTTGTAACACTGTCCCCATTGAGGATCACAATCTAAACATCCTATCACTATGTCTTTGGACAGTGGGAGGAAAATGGAGAACCCACACGCAAACACAGGGAGAACAGACAAACTCCTTGAAGATGTCATCCTTGGTGGGTTTTGAGCTCAGGACCACAGTGCTGCAATACTGCAGCTCTAACCATTAAGCCACACTACAGTGCTAACCGCTGAGCCACCGTGCCACCAATGTGTGTTTAAGTTGCTTCCTAATATTTGTAAAATGCTCACGTAGTCCCTTTGTCTGTGCCGTCTACCTCTGCTGCCATGTTGCTGCCACTCTGAACTGGGAAGCGGTGCTGGCAGCCGAGGGGGCTGTGCTGAGGATTTAAAATGGCATACAAAAATTTGGGGACCCCTGGTTATAATTTGTTATTATGAACACTTAAGTAAGTTGAAGATTAACTGATCTATAAAAGGCATAAAGTTAAAGATGACACTTTGTACTTTAGGCAAATATTATATACCGTACATATATATTTTCATCTTTACCATTTTAAAAATTTCATGAAGGAAAACGGGCCAGTGCAAAAGTCTGGGCACCCTTGGATATTTGTGAGCTCAGATAAATTTGACCAAGTCTTCAGACCTTAATTAGCCTGTTAGGATTATGGCTTGCACACCATCATCATAAGGCCAAATGATGCAAATTTCACAGCTTCATAAAAACCCAGGCTCCTGTATCCTTGTGCCAAAAACAGCAGCCATTGCATGCAACGTTTTTGGATCCGGCAGAAAAATCCCACTTCTCCAGGATTCATCCGGCGAGATGGCAGCCGGATGGCAGATAACTGCCATACGGCTCCATCCAGCTCCGATAATATCCTATGGAGCAAAAATCCAGTTCCGGGCTGTCACCCCTGACAGCCCCGGACCGGATCACGCCGCAATGTGAAGCCAGCCTAAGCAGCTGCCTAGCATTCTGAAAATCAAAATGGTGGAGGCCAACGAAGCAGGAGAAGAATATAGGAAGATAGCAAAGTGTTTTCAAGTTGCCATTTCCTCACTACAAAATGCAATTGAGAAATGGCAGTTAACAGAGACAGTGGAGGTCAAGATAAGATCTGGAAGACCAAGCAAAATTTCAGTGAGAGCTGCTTGTAGGATTGCGAGAGAAGCAAATCAGTACCCCCACTCAACTGATAAAAGACCTTGAGGAAGAATTATTCAAACTCTGGAGATATGGTACATTGCTCTACTGTTCATATACACCTGCACAAATATGACTTTCATTTAAGAGTTATCAGATGAAAACCTTTCTTCATGAAGGTGACCTCCTCCACAACATAGATCGTGCGCACTCTTTGGGAACATGGTCACGCAGCAGGATGGACCAGTTGATGTAGCACTGAAGACCAGTACCTACTTCGGCGATGAAGCCAAACCCCTCTGCTGGATGAATGCCACCACTTTGACTCAGGTACATTGGTCATCTTTTACTTGGTCATCAAAGTCATTGGCAAATGCAACCACTTTTGGACGTTGGCATCCGTGCGCTGAATCTCCTCAAAAAAGGAAGCAGGATGGGGTGATTCATGCCATATCAGATAGTTGCATGGGGGGGGGGGGTAAGGGTTCCCACAAAGCATTCTCCCAGTTGAAGGCCACAGGTGGGAGTGCTACACAAAGCTGAGGTACAGGGCCTTCTACCTTTACTACCTCCTCCTCTTCCTCATCCTCATCCTCCTCCTCATTCTCATCTGCCTTATCATGCTCCTAGATTTGCCGATCTAGTGACTGGGGCTCCGGCTGCAGGTGTAATAACGCCAGGCAAGCTGCAAGATGTGTGTGTCATGTGTAGACTTCTGGTGCTGAAGCACCTTCTCCCCCTGGGGTAGTGAAGAAGATGATAATCTCTAGAGCTGGCATATATTGCGGTGGATGCATCATTAATATCACTGGCAATGCAATGCAGGCACATGATGGCAAACTGAAGCACAGTGTAGCTGAGTTGTACTGTACTGTATTGTGGGAATTGAAAGGTACATATAAATACAATCTCGGATCCTGAAGACCCAAGTGTAACATAACATTTTTCTACAGTTAAATTGGTTCAGAGACAAAAATTGCTGATCTCAACTAATTTTGTAGTGAAAACAAATATGTTGCTAAATATTGCTGACTGGCTGTAATTTTCAAGATCGAGAAGAGGTTATAATTATTTATGACACCTTTCATGCAGGCCTGTAGAAAAATTGTGTCTTTATTATTTCATCATCATCATCATCATCATCAACATCATCATTATTGCACTGTTAGTTGCTCATCTATTACAACATTTATTTAGTCTATTGAGCCTTCAGTATTCTACCATCTTATGGTGATCAATCAAAAATCCCTCAGCTCTGATGACAAAATCCTAATTACAATTTAATCACCTACTTTTCTAAATGCTGCCTGTGTATGGTATACTGTTTTAGGATTTCTTAGCTTAGTATCTTAGCATATTGACATATTTCTGTATGTTTTTAAGTTATGCTTCGTTCTAGCATTAACACAGTGGATAGTTTTTGCTACATTTGCGGAGAAGTAACTATTGCATCACAAAGGAAAACTTGACTACTATGATGAGGAAAGCCTACAACCTGTATTTTTGATGCAGAATAGAAGATCAGGACAACAGTTGGGTCCCACACATGGGCTGAAATAGATGTTCATCACATCTTACCCAATAGTTGCATGTGAAGAGACGATCTATGCCTTTTGCATTCCCAATTATCTAAGAATGCTCATGAAAATTCCTACCGCTGACTAGGAGTGACCTCCGGAGCCTCCATTACTAACACCAGGGTATAATAAAAACTGTCATTCACAGCTGACATCAACCCCATTTACCCATTACCCCAACAGCCAATGCTCTAGGCAGGGGTTGGCTGGCAAATTTTAACCTTGTGGCAAGCACACAGCACTGGCCCATAAGTAGCGGCTCATCGTTAAAGAGATTGTCCAATCTTAAGCTACAAGTCTTCAGTCACTATATGTGAATCCTCACATCGTGTGCTATGAGGATTCTCTGGTGCCAGTGTAGGGAGTGGGAAGTTATGTGATCTCAAGTATGTGATATGTATACGCCCAGACATATTATAATTTGCTCAATACAGGTGCATTAAGTAAGGTCGAGCAAGTCTAGTTGGCATGTGACTGCATGTATGCAAATCACACACTTGCAGTCACATGCCCGCCGAATCATCACAGCGCTATGAGGATTCACTAGTCTGCAGTCACAGAGTTAGGCTGGGGTTACACATAGAAGTCCGTTTTTGGAAGTGATTTTCATCACCAATCTGTTTTTTACAGTGTGCTTTTTGAGCCTCCTACACCCCTGAACGTTTTTGGACTTAGTCATTTTTTCATTATTTTTCCTTAAAAACGCATGTGCGTTAATGCATGCCTTAATGCAAGTGCCTATATATGCCATGCGTTAATGCATGCGTTTCCCATAGGGCCCCATGTTAAAAAAACGCATGCGTTTTTTAACTGATGCCAAAAACGTTGCTAGCAGCGTTTTTGGCTCAAAAACGGACAGAGAAAGGTTTTGAGGTCCAGAAAAAAACGGACAGGGTGTTTATTACATCCAATCCGTTTTCTGTCAGTTTTTGGACTTAGAAAAAAAAATTAACAAAAATGAAGCCAAAAACGGACCAAGGGCTCATGTGTAACCCCAGCCTGACTTGTAGCTTAAAACTGGGCAACTCCTTTAACATTTTTACCACTGCCTGGTTCATAGGCTATATTCATACTACCTTATTCTGATTCGGATCATAGGATGCTGTAAACTCATGATAAATTGTTTTGTGGGATTCTTTCATGTCACTGTCTGTTCGGATTCTTCTATATATTTTGTACAATAAAGTTGCTGTTTTTATCAGAAAAATTATCTAGTTTGGTATTACTCTTTCAGCAACGTTTATACTAGTACCAATTATATTCTTTACTCTGAAAAACCTAGGGTTCTATGAAAAATATATCTGTATAACCTATGTGTCCTATGTACCAATATGTGACCCTCCAAAATACAATATTTTCAAAAAACGAACAACCCTGGAATCAGGCCAATTGCAAACAATAATAGAAAACTTTATTCAGACATTACAAGCTGGTTAAAAACAAGAGGCATCAAAACAGAACAGGTACACAACACAGGCAAACCCAAAGATTTAGGGTTATAATGCAGACCAATTATTCCAAACTGGAAAACCACTTCACATATCATGGTTAATCACAGCAGTGTATATTTACACACAATATCAATTGAATATCCCTAAGCAAAAATTACCCAGCGTTCTGCCCATTCATGCGCAGTAAAGATAGTATTTATAGTTTACCAATTGTTACAACCTGTAGAGGTAATATGTTGTCCCTTCATGATGTTTAAATGTGTTTAATACAAACTAGCTGTATTCCTACAGATACAGGTGTCTTGCCCCTTAAGATCAGTGTATTCTGAGGGACCACCCCCCTGCTTCACCGGGAAGAAGGAGAGATGTTCAGACATTTCCTGGGCTCCAAAGAGAAAAGCCATATGTCCCTGGTTCCTGCTCCTTCGTTGCAATTACTCCCCCTGTCCAGCTAAATCTGATGAGGACTGTAGTTAAGAATGTATCTGTATGTTAGAAGCCGTGTAAGCAGGTTATGATGCAGCCACTGTTACAGAAAGCATTGCTTAGTAGAAGTGTGAAATGTTCTGTAATCCTCCGTCTTAGTTAATGTTTCCTGCACTGCATGCACATATATGTTACCTCTGTGTAGAATAGTGCCTTTTGCAATGAACTTGCCACAGTTACTCATGTTTAATGTACATTTCTGTGTTATATTATCACTGCACTGGTTTTTATGATATGTCCAGTACTGACTCAGACTATTTGTATTGTAGTTTTACTGCAAAATTCATATGATCGCTCCAATAAACTAGGGCTACTGAAACTCACAGTCTGTTTACTTGGGATATGAAGTAGGGTTAAGCTGTATGATGGAGTCCACACAGCACCAGGCATGGAAGAAGGCAGAACATCCAGTGCCATGCACCACAAAACCAATGCTAGTGCCAAATGCAAGGGTTAAATTGTTACCTGGGCGTGATCGTCACCCCTAACACACATTTCGCGTTAGCTTTGTCTAACATGATGTTATCACTTATGGTACCTTTACACGCAGCTACAGGTAACAGGTTTTCCACAGGTAACTTACTGGCTCAGTGAAATCATGGAGACATAGTTCCATTTGTACACAGCAACAAGATAGAACCATGTCTCCATGATTTCACTGCAGCCAGTAAGTTACCTGTGGAAAACCTGTTACCTGTAGCTGCGTGTAAAGGGGCCATAAGGCTCATCTGTGAACCAAAAGGTGTCAACGTGTATTTCACCTTGTTCATGTAGTGATACTGGAAGAACGAAAGAAAGAACGAACGAAAGAAAGAAAGAAAGAAAGAGAGAGAGAGGAATCCTTTCATCTGACGTCTATTTCTCTCTGTATCCGCAAACATGTATCATCAGACAATTATTATATTTTGGTACCATAGGCCTTGTTCACACATACATGTGTTTTTGGCATTTTCTGCGTTTTTTGCTGTTTTTAAAAAACGCAGATGCGTTAATGCATGGTACACTTAAGTGTGACTGCGTTTTTTAGCTACACCTGCGTTCTTTTTCCCCATTCCAAAAAACGCTGCATGCAGCGTTTTTTGGGTGCTGTAAAAAAACGCAGGGGTTGTTTCCAAAAACGCATGAGTTTTTTAACATGGGGCCCTATGTGAAACGCATGCGTTAACGCATGGCACATATAGGCACCTGTGTTAATGCATGCGTTTCCACATATGCGTTTTTAATGAAAAAATGACAAAATTCAAAAACTTCAGAAAAACGTTCAGACCCACAGGGGACACTATTTGGCACACTTAGAAAAACTGCTCAGATTTTCTAACTGCTAAAAAAATGCATAGGTGTGTGTGAACAAGGCCATATGTAATTCAGTATTATGGCTAGGGTCACATCTACGTTTTTTTTTTTTTTTTTAAAAACCTTATCCGGTTTTGAGCTTTCAAAAAGCTACTACTTTACAACATCGTTTTCTTCAGCAAAAGGGATGGCTCGAAATGATAAGAGGGGGTGCAGGGACAGGTATAAAGATACGGGGGGGTCAGTTTGTGGGGTCATGCGCACCGCTCTGAGGAGCCCGGCGCTTTTGTACATAACAGATTATAGCAGGATATGCCCACCTGTGTGGGTGTAAGGTCTCTAGGGGGACTAGGCCCCCCCTAGAGACATTAATCAAACATTTATTTATTAAATAAATAGTTTTACTATACACAGAACAGTTTGCTCATCCCTGCGGCAGCAGGGATGAGCAAACTATCCGGTAACCGTATTGCTCAGGATTACACATCCAGAGCAATCCGGTTACAGGATTGTGGCTGAATGTATGATGACAATTGCGTTCACCTCATCCGGATCTGGATGCGGTGAACGCAATTCAGGTTTAAAGTGTGACCCTAGCCTATGTCTCTTACCAGAAAAAGTAGTAAAATTTGAGCTGAGTCCAACATAGATAGTCTAATGATTACATTCAGTGTTCAACTAAGATATTTTCAATTTCTTTCTTCCACCGTAACAAAGAAATTTCTAGGGATTCAGTGACCTTTGTTAAAAATTAAATTGTGCTGTAGAATCCCAGACTCAACATGTGTCCCTGGGCTAGCCATGATATTTCCATGGGCCTTAGGCAACATGAATGGTCCACAGGAAGCCTTTAGGTTTATTCTGCCCAATTTGGATTTTGGGAATTGCAGTGTGCATATTAAGTGCTGAGCAGATGTCTACAGCATGTATGCGGCACACTCCTATGGCTGAAATCTGAATGCTAGTTTATGAGCTGTTAGAATGAAATACGCACAACCATAGTGATAAAGTACCAGATAGGACATTCAATTTGTTTTCAAGAACAAACACACAATTGAGTTATAGTGATCTGTGAATACGTGGATAGTATTTCGTGTATGAATGTCCGGAACATCTGTTTTACGAGGCATACACAGTCCTTAGGATGACTTGAGACACACATGTATGGCTGGGGTCACAGTTGGCATGTGTTTTTGTAGTGCCTTTTAAAAACGCATGCGTTTTTACATGCGTTTTTCATGTCATCATGAGTTTTTTAAGGTGTGTGATGGCTCCCTGCGTTTTTGGCTGCGTTTTTAAATCCGCACCAAAAAATAGTGCATGTACTATTTTTTTTGTGCGTTTTGAAAAACGCATGCGTTTTTGTAGAAAACGCATGCGTTTTTATAACATGTGCCCTTATGGAAAACGCATGCAAAAACGCATGTATAATTAGTACCATTTAGTGCCATTCAAAAACGCATGCGTTTTCCATAGGAGCCCATGTTAAAAAAATGCATGCATTTTCTAAAACTAATGCGTTTTTATAACATGGGCTCCTATGGAATACGCATGCGTTTTTGGATGGTACTAATTGAACATGCGTTTTTGCATGCGTTTCCCATAGGGCCCCATATTAAAAACGCATGCGTTTTGGGAAATGCACCAAAAACGCATGGTACTGTCACACATGCGTTTTTGCTATTAGGGCATGCGTTTTTAACATGGGGACCTATGGGTGCGTTTTTTACATGCATTTTTGAAAACGCACCTGCACCTCCAAAAACGCTTGTAAAAAAAGCAACTGTGACCCTAGCCTATCTTGCAATTAATTACACACACCACACTGATCAGACACATCAATACTTCTTTTTGTAAATATAAATTGACCCAAAAGAACATGAAGGCTAGGGTCACACTTAAAACATGAATTGCGTTCAATTGTCTTCATACCTGAAGCCGCAATCTGGTAACTGGATTGCTCAGGATGTGTAATCCTGAGCAATCCGGTTACTGGATAGTTTGCTCATCCCTGCTGCCGCAGGGATGAGCAAACTGTTCTATGTATAGTAAAACTATTTATTTAACAAATAAATGTTTGATTAATGTCTCTAGGGGGTGCCCAGTCCCCCTAGAGACCTTACACCCACTCAGGTGGGCTTATCCTGCTACAATCTGTTATGTCCAAAAGCGCCGGGCTCCTCAGAGCGGCGCGCATGACCCCACAAACTGACCCCCCCTGTATCTTTATACTGGCTGTCCCTGCACCCCCTCATATCATTTCTATCCATCCCTTTTGCTGAAGAAAACGATTGTGTAAAGTAGAGAATATAGATTATAATCAACTCGTCCTGTGTGAGTTCTCTGCTTCTGTAAAAGTGTCCAAACGTGGGCCTGTCTGCTGCTCCCTCCGCCCGCTTTGTAATTATGCACGCCCCCTCTCAGCTTGCTGCAGTGCTTAGAGCCTGGCCGCATCATGAAAGGGGCGGGGCTAAAATTGCATCATACCGGTAGGCGTGGTGGAGGGATGTGAAAGCGCCCATTATATAGCACACTCTCCTTAAAGACTCTGGAGTAGGGATGAGCGAGTATACTCGCTACTATTCGGTATTCGCCAAATAGAAGCGGTATTCGGGCTACTCGCTACTCTCCGAGTACTTATGTGTACTCGGTAGTAGCGAGTAGTCCTAATACTTTCGCAGTGTATCTATGGATACACTGCGAAAGTAGCCTAAAAGTGAGTAAAAGTTGTTAAAAAACAATAAACTCGCTGGACAAGGACCTTTCACTACCAGCCAATCAGATGGCCGGTAGCGATCTGGCCAATCAGATGGCGCCACGTCACACCACGTGATCGCTAGCGGCCACCTGATTGGCCAATTTGCAAGGTCCTAGATGTACTATCAGGACTTTGCAAACTGGCCAATCAGGTGGCCGCTAGCGATGACGTAGTTGTGACGTGGCGCCATCTGATTGGCCAGAATGTTACCGGCCATCTGATTGGCTGGTAGTGAAAGGTCCTTGTCCAGCGAGTGGAAGTGAGGTTTTCCAGTCCCAGTGCAGGCGTCGGACAGGTGAGTATGTAAGTTTATTTTTTTTTAACATCTTTTATTCACTTTTAGGCTACTTTCGCAGTGTATCTATAGATACACTGCGAAAGTATTTGTACTCGCTATGCTCGCAATGAGTAGCGAGTACTGGTACGTACTCCTTGCGAGTATAGTGAGCACGAATAATCAGGTACTCGCTCATCCCTACTCTGGAGTCGTTTGTTCTCCCATAGGCGCCAATGTCTACCGTTATGAAACGTGCCCGGGAGTCCACTATGGCCATCAAAACAATAGAATGAAATCTCTTATAATGAAAGTACAGAGATGCGCTGTGTGGTGGCTTGCAGATTCTAATGTGTTTCCCATCAACTGCTCCCACACAGTTGGGGAAGTGGACATGTTGCTGAAATTTAACAGCACTTTGTCGCCAGGTTTGGCTGGTGGGTGCGGGTGTGGAGCCCACTGGGACAGGGTACTTGGTACCGGACCGGAGTACTGCTGGGGATATCACGGCGGTCTTGGCCCGGACCGTGTCCCGGGTTCTGCAATAAATGGGGGGATATTTACAGGGAAGTTTGTGGTGACGCCACCCACGGGTTGTGGTCAGTGAGGGGACCATCGCTGCTGTAGAACCTCAAAGGGATGATGTTTGGCAGCTGGAGATGTTATGGCTCTCCGCGGGTAGAGCTTGATTCCCCAGGGCAGTGGTAGTAATGGTCTATAGATAGTGCTATGGATGTTGTAGGATAGGGGTAGTAGTAGAGATGATGGTAGTTTGTGAGGGCATGCAGGGTTTGAGCACAAGGATCACACACACTCACGAATTTGAAATTTTCCAAGGCTTTACTGGTGATGGTATTCAGTACAGTACTGTCCACGGAGTCTGTACTGGGGCCGGGTTGCTCCCACCCTGTCTGGGTCCTCAGCTTTCTACTCCTGCGCCTTGTGTGTGGCCCTGCTGCTGCTTTAGCTATGCTGCTGGCCCTGTTTCTCCTCACAGGTACCCCCTTTGCTAGGCAACTTGAGTCTTTCTGTGTGCTTCTGACCCCGCCGTGTTGCTTCGCTGAGGTACAGTGTAGATCTACAACCTCCACTATCCCGGTGTTTTCTGTGCTGCGTGTTTCATTCACAGATTCAGATCCAGTATCCGGCTTCTGCGCTCCTCTGGGGCGAGTTATGAGATAACTCAATTTCCCAGATATGTTCCTCTGTTTCTTGTACTCCTCTCCTCAGACCCTGGCTTCAGGCCTGAAAGAAGTCAGTGGTCCCTGTCAGGAGCTCAGCACTGCTCCCATTTACAGGTCCTCCTCCTAGTGCTCCCTGCACTCAACTGAACTGTCAACTGTCAACTATCAACTAACTACTTCCTCCTCAGACCTGAATATATCAGGGAGCTGCTTGAGCTTCACCTTCTGGCCTAGAGGTGCTAGTGCAGTGTCCAGTATTATGTGGGGAATTAACCCTTGTGATGTTACTGTGGCACATTAACCCCTGGGGTGCCACATTGGCATAATGATAGGCTGCAGCTTTCCCCACAACACCTCGGAGGTCTCCGAGATTATGGTGCTGATGGTAGACCTGCCAATCCTATACTGAAAGTGAAGGGAGGCATATGACTCCGATGTCGCCAAAACCTACGAATTATAATAAAAAAAAAGGAATTAATATGGTACACACACATAACAACAGATCCTGACAAGAGCAAACAAAATTTAAACACACTCATATGCAACATGCATGACATGGAAAGATGTTGCCAAACATGTTGTGAACCCAAAACCCAACTTTGAAAAAACTAATTATAAGTCTAATTGTCCTTTTGCAAAATTACTTCAAAAAAACATTAACGTCCAAGGGAAAAAAAAAAAAAATCTTCAACAACAAACAATATTAGTCTACAAAGGAAAACACACAGCAATATACCAAACATAAGACTGTAATAAGAGTAAGTACAGCTACAGTATGCTGCGCAGCTATACCATGTGGTAATTAACACACCTGGATCCCTCCAATTAACAGACCTTCAAAAAACACATGTGTAGTGTGTAGGCAGGCAAGTAGCCAGAAGGGCAACAACACTTACGTTAGCGTCACAACCAGCCTTTCTGCAGGGGAAATGGCTGGCCGCCACCGAGTGTCCTGCAGAGTGATGTCAGGGCCCACAAGCTCCAGAAGATGGTCAAACGCAGCCACTGACATCTGCAGATATCTCTTAATCTTGTCTAGGAACTGCCGCAATTGTGGGTACAATACATGAAATGCCTCATGTTGCGGCCACAGCAGGTTAACTTCATGGATCTACAGACGGGAACAGTGGGCCTGTCGCCACTGGCATCGCTGGGCAGCCACATAGCACAGCTGCAGGAGCAAAACATCAATTTCCAGATCCATGATCCACACTTAGAACAGAGACAAAATCTCCTAAAGGAAGGTGGTCACACCCCCAAAAATAACAGGCCTTCTAATTGGCTGAGGGGTGTGGCTAATCATGAATATTTATGTCAAAATTAGAAACCCAACCAAAAATACAACTTTGCCATTAACGGATCCATTAACAGATGGGACACATACCCAACATCCGTTAACGGATCCATTTTTTAAAGACTAGAAAAGGGCCAAAAATGGTCAAAAAGCCACCTGGAAATGACTCACCGTAGCCGGGTCTTCACGTCTCGGGCGTTGCTTCTCCCTGTCACGGTTCCGCGCCCGAGGCTGTGGGGCCCGGTGGTCCAGATCAAAAGGGGTTGGCTGAATGGATAAGGGTTAATTCTTATTGTCGTGACGCCACCTGCGGGAATTCCGGTGATTTCACCAGCGCTGCTTGGGCCTCCGGGGGAGGTACGGCAGCAAGATGGGACGCTCCCCACAGGACAAGCGGGAGTCCCCGGGGCCAGGAGCTGCACTTGGTGGTGTATGGCAGCTCTGTAGTACAGCGTGTTAGATCCAGGAATAATGCGCAGACACACGCAAAGTCTCTTAGGCACCTTTACTGGTGGCAACAGGTACACTCGGACTGGGTGATGAGGTTGATACTCCTGGAGTTTTCACAGCAAGCAGTGTGTAGGCTTCCTTCTCTATTGTTGCGGTGGGGTTGGGTGAATATGGAATCCTGCCGGACCGGGTTGTACGTTCAATAGAACGTGGTTCACCTGGGCTAACTGCACTGAGGGCACTATAAAATGGGTTAGGTGCATTTGCTTCTCCTTCCCTGGGCTCTCATCGGTGGGTGCTTCAGGTGTACAGGGGCTAGACTCCCTGGTCGGAGTGCTGGGTTCTCTGTGGTGTACGTGGAAGTTCCCACAGCTCGGTTCCAGTAACCGGATTGTTAGGGAGAGTTTAGGATAACTCTGCTGTCCCTGAGAGGTGCTCTCCTCCTGTCCTTTTGACCCCAGTTGCAAGGGTCTCTCACTTGCTGGGTGTGCTGGTTTGGGCCTGGTATAGCTCCAGAACCAGTAACTGCACACTTCATGCAGCTCTCCTAGTTTCTGCACGCTCTGGTGTTTCTCCCTCCAGGACCCTATTTATAGGGAGAACTGGTTCAAGGTGACCAGTGGAGCTCCCCCTCGAGGCCTGGAGTGAAACAGGGTGTTAAAGGTGTTTTGTTTGTTGTGAGTGCTGCTTGCTGTTTCCACTCCATTTGTGTACCAAGAGTTCTGTGGTGCCCCAACCAGGGTGCCAGGGTGCCACAAAAAAAACAGATCCATTTATGCAAACACTATAAAAAGCGGATTGGCATGTGTGACTGTGGAGCCCACTGGGACGGGGTACTCGGTACCGAACCATCACTGGCGGTATCACGGCGGTCTTGGTCCGGACCATGTCCTGAGCCCACAAGTAATGGGGGGTGTTTACAGGGGATATAGTCGTGACGCCACCCACAGTATGTGGTCAGGGTGACCACCGCTGCTGCAGAACCTCCGGGGATGATGTTTGGCAGCTGGAGATGTAACGCCTCTCCGCGAGCAGAGCCTGGTTCCCTGAAGCAGTGATGATAATAGTCTATAGATGATGATGTGGATGATACAGGGTAGTGGTAGTGGTAGAGATGATGAGAGTTTGCGAGGGAAAATAGGGCTTGAGCGCAAGGATCACACAGACTCACAGTTTTGTAGTTTTCCACATCTTTTTTTTTTGGGTAAATATGATTTTATTGATTTTTGAAAAAGAAAAACATTGTTACATAAAAAAAATAACAGTGTGGAACAGTCATTTAAGGAAGAAATAAGTACAGCACTTGTTCGGATATAGCCATATACCACATAAAAGCAACTTCAATTAGAACCGAAACATACCATAATTTCTCTGTTCCATTCTATTTACACTATACATTACCTTCACTTTACTTCCGTAAAGGAAGGAGTAGTTTCGTCAGAAACTATCGAACACAAAAGATTTCCATCCATTGGTTCAACTAACTAATTCTCTATGTTCGTCCAGGGGTATAGAATTAAAGAGTAGAGAGAAACAAAGAAAGATATAGGGTAAGTAAAGGAGAGTATATGAAAAGTGGGAAAGTGCGGTAGCTAAAGCGAGGTTTATCTGATTATAAGGGTGTAACCTGTCAGGAGGCCCCTTGAGGTGTTTTCAGGGGGAATGGGTTCTTTTTATGGTCCGAAATGTTTAGATGAAGAAGTCTCCGAAATTAGGGGCATCTCTAAATAGGACCCATTCAGTCCAAGTAGACACATATGTGTGTTGGGTCTGGGAAAAGTCAGCCGACAATTCTTCGTTTCTACGAATCCTTTCTACTTCCAAGTACCATTCCGAAATGGAGGGGGGTTCGCTGCTCCTCCAGCGGCGGGGAATCACACTACGAGCTGCGGCTATGCAGAATCGGAGGACATCTTTCCTCTGTACCTTCCATGTGCCAGGGAACAGAGACAACAGGGCCATTTCAGGAGTGCCTACCAGTCTCTTTTTTGTCACCATATTATAATTGCGGAATACCTTGTCCCAGAACTCCTGGATCAGTGGGCAGCTCCACCATACGTGCATCATGGTGCCCTTCTCGCTTCTGCATCTCCAGCAAAGCGGAGAGATGTCCGGTGAAAATCTATGTATCCTGTCTGGGGTAAGATACCACCTATACCTTAACTTAAGACTCTTTTCCAAGGTCTCACATGAACTAGCCGTTTTGTGTGCCATAAGGAAACTTTTTTCCCAGTCTGGATCTGATACCACCTTGCCCAATTCCGTCTCCCATGCCCTCCTATACCCTGTGTTTATGACATCCTTAGGCTTGGACAGGATCCTATGTAAAGCTGAAATCCCTCTCGTTGGAGCCCCATCAGCTACAAAGATCTCCTCCAATGAGGAAAGTGTCATCGCTAGGGTATTTGGTATTGCAAGAGATCTCGTGTATGACCTCAGCTGCAAATATTCCCACCATTTGAGTTTGACTTGTGGGGTAGCCGACTGAAGCGTCTCAAGGGGAGGGAGTTCCCCCCGGATCAGTATCTGTCCAACCCTAGTGTCGTCTGCTTCGTTCCAACCTAATATAGTCCGATTAGTCATCCCCGGAGGAAAAGCTGGGTTGTGGAATATTGGAGTCAGGGAACTATCATAATGATTCTCCTTTGATTCTTTCCGTGCTATCTGCCATACTTTAAGAGATTCGGTCGTAAATTTTGGTAAGGGACCTAAAAGTGACATAGCTTCCTCAGAAAGCCATTGTAGGCTACGAAGGGGAACTGGAACTCCTTCCTGTTCCACCCGCACCCACTGCTTAGATTCTGATTTAAAATGCCAGTCAATAAGGCGAACCAATATGGCTGCCAAACAGTATCTGCGGATGTCTGGAAGCCCCGCCCCCCCCCGTTCTTTAGGAGCAACCAAGTTCCTCATGCTTACCCTTGCTTTTTTACCGTTCCAAATAAAACGCAGGATTGCTGACTTGATGGCCCGGAAAAATGCTCCATCTGGCCACACTGGGACTGACTGGAAGATATAGAGAAATCTCGGGAGGATATCCATACCCACTACATGGATCCTACCTAGCCATGACAACCTTAGGGGTCTGTATTTCTCTAGAAGAGCTCCTACTTTGCGTAATATGGCCTGATGGTTCAATTGGAAAAGTTTAGACAGGTCATTTGGAAGACTAACTCCTAGATATACGAGATAATCCGTTTTCCATCGAAAGGGAAAATCCCGTGCTACCGTAGCCACTTCAGCCGGTGGTAGAGAGATATTCAAGGCCTCTGACTTAGAATAATTAACTTTAAAATTACTGAGTCCCCCGAAAGTCTCGAATTCCCGTAACAGGGAGGGGAAGGACACGAGAGGCTGGGTGACGTATATCAGGACGTCGTCTGCAAAAAGGGCAGTCTTATGATGAATATCCCCTACCACTAGCCCGTGAATCTCACGGTTATCTCTTATAGCCTTTGCGAGATGTTCCATCACGACTACGTACAGCAAAGGGGAAAGAGGGCATCCCTGTCTCGTTCCATTGTTGACACGAAACGAACCCGATAAGCCCCCATTTATCCGGACTCTAGCAGAGGGACACGAGTAAAGTGAGGATATCCCATTCATGAACTTGGCACCCAGTCCGATATGAACTAGAGCCTCTTTCAGGAAACCCCAGTGGACCCTGTCAAATGCCTTTTCTGCGTCGATGGAAAGCAGACTTAGAGGGGACTTCCACATTCTAGCCTTCTCAATAAGCAGGCATGATCTAAGAATGTTGTCCCGCGCCTCACGGCCCTTGACAAAGCCCACTTGGTCAAGGTGGACGATGGACGGAATTCTCGAGGACAGTCTATCTGCCAAGATTTTTGCAAACAGCTTCACGTCCACATTGATGAGCGATATAGGTCGATAACTCGCTGCCTCACAAGGGTCCTTGTTTGGCTTAGGAAGCACGCAGATATGAGCCTCCAGAGCTTGTGGAGGGAAAGTATCACCTCCCAGGACTGCCCTGAAAGAGGAGAGCATGTGAGGCAGCAAGTCGCCGAGCAATGTTTTATAAAAAATGGGTGTGAAGCCGTCTGGTCCTGGACTCTTAGCAGTCGAGGTATTTTTAATAGCTTCTGTGAGTTCTTCCGTCGATACGTCCCCCTCTAGAAGCTCCGTATCCTCACTGGACAGAGAAGGGACCCCACCTTGCCCATGTAAGACTGCAGTTTGTTTTTAAGTGCCTCTGGGTCCATATCATCAAATTTCCCCCGTAAGTTGTACAGCTCAGTGTAAAAATCCTGAAATACCTTTGAAATCTCTTCCGATCTGTGTACCATCCTCCCAGAAGTGTTTTTAATAGATGGTATATATGTAGGCCCAGATCTGGGGTGTAACAGTCTAGCTAGAGGTCGTCCATTTACGTTCGCCTTTTTGTAGAAAAAACCTCTTGTCCTCTCCGTGTGTTGTACAAACCTAGCGTCCAGGAGGTTACGCAATTCCACTCTAGCTGTGGTCAATTCAACCAATAGTCCCCTATCACGTGAGGTCTTATGATCAGCTTCCAAACGCCCAATCTTATGTAATAACAAGTTGATCTGTTCGGATCTGAGTTTTTTTAGTCTGGAGCCGTGTCTAATTAAAGTACCACGGAGAATACATTTGAGGGCCTCCCATTGCATTGGTGGAGATGTGGAATCCTGTGCATGTGTCTGAGAAAAAGTGATGATATCAGTTTTTAAGTCAGCTAGGCAATTGGCGTCTTTTAGGAGATGACTGTTCAGTCTCCAAGTCCATTCCCTTTTGGTCATCCCCGGTACCTCCAAGGACAGGAAAACGGGACCATGATCTGATAGGGCAATATTGCCTATGGTAGCGTCCGGTGTCCAGGAAAGGACCCCGTGACTGACCAGGAACAGATCTATCCTGCTATATGTTTGGTGCACCCCTGAAAAGTAAGAATAGTCTCTACCTGTAGGGTTAAGGATCCTCCACACATCCACCAATTGCAACTTTCGCATGAGATTTCGGAGGACCTTCATTCTCCCAGGTGGAGCTGCCCATCTGCCCGATGTGGAGTCTATGGATGGTTCAAATACAAAGTTAAAATCTCCGCCTATTATTACCTGGCCCTCAGCAAATTCTGCCACTTTCAATAACAAGGATCTGCACACTCTCGTCTGTTCCCTGTTAGGAAGGTACCAGTTTACCAACGTCACAAGATTATCAGCTATCTTTATTTTAAGAAAGACGTAGCGTCCTCCCAAATCAATTTTTGAGTCCAGCAGCGTATAAGGTAGTCCCCGGTGGAAGGCTACCGATACCCCCTTAGTCCTAGCTTCGGGATTAGTGCTATGAATCCAGTTGACATAGTATTTTTCTCCAATAGGAGGGACATGGCCATCTTTAAAATGCGTCTCCTGGAGAAACAGCACCTGTACCCCCCTTTTATGCATGTCATACATAATCTGTTGCCTTTTCTGGGGTGTATTAAAGCCCCTAACGTTGAGGGACCCAATTTTGAGTGACCCCATCTTCACCTTTTCTACAAGCTATCGCAGCCTCCGTACACCAGCCACCACACCTGCCACTCCTCCAAGATTGAAAAGAGAAAAAGAAAGATTAAGAGAAAGGAATAGTAGAGAGAGACCCCTGGACTAAACGAATTTTCACTTATAAAGTTATGGGGTAAAGTCTTTTCTTTAAATATCGTATCCGAGAGAAGAATACGATGTCCCCGTGGGGGGTTACCTTTCCTGGTGGGAGAGGGTATAGGTTCTAGACCAACTATATGGATCTATTGTAAGAACTATTAGGTTTAACAGTGCAATATGACAAGATAATCCAAAACAAGAGTTAAAGTCCCCCCGACCCGCCACCCGAAAACAATACAACTTTCACGTCTGCTTATCACCAGCCTAGCTGTTATGAACATATATAGGAGGATAAATAAAATAAGTTTTAAGGGGTATGAAAACCACATATTCAATGAACATATTCTCAGGATTTTTCCTTAGCAATTTTTCTATGTAGCTGAGCTACTGGTAAAGTAGAGATCAATGCCGGGAACAGGAAGAGATTTCGAGAGGAGTAAGAGCCAACGTCTACCTTAGAAAAAGGGTATAGGGCGGCTATGCTTATTAGAGGAGGTTGGGAGGGGAAGGGGAGTTAGAAGGGAAGGGAAAGATGGGAAGGGAGGCATAGTTCTAAAGGGTGAGGAAAATGGCGTAGGGAAGCACATCCGTCCCTTGTTTCCACCCTTTCATTATGTCCTATCCCCGGCAATGATCTCGATCGGAGATATGTATGCAGATGAAAAATTCGTTGGTGTTGTAAGATCGTGGTAGATCGTCCAACCAAATTATTTCTAAAGAACGAATATACGAACTATAAGCAGTTCAAAAAAGAAAAAGGGGTGAAGAACAGAGAATGTTCAATCAAGTCAGAAAGTCACCCATCTTCTTCTTGATCGACATCGCTGGGTCTCCTCCGTCTGCGATTCCTGTTTCTGCCATTCCTTCTGCGACGGATTGCTCGTCCATTCTGCGGAGCTGTAAAATATGAAATATCAGGTGCTGTGGATGGCCAGTCAGGGAACGAGAGACCTGGATCCAACAAATCCAGGGCCTGAAGGAATCCCTGAAGTTCCCTGGGATGTGTCAGGAATGCAGATTTGTTTCCTTGTCGCACTTGGAGGCGAAAAGGGTATCCCCACGAATATGCCAGATCATGATGCCGCAGGAGATCTAGAAGGGGTCTTAGGGCTCTCCGTTTCTGGAGTGTTCTCCTGGACAAATCCGCCATCAGCTGTATGTTGTGCCCTTGAAATGTAATGTCCTCACACTTCCTCGCCTTATTAAGGATATCATCCTTGATTCTATATTTATGAAGACGGCATATGACATCACGTGGTAGCGCCCCTTCCGCTGGAGGAGGCCCAAGAGACCTATGGGCTCTGTCGAATTCAATGAATGTATCTGTTGGGATCTTTCTAATAGAGTTAAAGAGGTTTTGTAGTGTCTTTCCTAGAATATCGGGAGTGACCAACTCAGGGAGCCCCCGGACTCTTATGTTTTGTCTCCTTTCACGGTTTTCCATATCTTCCATCGAATCTAGGAAGATCTCTTGCTGGGAACGTTGGAGTACCACGGTGTCCTCCAGTTGCTTAATCCTGTCAGTCAAGGCTTCAACCCTAGCATCAGACTGGGACATTCTATCAGAGACCCCCCGGACTTCTCCCCTGAGTTCATTAGTTGTTGCTCTGATGGATGCTTCCATTTTGACAACAAAGTTAGCCAGTTCTTCCCTTGTGGGAATATTGAGGATACGAGCTTTGAACATGTCCCACTCGTCCCCATTTAGGGTGGTAGTGTCCTGAGGAGTCTCCTTGTGACCTGTAGGCTGACTTATAGTGTTCATATGTGTTCCACCCATTTGATGGCCATAATTAGAGCCCCTTTGGTCTACGAGATATTGGGGGTCCCCCAGGTTTCCTGTAGAGACCATTGGCAGTGAAGCCTGTTGCCAGGTCTGTGTACCTGGGTAATATGGCCATCCCTGGTAATGTATACCAGGCACCACGTTGTAGGAGTGCGGTATGGCATTGTGCCGCATCCCAGGGCTGAGAGAATGATTGAGCTGCGGCTGCAGATCTCCCGCCCTGTCTTCCCCGGTCACCTCTACCACCTGCGTCTCGAGCTCCCGGTTGCTTCCCGCCTCCTCCGTCTCTGCTGTGGACCCATCCTCCAAGGTAGATGTAGGGGTCTCTCCGGGTCCCTCCCGTGGGTTCCCGACGGTCACTTTCCCCGGGGGCTCCGCTCCCGCTTCCCGCCGTTCCGTTCCGGGCCCTCCAGTGTGAGAGGGTCCGGGACTCACCGGAGATGCAGCTGGGCGGTCTGGCGCGCGCGGGCTCCTCTCTGCGTTCAGCGCCATCTTCACAGTCCTGGGAGCGGGATCCGCCATCTTGGGAACTGCAGCGCCTTGGGGGGGCCCAGAAGAACTCCTCAGATACCGTGTTATCTGAGTATATGGTGGTCCTGGAGGAGCTGGGGTCGCAGCTCGGCGGCTACTCTTCCTCCTCGCCGACATATAGCGCTTTTCAACCGGGCTGGCAGGTTAAATTCGGGCGGATAAAGGGCTGAGGGGACAGAGCTCTCTGTCTAGTGACCCTCTCCCTCCATGGCCAGGACACGCCCCGTTTTCCACATCTTTACTGAAGTTGTGGTTCAGCAGAGGACTGTCCACAGAGTCTGTACCAGGCCTGGGTTGCTCCCACGCTGACGGGTCCTTGGCTTTCCACTCCTACGCTGTGTGTGTGGCCCTGCTGCCGCTTTAGCTAGGCTGCTGGCCCTGTTTCTCTTCACAGGTACCCCTTTGCTAGGCAACTTGAGTCTTATTTGTGTGTTTCTGACCCCGCCGTGTTGCTTCGCTGTGGTACAGTGTAGATATGTCACCTCCACTATTCCGATGTTTACTGTGCTGTTTGTGTCAGTCACAGTTTATGGATTCGTTATCCGGTCTTTACGTTCCTCCAGGGCGAGTTATGAGGTAACTCAATCTCCCAGATGTGTTAATATTAATAATAATAATTTCTTCATTTATATAGCGCTATTCATTCCATAGCACTTTACATACATGAGTAATGCTGTCTCTCTTGGAGCTCACAATCTAAACATCCTATCAGTATGTCTTTACAATGTGGGAAGAAACCGGAGTGCCTGGAGGAAACCCACACAAACACAGGGAGAACATACAAACTCCTTGCAGATGTTGTTCTTAGTGTCCTTGTTGGGAATTGAACCCAGGACTTCAAAACCCCAGTGCTGCAAAGGCTGCAGTGCTCCTCTGTTTCCCTTGACTCCTTCCCTCAGACCCTGGCTAGGCCTGGAATTGATTAGCGGACTGTGGGGGAGCCTAAGGCAGCTCCTTTACAACCAGTCTTTCATCCTCAGTGCTGTCCCGCAATGAACTACTCACTTCCTCTCTACACCAGAATATATAGGGGAGCTACTTTAGCTCCCCCTTCTGGCCTTGAGATGCTAGTGCAGTGTTAGGTGTTGTGTGGGGAGTTAACCCTGGTGTTGTTTCTGTGGCACATTAACCCCTGGGGTGCCACATGACCCTAGCCATAAATGCTGCTAGCAGTGTTTTTTGGGCCCAGTAAAAAAAGTGACACCATTTCAGTCACACTTGAGTGCAGCATCAGTTTTTGGCATCAGTTTTTGGACTTAGAACAAAAAAGTGCAAAAAATTATGCCAATAACGGAACCAAGGGCAATAATGGATCAAGTGTAACCCCAGCTTTAAAGATTTGCAATAATTGGGGGCACCGTAGGAGCTTTTGCATCGGGGCCCATGCGCTTCAAGTTATGACAATGGGTAAAGGCCATGGTTCCCATAAGATCTGATAAATAGAGTAAAGGCCCTGTTACACACTGCGATGTGGCAGCGATCTGACCAACGATGTGGATCGCTGCCACATCGTGAACTGATCGTTGGTGAGCTGTCACACAGGCAGACTCACCAGCGATCAGGACCAGGGAGAACGCTGGTAACCATAGTAAACAGTGGGTAACTAAGCTGAGCGCGGCGCTTAGTTACCCGATGTTTACCCTCGTTACCTGCTCCCAGCGCTTGTTGTGCGGCACTGGGAGATCATTCATCGTTGGTCACACGCGCCGTTGCTGGCTGCTCAGTGGGAGACCAACGATAGATTTATGGTCCTGGCCATAAATCTAGCAACGACTTATCGTTGATCGTTGATACGTGTCACACACAACAATGTCATTTCGACATCGCTGCAACATCACCAAACCGGTGACTTTACAACGATATCGTTCACGATATTGTTGTGTGTAACAGGCCCTTAAATAGTGCAAAGTCTGTTCATGGCTGCCAGGTGACCACAAATGAAGCAACTTTGCAATATTCTGCCTGAAATTTCACAATTTTTAGGCATTCTTGAGCATTTTCTACCATTTTTTCAACCTTGTTTTTATTTTGGAATTTCCGCATAAAGTTGGAACTGGTAATACTTTTTAGTAAAGTCTGTAATTATCAGGAAATACTGTATGTTGCCTAATAGAGTTGCCAAAATATGAAAAGTCTTCATCAGTCTAAGAAGAGTATAATTCTCAAGAGACTCTGCATCTGCAGAGTGCAAGAGCAATAGGCAAGAACAAGGATATGGCTGGGGTTCCACATAAGCCCTCAGTCCGTTTTTGGCTTCAGTTTTCTCATTTTTTTTTTCTAAGTCCAAAAACTGACAGAAAAACGGATTGGGTGTAATAAACACCCTGTCCGTTTTTCTATGGAGCTCCAAACATTGCCCTGTCCGTTTTTGAGTCAAAGCCTCTGTTCACACACAATTTGCGTTTTTTTTAGCACTCTTAGGCCATGTTCACACACATGCGTTTTTTTGACCATCTCTGCGTTTTTGGGCTGTTAAAAAAAAACGCAGGTGCGTTAACGCAGGGTACATTTGAGTGTAGCTGCGTTTTTCAGCTCCATTTGCGTTTTTTACCCCTAGTCCAAAAAACGCTGCATGCAGCGTTTTTGGGTGCTGTAAAAAAACGCATGTGCGTTTTTTCCAAAAACGCATGCGTTTTTTTAACATGGGGCCCTATGGGAAACGCATGCAAAAACGCATGGTACATTAGTACCTTTTAGTGCCATTCAAAAACGCATGCGTTTCCCATAGGGGCCCATGTTAAAAAAAACGCATGCGTTTTTGAAAAAACGCACATGCGCTTTTTTAACATGGGGGCCCTATGGGAAACACATGCGTTTTTAAAAGGCACATTTATGCACCCTGCGTTAACGCTTGCGTTTTTGCCTGCGTTTTTGGTGAAAAAATGACTAAGTCCAAAAACGTTTTGAAAGCTTTCACACACACAGGGCACATTTTTTGGCACTCTTAAAAAAACGCAAGTGCTTTTAGGAGTGCTAAAAAAAAACGCAAATTGTGTGTGAACATAGCCTTAAAAGCACTTGCGTTTTTTTAAGAGTGCTAAAAAATGTCCCTTGTGTGTCTGAAAGGATTTGCCACTTTTTTGGACTTAGTCATTTTTTACCAGTCATAGGCTGTGGTCACACATAGAAATCCGTTTTTGGAAGTGATTTTCATCACCAATCCGTTTTTTTCTGGGTGCTTTTTGAGCCTCCTGCACTCCTGAACGTTTTTGGAATTTTCATTAAAAAAACGCATGCACGAACGCATGCGCAAACGCAAGTGCGCATTTGCATGCGTTCGCGCATGCGTTTCCCATAGGGCCCCATGTTAAAAAAAAACGCATGAAAACGCATGCGTTTTTTAACTGATGCCAAAAACGTTGCATGCAACGTTTTTGACTCAAAAACGGACAGGGCAATGTTTGGAGCTCCATAGAAAAACGGACAGGGTGTTTATTACACCCAATCCGTTTTCTGTCAGTTTTTGGACTTAGAAAAAAAAAATGAGAAAACTGAAGCCAAAAACGGACTGAGGGCTTATGTGGAACCCCAGCCTAACATGTGTTTTTTAGATGCAAAAATGGCATTTCTCAAAAACCAAAAACGGAATCAGGTTTTGTAAATGGGAAAAACTGATTGCTATATGTGACCCTGGCCATATCCAAGTTTCAATGTTGAACATAGAAACCAAAGGATATCAATTCTTGTCTATTTCCAGTGAAGAGCTACGGAAGCACAAAGTTTAACACACAGCACATTGCAGCCTGCTGTGTAGGGGGCATAACCCTAGACTAGTCTCATGAATCACACTTTCTTTTACATCAAATTGGATGCCACCGTGTGCATTAGTTACTTGGGAAAGAGATGAGACCAGCACAAACTATGGGAAGAACCAAGGCCAGAAATGTATCTAGGTTTTCTGGTACCCGGGGCAAGACTTCAGTTTGGCGCCCCCCAGCGGTCTGAGTAGTTGTCATGTGACCCATCATTCATATACAATTGCACACTTACAGTTATGTGCTGACGAACAGCAATACCTAATTTTGGCTAGGTTCACACTTTAAACCTGAATTGCGTTCACCGAATCCAGATCCGGATGCAGTGAACGCAATTGTCTTCATACATTCAGCAATCCGGGAACCGGATTGCTGAAGCCACAATCCGGTAACCGGATTGCTCAGGATGTGTAATCGGTGGCTCAAGTGGTTAGCACTGCAGCCTTGGCAGCACTGGGGTCTTGAGGTCTTGGGTTCAATTCCCACCAAGGACACTAAGGACAACATCTGCAAGGAGTTTGTATGTTCTCCTTGTGTTTGTGTGGGTTTCCTCTGGGAACTCTGGTTTCCTCCCACATTGTAAAGACATACTGATAGGATGTTTAGATTGTGAGCTCCAAGAGAAACAGCATTACTCATGTGTGTAAAGTGCAATGGAATTAATAGTGCTATATAAATATTATTATTATACTGATGTAGTATGTTATGTACAACAGCTGACTCCTGTCAGCTGTTGTACAGGAACCTGACCCCCCCACATCTTTAGACCTGTCCCTGCACCCCCTCTCATCATTTCTAGCCATCCCTTTTGCAGAAAAAAACGATTTTGTAAAGTAGGGAAAAGAGGTTATATTTACCTCGTCCTGTGTGAGTTCTCTGTTTCTGAAAAAGTCTCAAAAGGCGGACCTGTCTGCTGCTCCCTCCGCCCGTTTTGTAATTATGCACGCCCCCTCTCGGCTTGATGCAGTGCTGAGAGCCTGGCCGTGTCATGAAAGGGGCGGGGCTACCGATATGACGTGATTTTAGCCCCACCCCTTTCATGACGCTGCCAGGCTCTCAGCACTGCATCAAGCCGATAGGGGGCGTGCATAATTACAAAGCGGGCGTAAGGAGCAGCAGACAGGCCCGCCTTTTGAGAAATGGTAAGAGGGGTATAAGCCCACCTGAGTGGGTGGAAGGTCTCTAGGGGGACTGGGCACCCTCTAGAGACATTAAACAAACATTTATTTATTACATTTTAAGTTTTACAGAACGCAGAGCACTTTGCTTATCCCAGCGGCAGCAGGGATGAGCAAACTATCCGGTAACCGGATTGCTCAGGATTACACATCCTGAGTAATCCGGTTCCCGCATTGCAGATTACAGAACCGCTCCGAAAACTGCAACCTGCATGATTTTTCACGCAGGCTGCAGAGCCAGTGATGGAAACTGGATTGCTTGTGAAGCAATCCTGTTTTTATCATAGGCTCCTATGAGGAGCGTTTCCTGATCCGGTTTTGAGCTTTTTGAAAGCTCAAAACCGGATCAGGTTATAAAATAAAAACCGCAGATGTGACCCTAGCCTCTCTCCATGTTCAATGAAAAACAAAGTATATTACATGCTGTTAGGCTGCCTTCACATTAGCGTTCCTCTCCGCAGCGTTCTGCGGAGGGGAATCGCCATGTGTGCGCAGCGGCCGCCCGCTCCTATCTTTATTATGGGAGCGCACGGTGCTGCGCTTGACAGCGCAGGACCGTGCGCACCCATCCACTCCCACATGTGATCTGTGCGCAGGCGGATGCCTGCGCACAGATCACACAGTCTCGTCCGCACCAGGGACGCGACATGTTGCGTCCCTGGTGCGGGCGTGTGTGATTAGTGCGCAGCCATCCGCCTGCGCACAGATCACATATGGGAGTGAATGGGTGCGCACGGTCCTGCGCTGTCAAGCGCAGCACCGTGCGCTCCCATTATAAAGATAGGAGCGGGCGGCCGCTGCGGTCACATTGCGGACCCCTCTGCAGAATGCTGCGGGGGGGTCCGCAAATGTGAAGGCAGCCTTACAGGGCTTAGTGTTTGAATTAAAGGGCTCATCAAGGTGTGAGGTGAGTCTGTAGTCCCTCTAGGTGACTGAGGGCCTTGGAATTCTCACAGTGCGTGGTCTGCACACTGTCAGGATTCTCCTGTGTTAATAGCAAGAGTTTGGACGGATGTGTAAGCACAAGAATGCAATTCTTCATTGTACGTTCAGTTCATTTTCATTGATCGAGACCTCGCATGTCTACTCAGTTCGCGAGTGCATGTATGTAAATGGCATACTTACAGTTTCATACCTTTTACCGCCAGCAGCAAAGAATCCTGACAGTAAGCAGTGTGTGCTCTGTGAGAATTCAGAAGTCTGCAGTCACATAGGACGGGACAACCTATTTAATGCTTCTAACAAATAAAAGCATAGAACCCTTAAATTGTCAGAGGGCACAGCACTTTATGAATGTAGCCATGTATCACATAATCTTACAGATTATATGATTGTTACATGTGTACAGGATCAGAACCTATAATAGCACAAAACTGCATCACCAGACCCACCAGAGGTACAGAGATACATCCATATAAGCCCCATCAGTAAAGAAACACAGCATTACAACCCTCATTAGTACATAAATACATCACCAGACCAACCAGAGGTGCAAAAATGCATCAATATAGCCCCTATTAGTACAGAAGTACTATGTCAAAAACCTCATCAGTGCAGAAATACAACACCAGACCCACCAGAGGTACAGAAATACATCAACAAAACCCTCATCAGTAACAAACTTCATCATTAGAACCACCAGAGATGCAGAAGTACATAACTAGAACCCCCATCAGTACTGGAATACATCTATATAAGCCCCATCACTATAGAAAAACAGCATCACAATCTTCATCAGTACAGAAATACATAATCAGAACCAACATCAGTAAATGGTAGAACAATTGTAATGTCAGGTCAGACACAAACACATTTGTGCTGCATAAACCTAAAACTCCTACTACATCCTTAACAATGGTAACCTGGAGTTGTTGTTACCAGTCACCATCAGATCATACAGGAATTACAGTACTGATGAGAATTAGTATCATAAATATGGTAATCATTTACATCCAGGTACCTTATAGATGACCTTGCCTCTGACCGGGGTCGTCTTTTTCTTTTCTTCACCTTGTCCAGACACCATAATAACTTTTCACATCCACAGCTCATCTCTGGAGATGTCCATCTTGTCCGGTCTGCAGTACATCTCGACACGATATCCTTAAAAATAGCAAAATGATCAAAATTCTCATGAGTAAAAATATCTGCCCTACACTGTTCCCTGTAATAAATAATTGCTCCTACTCATTGTCCCCCTGCACAAAATATGATTTACACACTGTTCCTCTTCTGGCACATGCCCTCCACACTGCCCCATCACCACACTGCCCTCTCCTTTGCATTCTGGACTCCCTGGTCACACTGCCCTCTCCTTTCCATACTGGGCTCCCTGGTCACACTGTCCCCCTAAACTGCCCAGGGTGTATACTGTTCTCCCTCATCAAACTCGATCTCACGCCTCATACTGAGTTGGCAACCATCCCCCTCATTCCTTGTATTGTGTCCACACTCTTCCCCCCTCATTCTACATACTGTATCGCAGCCATCCCCCCTCACTCACCATACTGTGCCACAGCCATTCCCCCTCACCATACTGTGCCGCAGCCATCCCCCTCTTTCTCCATATACTGTACCGCAGCCTTCCCCCCTCACTCACCATACTGTGCCGCAGCCAATCCCCCTCACCATACTGTGCCGCAGCCATCCCCCCTCACTCACTATACTGTGCCGCAGCCATCCCCCCTAACTCACCATACTGTGCCGCAGCTATCCCGACTCAATCACCATACTGTGCCGCAACCATCCCCACTCACTCACCATACTCTGCCGCAGCTATCACCCTTCACTCACCATACTATGCCGCAGCTGCCCCACTCAGCATACTGTGCCGCAGCCATCCCCCTCACTCACCATACTGCGCCACAGCCATCCCCCCTCACTCACCATACTATGCTGCAGCCATCCCCACTCACTCACTATACTGTGCCGCAGCCATCCCCACTCACTCACCATACTGTGCCGCAGCCATCCCCACTCACTCACCATACTGTACTGCAGCCATCACCACTCACTCACCATACTGTGCTTCAGCCATCTTCCTCACCCCTCATACTGTTTCCACACTGATCCTCTTTCACTCTTTTATACTGGATCCTCAAATTTACACCCTTGGTTAACATATACTCGCCCCACTCTCTCCCCCGAGGTTTGGTTCACATATATTCCCTTCATCCTCTATCCCTAGTTTGGTTCACATATACTTTACCCCCCCCCCCCCCCCTCCCGCCCAGTTTGGCTCACATATTCTCCACCCCAACCTTGTCTCAAATATACTCCCCCACCCTCTATCCCCAGTTTGGCTCACATATTCCACCCCCTCATCCTTCAGTTTGGCTTTTATTTCCACCTCCCGCCTCCCAGTTTGGCTCACCTATCCCCCCTCTCCCTTCAGTTTGGCTCTTATCCCCCCTCTCCCTAGTTTGGGTCTTATTCCGCCCTCCCCCCAGTTTGGCTCTTATTCACCCCGACACCCAGTTTGGCTCTTATTCCCACCCCTATCCCCCCAGTTTGGCTCTTATTCCCCCCAGTTTGGCTCTTATTCGACCCTAGTTTGGCTCTTATTCCCCCCCCCCCTCAGTTTGGCTCTTATTCCCCCCTCCCCCCAGCTTGGCTTTTATTTCCGGCTCCTCCCCAGTTTGGATTTTATTCTTCCCCCTCTCACCTCCCCAGTTTGGCTCTTATTCCCCCTAGTTTGGCTCTTTTCCCCCCTCCCCCCAGTTTTGCTCTTATTCCCCCCTCCCCCAGTTTGGCTCTTATTCCCCCTTCTCCCTCCAGTTTGGCTCTTATTCCCCCCTCCACCCAGTTTGGCTCTTATTATTCCCCATATCTCTCCAGTTTGGCTCTCTTATTCCCCCCTCACCTCAGTTTGGCTCTTATTCCCCCCTCCCCCGAGTATGGCTCTTCTATTTCCCCCTCCCCCCAGTTTTGCTCTTATTCCCCCCTCCCCCAGTTTGGCTCTTATTCCCCCTTCTCCCTCCAGTTTGGCTCTTATTCCCCCTCCACTCAGTTTGGCTCTTATTCTTCCCCATATCTCTCCAGTTTGGCTCTTTTATTCCCCCCTCACCCCAGTTTGGCTCTTATTCCCCCCTCCCCCGAATTTGGCTCTTATATTCCCCCCTCACCCCAGTTTGGGTCTTATTCCTCCCCCTCTTACCCCCCCAGTTTGGCTCTTATTACCCCATTGTTTGGCTCTTATTCCCCCCTCCCCCCAGTTAGACTCTTATTCCCTCCTCTCCCTCCAGTTTGGCTCTTATTCCCCCCTCCACCCAGTTTGGCTCTTATTCTTGCCCCATCTCTCTCCAGTTTGGCTCTTTTATTCCCCCCTCACCCCATATTGGCTTTTATTACCCTCTAGTTTGGCTCTTATTCACCCCCTCCCCATTAGTTTGGCTCTTATTCCCCCCCTCCCCCCTGTTTGGCTCTTATCCCCCCCTCTCCCTCCGGTTTAGCTCTTATTCTCCCCTCCCCCCCAGTTTGGTTCTTATTCCCCCCTCCTCCCCAGTTTGGCTTTTATTCCTCACCCTCTCCCCCCTAGTTTGGCTCTTATTCCCCCCCTCACCCCAGTTTGACTCTTACTCCCCCTTCTCCCCCAGTTTGGCTCTTATTTCCCCCCTCTCCCTCCAGTTTGGCAATGACTAAAACTCATGTTCCTTTCTGAAGTGTAATAGCTTCCAAATATTACACCATTATTTATTGCTTGTAGTTTGAAACTTGCCTGTAGTTGCGAAAATGTGATTCCAGCTATTCGCTAGAATAGAAAATCATAGCCCAGAGTTCATACAAATTGCTACCTTCATAGACCAGTTATTGAGGGTGCTGCACCTATCTAAGACTGAAAACACACAGCATGTCATAAAAATGGATTATGGGATTATATTTACTGCTATATATACTAGTGGTGTGGCATGGATTGCCGCCGCCTGGGGCAAGGGAAGTATGTTATGCCCTCTAACCTGTAGACCGTATGCACTTTGTGAGTCCCTTCCACCAGTCTAGGATTGAACATCTTATCTCCAAGCAAGAATATTACAAATTTGAGAAAAATACTGATGTCATTATAATTTGCACTTTGACCCTCTAGGATTTTTTTCACAATGCTATTGTGAAATTAGCCTAAAAGAGGAAGAAAAAACAATCAAGCGCCCAATGTATGTCTATATGCCAAAGTTTGTTTATAAATAGAGGAACACAGGGAGGTGAAAATAGGTGAAATAACCTGGGGGATAGGTGGCAGAAAACAGCAATTAGTGATAAATTATCACTGTACAATACATCTAAATGGACCAATGCATATACCTGGCAAGGCAAGTGGAAAAAACGTATGTTTTACACAAATACATACATTGTAAGCACCAGCATTTAGCATAGAGATAAATATAATGACCACGTTCAAACTGTAGCTGTTAAAGGCAGCTCTGTGCATACGATTTAGCAATAAATCAATGACCAGTATCATCCATGGTATATAGTGTGAAGATAAGAAGTAAGGGTACATTTTCACATTTGCTGCTACATATATATAAGGTACCTGACTCCGTGAGAGTCATCCTGACATATAATATTGATTATAAATTCTATATATAATTGACATGCCCACTCCAGTGCCAGGGGTACTCGGGAACCGGTCATCAGTTGTTCTTCACTCTCTGTTCTTTTCACGGGGACAGACGGGGCCGAAACCCGGTCCCGTGACCCTGATGTAATCATTTAATAATTGGGGGAGATGACAGGGATGACAGGGAAAAGGGGTATTCGTGACACCACCTGCAGTGCGTGGCCAAGGACCTCTGGGGACGGTGACGGACAGCTTATATGGTTTCGCTACCCGCAGGTGGAGCGCGGTCCCCAAGGCGGCGGGATGGAGGAGTCAGTTTGTACCTTGGCAGATATTCATTAGGCCATCAGCACCCCGTTGTCTCATGCAGCCTCTGTAACTGATGGTCGCCGCTAAGGAAAGTCTCACACACCACAGCTGGAGTTCCATTACTTTTACTCAGTTGTTTCAGCATGGCCGCCGGGTGCTTCCCTTGCCAACCTCCGGTTCAGCTTTGTCTCCAGAACCGGGACAGTGTAGTTGCGCATCTGTTGGTGTTCCTTTCTCTCTCTCTTACTAGGTGTTTCTTTCTCTGGTGGTCCCTCAGCACTATAAGCTAGTCTCTTCATTCCTCTCAGCGCCTCCGAACACAGAGCTCAGGTACCAACAGCCACGGGTGTTTAATCGTACCCCTTCCGGGTACTGCTCCCTAGTTCGGCCGCCTTCTCCAACTTGTGTTGGGTGTTCGGCCGCAGCTCCCCTTAGGAACTCGGGGCCTTCGGTTCAGCAGTTCGGGCCTACAGCATCTGCGCCGTGTTCAGGGCCGGTTCCCTGTGTCGTCCACCAGCCCTCTGTACTCTCAATACGGGTGTAGAGGGATCTACATCTCGTTCCATACCCCAAGGGCTCTGTTCCTTTCCCTCCCGGCGTGAGAGTGGTCATGCTTCAGCCCACGGGAGTCGACACCACTCCCGACCTCTACTCCTCCACTTCTTCCACACACGTTAACTCTTTTTCCTGCTCACGACTAACTAACTCCACACTTCCTGCTGTTCACTTTTTCCCTTCCGGCTACGCTTGGGTCCTCCCTCTGGGTCTACCCACCGTCCCTGGGTCCTAAGTGTTTTGTCTGTGTGTGTGAAGCTCAACTGTACCACCCCAGCACCTGGAGAGCAGAGGCACTACTCTCCCTCTAATGGAGGAGTGCAGTCCCTCTGGTGGCAGCCTACCCAGTGGGGCGCCACATAATATTGGCCTCAGGAATTTACATATTAGCCCAATTAGAGTTTTAAGAATCGCCAAATGGCAACTAAGTCTATCAGGCACCTAGCAGTATTGTAAATCAGGTGATAACTAAATTAAGTACAGCCTAGCACCACAGATGGTAATTAGCTAACTGTGTCTTAATCCTTAATCCTCATTCATATCAAAGCAGACTTTTAGTATATTGCAGTGTAAACAATAATTTTACCGTGCCGCAAAAATCACCCTGAGATGCCAGACGCCCTACACGTGTTTCGAACGCAAATGACCTTTGTCAGGGGGCATAATATTATATTTATGTGTCAGGGTGAATATCACCTAGTCAGGTACCTTATATTTATGTAGCAGAATATGTAGTACCCTTATTTGTTTATCTTCACACTATATACCATGGATGATACTGGCCATTGATTGCTAAATCGTATGCACAGAGCTGCCTTTAACAACTACAGTTTGTACATGGTCATTATATTGTCTACCTCTATGGTAAATGCTGGTGCTTACAATGTAAAATGTAGGGTTTTTTTTCCACTTGCATTGCCAGGTATATGCATTGCTCCATTTAAATCTATGGCATAGTGATAATTTATCACTAATTGCTGTTTTCTGCCACCTATTCTGCAGGTTATTTCACCTATTTAAACCTCCCCGGTGTTCCTCTATTTATAAATAAACTTTGGTATATTCATACATTGGGCGCATGATTGTATTTACTATGCTGAGCGCAGCCGCCCATAACAAACTCATCTCACTGCTGCGTTCTGCAGAAACAGAAGCCAGGATGAATGAAGATGCACAGAAAATGAATGGAGACTATTGAATGATGATACAGTACAGTCTTCATTCATTATTCAAAGCTGTTTTTATATATATTGTTTTTATGTCTATTCCTAACTAGCTAGGGTCAGGTCTAAGAATTGGTTTAGGGTTTGATATAGCGTTAGTGTTAGATTTAGGCTTAGATTTAGGGAAAGGACAAAGGTTATGGATAGCGCTATGGTAATAAAATTGATCTATAATCCAAAAAATAACAATATATAGAGTTATACTTTTAGAATTTTAGCAAAATGCTGAAAAAATACCTAGAAGGTCAAAGTGTAAATTATAATGACATCAGTATTTTCCTCAAATCTGTAATATTCTTGGAGATAAGATGTTCAATCCTAGACTGGTGGAAGGGACTCACAAAGTGCGTACGGTCTACAGGTTAGAGGGCATAACATACTTCCCTTGCCTCAGGCGGCGGCAATCCATGCCACACCACTAGTATATATAGTAGTAAATATACTCCCATAATCCATTTTTATGTCATGCTGTGTGTTTTCAGTCTTAGATAGGTGCAGCACCCTCAATAACTGGACTCTGAAGGTAGCAATTTGTATGAACTCCGGGCTATGATTTTCTATTCTAGCGAATAGCTGGAATCACATTTTCGCAACTACAGGCAAGATTCAAACTACAAGCAATAAATAATGGTGTAATATTTGGAAACTATTACACTTCAGAAAGGAACACGAGTTTTTGTTGCTTTTTAATAATACAGTTTTAGATCTTGAATACGGTTGCACTTTTAAGCATGTCTGAACTTTTTATGACCCGTAGTGTAACAGAAACGGGCAAGAGAATAGCAATCAATCATGAATTTGGCTGGGAGTGAAGTGATTTGTTAGAGGGTGGAAAGAACTTTCACCTCGAGCCATGGAAATACAATTAAACAACCAATGAGCGTGCGCCCCAGTGCACTTAATACAATCAAAAGTTCAAGGTGATACCCTTTTTCCACCAGTGGATCAGAAGGGAAGCATTTCTGCTGCTTACATTGATTACCTGACTTTTTTAGTGTTTTCAATACAGCCCTGTTATGGAAGGGGATTAAAAAAAAATGTTCCTAAGGGTACCTTTACACGCCGCTACTACAGGATGGATACAACCCGCTACTTCATGTGCAAGAGCACGCTCAAACGGTTACAAACGGTAAAAGCAACACCTTTACACGCCGCCACAAGGTGCGCTACGCTACGTTACATCTATAGCTAGCTACATCGCCGGGTGTCTCAAGTAGCCATCTGTAGCTTACCTTACCTCATTTACACACCGCTACAACAAGCTAATATGGGCGGACCTGGTGCAGCAGGGACAGCACATAGGCGTGCCACAATTGTGGATTACGAGACGTCCGTACGATGATAAGACAAAGCAAGAAACCCATGATTGGGCAGGCATCGCAGGAGGCTGATTAATACATGACGCTCGAGCAATTGTGTAGTGTGACTGGTCAGCTCCTTAAATATGCCTCCCTATGCAGCGACTACCAATCGTAACGCAGGAGCTTCCTCCAATGATCGCTGAAGGGGCGCGGTATCCTGGAGCCTGTGTCACGCCCCAGCTACATACCAGGTACTTAGCCTGGTGTGTAGACATCCCTTCTGCTCCTTCTTTACACGCCGATACAGCTCGCTACAATCGGCTTTGTAGCCATCTGTTTTCGAGCAGTGCTGCCTCTTACCGTCTTCACACGCCGCTACTACGGGCTATATTGACGCTAAAAGCTACATTTGTAGCCTGTAGCGTGTTGTATCCATCCTGTCGTAGCGGCGTGTAAAGGTACCCTAAGCGCTAGCAGGTAGGTAGCTGCCACCTACCCACCTGTTGTGCCTGGCACTGTTCACTGCTGACACGGACTGGCCTTAGACACTCGGTCATGCTCACAGCAGAACAGAAGCTGAGGGTCATTAGAATAACGCATCCGATGCTTTACGCTAGTATGTCTTTACCCTTAATGTGAAAACAACATTTTGCAGGGACAGAAACCCTGACTCCAGTGATGTGTCACTCACTAGGATACTTGTAGTTTCAATTAAATCAGTGTTTTATTAGCAGGAGATTATCACTAAAGGTCAAATTGTGTAACCCTGCTGCTGCAACTGATTAACGGCTTTCTATTATTGATAGAAGATGCCAATCAGTGTTGTGAGTGGTGTTTTACAGAGCTCAGCATTCAGAGAACTGGTAGATGTGCAGATGCAAAAACTATTAAGCTGAACCAATCAAGGGTTCTGCCCCTACATTATGCTGCTCTCAAATAATAGAGCAAAAACCTGGTGACAGATTCCCTTCAAATGTATGGATTTGTTAAGGGGGTTTACTGATACAACTTGGCATTGAAAGCCACTTTCCTTTGAGTTTTATATTGTCCTAAGGAGCATAAAGAAATGAATGAATTCTAGCATTCTGTATATAAGGGCCTTATGGTGGTGGCCGCAGCTTATACGGGAAAAACCTGGTGACAGGTTCACTTAAAAATATAACAGCAAAGAAAGGTCAACAGTATTAACCTGCCCAGGTAATAGTAACTAATGCACAAGCTCCACCTTAATAAAGGAGACAGCGTTGTTTCACTTTCTGTGTCTCTGTCAACACTTTAACATTACAGATTCTCATATGGCCTCGTCTCTAATTTTATCGCTACAGGTCAACCCATGCAGTTTTGACGAACTCCCAGACCATAGGTCTTCTTTAGTCAGATGCTCGGTCCTTTCTGAAGTCGCTCAAGAAAAGGACACTCTTCCTAGGTACTCCCTCCCATTGTGGGCTATTTCCAACACAACTAGTGCTTGCCCTACAGTCTGTTAGCTACATATTCAAGTACTATACATTATACATAAAAATATGGACATTGGACTTGTGTCGAGCCCCAGGCTTTGGATTTCTCGGCTCCAAGGGGTTAACGCTCCTGTGTCACGGGGAGTGGTGGCCGTGCCTGATCCCGTGTCCTGGGGGACTTCTTTGAAAAAGGGTATATTTACAGGGGATTATATTTACAAGTTGTCGTGATGCCACCTGTAGTTTCTGGTGAGGAGTCACCAGTGCCGCCACAGTCCGCCGGACGTAGATGGCATCGCGGCCAGTTGGCAAAGTCCTCCACAAGTAGGGCTGGACCTCTGGGGCAGCGTTCCTGTACAGGGAACAAGTTCATGCAAAAGGAACACAGGTGGAGGCAAAGTCACTTTTCTCCTGGGTACTTTACTGTTAGTTGTTAGCAGCAGCAGTTACAATTACAGTTCAGCACTTTAGATGTTACAAGAACAGGTAGCTTAACGGGTGGCTGCAAGTGGATCCAAGGTGGTATGGTGGAACCCTTGGTGTACCTTCGTTAACTAACTCGTGTCCGTTCTTCCCCACTTTAGATCCATCTATACCCAGTAACTCCATGTAGGTAGCACCGGGAGTCCCCTCCCTCGTTGTTGAGGAAGCAGGCAGACCTCTCGGATGGCAGGGTGCTGCGGCTGATGAACAAGCCACAGCAGCCGGTTGTCGACTGCAGGCTAAACTCTGGCCGGTTCCTTGGGCCCGGTGTTCCCCTGGTTGGACTGGAGTATCCCCTGGAGTATGGATGCTCCACTCTGAGGATCTTCCTTTCTCTCTAGGGCCCAGACTTCCCCGTTGGGCGCCCCCTCTGTTCCTCAGGATCCTCTCTCTCCTTTCCTCCAGAGCTGCTTGTAACCGACTCGGCGTGACCTTCCACCTCGTTCCACTTTAGCTGATCTTTCTAATATCTTTCTTCCTCCTCCATCTCTCCCCCTGGTCCCTCAACCGAGAGAACCTAAGCTCCAAGACTTAGAGGCGAAGACCTCCTTGTTCCCCTAGATGTGAATTTTTTTCCTCCCGGGTAACCTCCCACCGCTCAGCTAATGTGGGAGTGCTGGGAATGGGTCCCACCCACCATCCTAGGGTCCACCTGCAGCTGGAGCCTCTGCACCTCTTTTACGGGTGCAGTACCCCACTGTGACGCCTGTTTGGTGGGGCGCCACACTTGCACTTGCAGTTCTCCTGCCCTTGACACAGGGAGAGAAACATGTGAGCTGCTGAAGAGCAAAATCCAACCCCTCTGCAATTGCAACCAATTAACCAACAATTTCTACTGTGAATTCCTCTATAGAGCAAAACAGTAATCATTTAATCAGTATTAAATTACCTTTACATTCATGCCATTAGTTTGGGGTATAAAATCCTTATGACAGGTTATCTCTATCTCTGCACATACTGAGGTTTTCAGTAGTTCTTTCGTACTAAAGCAAATAGAAGTTTTATGAAGTCTGCAGAGTCAAGTCAACATTTTCCCAAGCTTTCATTAACCTTATCTCCAATGAAAAAAATGTGCCTCTGGTGTATTATACTGTAGACTTTAACTTTGGACTTAAACACTAATCTGTATTAAGAGTTCTGTCAGACCACTTCCCTCTATCTGGCTGGAAATGATTATGGGAGAACTAATCTGCGCTATCATATAATAACGGGATTAGGATGTGAATAGTGTAAAACATGTCTAATAGACAATTTATACCTTCTGCATTACAATGTATAAATGTGCAGTGAGTGCAGGTTGTCAAAAACAAGCAATTTACCAGTTCTTCCAATATATAAGGGAATTATGCTGCTCATTAGATCTGAGTGTCGAGGAGTTAGAGACTATGGACACCTTTGCAAATATTTATTTTTTCATAATTGTTCATTTGCTTCCTAAATGCAAAGTTAAGCAACTTTCTACCTATTATCCAGCTCTGCAAAAGTGTTACAAATCCATCACAGCTCCTGCTCCTGACAGCTCTCTCTGCTCACCCTTCCTCCTATCTGTGTAGGGGAGAGGGAATATTTATAGTATTATATAGAGAGGAGAAATAAGACTGCAGAAACGCAGGAAAGTACATAGAGTACATGGAGAAAGAATAAGTGTAATATTGTGTGGCACCCCTGCGATCTGGTCGCCACAAAGGGGTACTGCACCCATCCCACGAGTGTGGTATTTCTATTCTCAGTAAATGGGATGGTAAGTCTGAGACACCCACAAAAGCACCCAACACACCCGGTCCCAGGGAAGGCGGGTGGACCCAATATAGGGAGGGTCCAGGTAGTCAGTGGGACCAGGGAAGAAAGGTGGAGCGTGGGGAGTTAGTACAGAACAGTCGAGAGGAAGCAGTGAAAGGAGGAGGATCCGGAGGGCTTGAGCAGTGAGGAGCTCGTCCTGGGTCGAGGAACAGCCAACTGCAGAGGGACAGAGGGAGCCCTAGGGGCATAGCAAGGAGCGATCCACCCGTGTGCCCGAATCTGAAGTGAAGCTGAAGGGCAGGTTGAGAACCAGGGGACCGGCCCTGAAGGTGGCAAGGAGACTCTACGCTCCAACCACAGACCCGGAGGACACTAGATCTGGAGGAGCTGTGGCCAATACCTGACACATCCACCAAGAGGACTGTCGTACTAGGGTCAGGGGACTTGGTCTACCACCCGAGAAGACCTGTGGCTGCTAGATTGGGGCACTGTGTGCGGAGGTGCGAGCAGGAGAGAGGCAGACAGGCAGCGCTGAGAGAGTAAGCAACTCGAGAAGGAAGGAACATAAAGGGGGTGTCTTTGGACGAGCTATCCTGGTTGTTGAAGGCTATGTGGACTGAGATTGTGCAAGGACAGTGCCCTGCAACACTACCAAGTGAGAAGTTAAGTAAACCGGGTTTAGAACTCAGAACTGTGCGTGAGACTGTTCATTCCCCGCCTGCAGAGCGGTAGACTGACCTGCAGAAGACCTGCCAGAGACTCGCTCTATTGCCTCTTTCCAGTCAGAAACAATTCTGCTAGCCTTCCATCACCAAACATCACTCTAATGCCCTGGGGGCCTGCTTCACCCATGGGGAGCGAAACCACCAAAGCTGCACTCGCATAAACCCCAGAGGTCCCACATCACAACGTCGGCCATCAATAGCCGAATACCACAGATGGCATCACGACAACTATTCCTAAACCCATATTTCCCAAATTTTTATTAACACTGCCATGGTCACGGAGCCAGGTTTCAATCCACGTGACTCCCCAACAGAACTGTTAGCTCAATTCTGAGTACCCCACAGCCCTGGGGGGGTCATGTCAATCGGTGTTGTGATGACACATGAATACAAGTGAAGACTACTGCAATTTAAATACATACAAAGCCCAACTCCATACTATATTAGGGTATCTTTACACGTGGCATCTTTTCTAAGAATATAACTGGCAACTTACTGGTTGCAGTGAAATCAAGGACTATTGTTCTATCTTGTTGCTGTGTACAAATGGAACAATGTCTCCATGATTTCACTGCAACCAGTAAGTTGCCAGTGAAATTCCTAGAAAAGTTGCCGCGTGTAAAGGTACCTTTACAGGGAGGGGCACTCCAATGGGTGAAAAATCTGAAGGTTAGTTCAGGCTTAAAACTTCATAAAATTGAGCCTGAATAGAAAAGAAAGAGCAAAATAACTTACTGCAATGTTCTGACCCAAGCCTGGCCATTCACATCCTCACAGATTTATCAAAATGGCACTTTTCACGATTGTCTAGGACTTCTGACTTGATGAGTTCTAGGATGATTCTGCACATGAGCACTTGATTATGGTGTCCGTCATTTTGCCATGATCTTAAATATGCAAATAACTTTTTCAGAGAGGAAGAGGGGTTGAAATCTAGCGCCACTGATTGTAAATAGCCGTACTAAAAGTCAAAATTGACTCTAACAAGCCTTGCCATATGAGTTAGGATAATAATAAAGAAAAAAAAATCTCAATTTGCAGACACGGTGTTCAGGGTATTTGCTACTCGTCAGTGAAAAGTATGAGATCTGGTTTGGTTAGGTGAGAGGTTGAGACAGGGTTCTAAGGGTTAAGATTTCTTTTGACTTTTAGGCTATTTGCATATTTAATTTCCCAGAGGAGCATTGCAGGCATTTAAATCTCCTCATATTGGTATGCCTGACCTGACATGTCAGTAAGGACTTTCATGGCCACTTTACACATCCCAACATCGTTCCGATGTTGGATACAATGGCGCGGGAATGCGCATTTTTTGGGCAGAATTCCAAGATCGCATAGGAGATGTTACACAGCGCGATATCGGCAGGCAACGCCACTGCGATGTGTACGCCCCCTTGTACGGCCGACCCAGGAACGACCATTTAACATGGAGTGAATAGGGGAAGTTGCTCTCCAAGTCGTTGTTGGGCTGTCACACAGCACGATCCGGCCACATCGTCCATCCAATATCGGGCAGTTGGCGAGCAGGCTTATTTCTTCCCCGATATCGTTTTGGTATCGTTCTTGTATCGTATTGGACATTTACACCATACAACGCACGTGACTTTTTATCGGAGTTGGACGCCGATATCGGGTCGTGTAAAGTGGCCATCAAACATACTCAAAACTATCCGAAGCTGGAGGTCTCAGCCTATCGCAAAGAGATCAGGGATTTCAAGGCAAGCCGCAGAGATAAGAAGATGCCACAAGGAGTGTACTGGGGATGGTGACTAGTGGAGGGGCCGGGGAGGTGAGTGGTGAGATATTTTCTTATTATTTTTTACATCTTATTATGCTCAGGTGGTCTGGGGTCTTGAAAGACCCTAGAGTATAATAAGGGAACATTCAATTTGTGTTTAATAAAACAAGTTTGCAAAGCTGAAGTCTTGGATAAAATGTTTCTTTCATTTTCAATGATTAAAACATCATGACCATGGGCTAAAGCAGCATGGCAGAGCAAAGCACGCATGTGCAGGAGCGCAATGGAGAAGACTGTGTGCGGGTGACGTAGGAGGTGTCACCTGCACAAAACAGAGAAGAGGATGGCATTGATAGAAAGAAAGGAATCTCCGGAGCAAGACCTGTGACACCCATCAGACTGGACTGCTCTGCAGGTGAGTATAATAAAAAATGTTTTTTTACATTATACAGATAGACCTGGGGAATTATATACAGTGTTCCATAATGCAGGATATAAAGGGTTACTGGTAGTGGCCGCAGCTTATATGCAAAAAAACTGGTTACAGGTCCCCTGTAAACACCTTCCTTCAGC
Organism: Allobates femoralis; assembly: GCA_033576535.1. Taxonomy (NCBI): domain Eukaryota; kingdom Metazoa; phylum Chordata; class Amphibia; order Anura; family Aromobatidae; genus Allobates; species Allobates femoralis. Next base: position 61,845,837 of record JARQOC010000006.1, on the reverse strand, counting down.
CCTTGACTGACACTTTTCTTCCTATACTGTGAATAGAAGGAACATTATCCTAGAGATTAGAGGTCGGGGTATGCCTGCGGTTCATGACTATTGTTAGTGTGCATTTCACATTGGGAGGACTCCAGAACTGCAGCCTTAGGGTATGTACCCATGACATCTTTCAGACTCCGGTAGTGTTTTTCCTGAAGCGATTTTTTTTTTTTAGTTTGAGTTTTGTACAGATAATTGTGATTTTATTACAAATACTCTACCAAGAAAAAGTAAGTGTCCCAGCCAGGAGTTAGGGCTTCTGTCACTACTTACTTTATGCTAGGGCAGCATAAAACTGGTGACAGATTACCTGTGATTAAAAGTTAGGAAATTACTCTGATTATCATAGTATCATATACTATATATTACACATGCACTGTGTTATATATTAGTTCCTATAAAAATACTGGCGGCTATGAAATGTAACGGCATCTCCAGGGCAATCACTGATAATTTGAAGCCTCCTGTCTATGTTGAGTCCTGCACCCAAAGGGAGTGATTAAGACAAAAGCTTTATAATAGAGAACTGATGTTCTTTTAGCTGCATCATTTATTTTATTTCAATGTTCCATTAAAGTATTTTTCCCTTGATAGAATATGTTATAAATGTGTGACCACTAATGGAGATGTCCAGAGAAATGCTTGCACATATGTCTCCATAAATTCTTTTGGTTTACTAGAACTTGCCGCATGCCCTGACATTTGCAGACAAGATACATGGAGGGGGGAGACTCACAGCTTATTCTATAAAGCATGCATTTACGTATTATCAGTTTCACTCCCCTATAGTTCCTGCCATGGGCAATACTTTCTGATGAATGTCAGCACATGAAACATCGACTAGTAAACAGGAAAGGCCTGCGGCATATGTCTGAGAATCATCAGAAAATCGACAAATTAAGAAATAAAATATTATTAGTGCATGCAGAAAGTGATGCAAGAGGAAAAAACATTGGAAAATCCCTTTAATGGTTCTACTTTGGTCTCATTTGACCAGAGCAACTTCTTCACCATGCCATTTAGGGGAGGGGACACAGTGAGCTTTTGGAGGAAGGTGTCTGGTCAGATGAGATCAAAGTAGAAAGCTTGGGTTAAATGCAAAATATTATGTGTGGCGGAAAACTAACACTGCACATCATTCTTAAAACACCCTCCCCACCATCAAACATGGTGTTGGCAGCATCATACTGTGGGGAGCCTTTTCTACAGCAGGGGCAGGGAAACTGGTCAAAATTGATTGGAAGCTGGATGAAGCTAAATACAGGGCAATCCTGGAGGAAACCTGTTAGAGCTGCAAAACACCTGAGACTGGGGCGTAGGCTCATCTTCCATCAGGAAAACAACCCTAAACATACTTCCAGAGCTACAATGGATGTATGTTTTAGATCAAATCATATTCATGTGTGAATGGTCCAGTCACAGTCCAGACCTAAATTACATTGAGAATCTGTGACAAGACTTGAAAATTGCTGTTCATAGACGCCTCCATTCAATCTCACTGAGCAATAGCTAGTGTGCAAAGAGGTATGGGCAAATATTTCAGCCTATAGATGTGCAAAGCTAGTAGAGACCTCCCCAAAAGACTTGCAGCATTAATTGCAGCAAAAGGTGACCCCAAAAGTATTTACTCGTCAAGACTGAATACAAATGCAAGTTACAATTTTCAGATTTGCATTTTTTAAATATTTAAAAAAGCATGTATCATTTCCTTTTCACTTCATGAATAATTACATGATTAATGTGGAAAAGTTCACAGGGTATGTATACTTTTTTAAAGCATTGATGCAGTAAATTGGTAAAATGATGGTCTTCATCGCAATTTTGCATATTAAATGCCACCATCAGAGAATGGATGCAGCAAGCTGTAGTCACTGCCAATAGAAACAGATGCTGTATAAATCTGAAATCCAAGATTCACTTACCGTATATACTCGTGTATAAGCCGACCCGTGTATAAGCCGACCCCCCTACTTTTGCCCCCAAAACCTGAGAAAACCTATTGACTCGTGTATAAGCCGGGGGTAAACCCCAGCACAGGTATACAGCCCCAGCAGTGTGGTATACAGCAGCCTCCCCAGTGGTATATACAGACCCCAGTGGTAATACAGCAGCCCCAGTGGTAATACAGCAGCCCCAGTGGTAGTATACAGCAGCCCCAGGGGTAATACAGCAGCCCCAGGGGTAATACAGCAGCCCAGTGGTAATACAGCAGCCCCAGTGGTAATACAGCAGCCCCAGTGGTAGTATACAGCAGCCCCAGAGGTATATACAGCAGCCCCAGTGGTATATACAGCAGCAGCCCCAGTGGTAGTATACAGCAGCCCCAGAGGTATATACAGCAGCCCCAGTGGTATGTACAGCAGCAGCCCCAATGGTAGTATACAGCAGCCCCAGAGGTATATACAGCAGCCCCAGTGGTAGTATACAGCAGCCCCAGTGGTAGTATACAGCATACAGCAGCCCCAGTGGTAATACAGCAGCCCCAGGGGTAATACAGCAGCCCCAGGGGTAATACAGCAGCCCCAGGGGTAATACAGCAGCCCCAGGGGGTATACAGCAGCCTCCGGGGTAATACAGCAGCCCCAGGGGTAATACAGCAGCCCCAGGGGTTATACAGCAGCTTCAGAGGTTATACAGCTGCCCCAGGGGTTATACAGCATCCACAGGGGGTATACAGCAGCCCCAGGGGTAATACAGCAGCCCCAGGGGGTATACAGCAGCCCCAGGGGTAATACAGCAGCCCTAGGGGTAATACAGCAGCCCCAGGGGTTATACAGCTGCCCCAGGGGTTATACGACATCCCCAGGGGGTATACAGCAGCCCCAGGGGGTATACAGCAGCCCCAGGGGTAATACAGCAGCCCCAGGGGTTATACAGCAGCTCCAGGGGCTATACAGCAGCCCCAGGGGGTATACAGCAGCCCCAGGGGGTATACAGCAGCCCCAGGGATAATACAGTAGCCCCAGGGGGTATACAGCAGCCCCAGGGGTAATACAGCAGCCCCAGGGGTTATACAGCTGCCCCAGGGGTTATACAGCATCCCCAGGGGGTATACAGCAGCCCCAGGGGGTATACAGCAGCCCCAGGGGTAATACAGCAGCCCCAGGGGGTATACAGCAGCCCCAGGGGGTATACAGCAGCCCCCAGGGGGTACCCAGCAGCCCCCTGGGGGTATCCAGCAGCCCCCTGGGGGTATCCAGCAGCCCCCTGGGGGTACCCAGCAGCCCCCAGGGGGTACCCAGCATCCCCCTGGGGGTATCCAGCAGCCCCCAGGGGTTACCCAGCAGCCCCCAAATGCTGGCACTCGCCCTTATTGTAAGGGCCCCCCCCGCTGCTTCTCTTACCATCGCGGTCTTCTGCTCAGCGCTGCTCCTCAGTCCTCCGTCCTCGCTGCTCCCGTCCTGCTACATCCGGGATCCTCCCCGTCGCGCGATGACGTCATATGCCTGCGACAGCAGGAGATCCCGGATGAAGCAGGACGGGAGCAGCGAGGACGGAGGACCAAGGAGCAGCGCTGAGCAGAAGACCGGGATGGTAATATAAGCAGCGGGGGGGGCCCTTACAAGGGGGAGAGTGCCAGCATTTGGGGGGCATATATGCACTGCTTCCCCCTGCCGCTGATTGACAGGGGGAAGCAGTGCATATATAATGAGCGGCCCCACGTGATGGGGCCGCTCATACAGCAGCCCCCCCCGCCTCCTCCAGCCTCCACAGCCCCGGACACAGCCCCCACCACAGCAGCCTACCGTATAGACCCGTGTATAAGCCAAGGGGAGACTTTTCAGTCCAAATTTTGGGCTGAAAAACTCGGCTTATACACAAGTATATACGGTAAATTATATTTTCAAGAAAACGATACTACAGACATTTCCTTGTCCACCCTATGGACTGCCCACAAAGCGACCATAAGAGGTAATCTGATATATCTGAACACGAAACATAAAAAAGCTCAATTAGCTAATACTAAAAAACTTACTCGACAAATTGCCTTGTTGGAGGAGGAAATGGTAACTAACCCCTCTGAAAGCAAACATAAAGATCTACTAGAGCTTCGGGTACAACTTAAATCCCTCCTCTTATCCGACTATGATAAATTGGCCCGCATATCCAAATCAAATTTCTACTCAAATATGAATAAACCATCTAAAACCTTCGCAAATATGATCAAAATCCATAGATAAAAAACCAGTATATATCAAATCAAAAACAAACAAAACCACGTTAAAAAAAAAAACATTAGAAATATCTAATGCCTTTGTTGAATATTATAAAGGCCTATACAACCTCAACCCAGAGCACAAAATATCAAATCCTTCCTAGACTCAGTCACGCTTCCCACGATCTCAGAGGAGGATCTAAATAAACTCAACCAACCTTATACTGAGCAGGAAATAAAAGATATTATACGTAAACTTAAAAAGAACAAACCCCCAGGACCCGATGGTCTTCAGAACGAATATTTTTTAGCGTGCGAACACTTACTCACCCCTTACATCACTAAACTAATTAACTCCTTTTCTGATGGTAGCCAGCCGATCCCACATGAGATACTCCAAGCGCTAATAACAGTTATTCCCAAAAATAAAGGGGACAAAGACTTAGCTTCTAATTATAGACCCATCTCCCTTCTGAACACAGATATTAAAATTATATCAAAAGCGATTAATTTTAGAATGCAAAAAGTGATCCCGACCTTGATCCACAAAGATCAGACTGGATTCACTCAAAAAAGGAATTCAACAGATGCGACAAGAAGACTCTTAAACTTGACAGCGCATGCTGAGCTCTCGAAAGCCCCTATGATAGTGGTCTCTGTCGACGCAGAAAAAGCGTTCGACAGAGTCCACTGGGGATACCTGTTTGAGGTTTTGACTTTCAGGACCCATATTCAATTCCATTCAAGCTTTATACACCGCACCATCAGCAAGGCTCCTTACTAATAATCATATGTCCGCCCCTTTCTTGTTGACATATGGCACAAGACAAGACTGCCCCCTCTCGCCCTCCCTTTTCAATTTATTTATTGAGCCGTTAGCAGAAAAGGTAAGATCTAGCCCGTCAATTTCTGGTATTTCCCTGAATTGAGAATCATATAAAATCAGTTTGTTCGCTGATGATATAAAACTAACCCTCACAAATCCAGCGACGTCTATACGGGACCTTCTCTTACTCATGAATGAATTTGCCGCGATTTCCCATTACAAAATCAACATTGCCAAAACACAAGTACTCAGCTATAACCTCACAGATCAGATGATTTCCTCCCTCCAACGGGGCAACGAGCTGGATTGGGATAAAAAGTATCTAGACTAATTAGGAATCATAGTCACTAAACCCACTTCCAAAATATATGATGCAAATCTAGGAAAGCTGTATAAAGCTCTTCAAATGGACCTAGCTAACATTTCCAAAACTGAACTAACGTGGTTAGGCAAAATAGAGGCGTACAAATTATTTATACTGCCCAAAATACTTTACATTTTTCGTTCAGTCCCCCTTCAGCTTAACTCAGCTTGGTGCAAAGAAATTCAAGCTCAATTAACTAACTTTATTTGGGGGAAAAAAAAACCAGAACCTCTCTCTCTATTTTAGAAAAAAGTAAACTACACGGAGGTCTAGCGGTGCCTAACATCTCAGCTTACTATAATTCAGCACTTATCAGACTTAGCCAAAATTGGTGGGGAGGAGAAGAAGAGAAGCCGAGATGGATGGAGATAGAGAAAGAACTTACTGTATATACTCGCGTATAAGCCGAGTTTTTCAGCCCAAAAATTGGGCTGAAAAGTTCCCCCCTCGGCTTATACACGAGTCACTGTATACTGTATACAATGTATACAGTATACAGTGCCCCCTATCTATATACAGGCCCCCCCCGCCGCAATCCTGTAAAGGAAGAGATTAGTATACTTATCCCTCCGCTGCCGCTGTCCCGCCGCCATGACGATCCTCCGTCTTCTCCCAGCGTCTTCCGTCTTCTTCCGGCTTCCTCCGATGGTCGCAGGCAATGACGTCATTGCCTGCGCGACCGAGGAGGAAGCCGGAAGAAGACGGAAGACGCTGGAAGAAGACGGAGGATCGTGATGGCGGGGGGACAGCGGCAGCGGAGGGATAAGTATACTAATCTCTTCCTTTACAGGATTGCGGCAGGGGGGGGCCTGTATATAGATGGGGGGCCTGTATATACCTGTGGGGCTGCTTTATACTACCACTGGGGCTGTATATACCTGGGGGGCTGCTGTATACTACCACTGGGGCTGTATATACCTGTGGGGCTCCTGTATACTACCACTGGGGCTGTATATACCTGTGGGGCTGCTAGATACTACCACTGGGGCTGTATATACCTGTGGGGCTGCTGTATACTACCACTGGGGCTGTATATACCTGTGGGGCTGCTGTATACTACCACTGGGGCTGTATATACCTCTGGGGCTGCTGTATACTACCACTGGGGCTGTATATACCTCTGGGGCTGCTGTATACTACCTCTGGGGCTGCTGTATACTACCACTGGGGCTGCTGTATACTACCACTGGGGCTGTATATACCTGTGGGGCTGCTGTATACTACCACTGGGGCTGTATATACCTGTGGGGCTGCTGGATACTACCACTGGGCCTGTATATACCTGTGGGGCTGCTAGATACTACCACTGGGGCTGTATATACCTGTGGGGCTGCTGTATACTACCACTGGGGCTGTATATACCTCTGGGGCTGCTGTATACTACCACTGGGGCTGTATATACCTCTGGGGCTGCTGTATACTACCTCTGGGCTGCTGTATACTACCACTGGGGCTGCTGTATATACCTGTGGGGCTGCTGTATACTACCACTGGGGCTGCTGCTGTATACTACCACTGGGGCTGCTGTATATACCTCTGGGGCTGCTGTATACTAACTACTGGGGCTGCTGCTGTATATACCACTGGGGCTGCTGCTGTATACTGCCACTGGGGCTGCTGTATATACCTCTGGGGCTGCTGTATACCACACTGCTGAGGGCTGTATACCTGTGCTGGGGTCCACCCTCGGCTTATACACGAGTCAATAGGTTTTCCCAGGTTTTGGGGGCAAAAGTAGGGGGTCGGCTTATACACGGGTCGGCTTATACACGAGTATATACGGTAATCACTCGAGAGATCTCCAATGGACACTACTAGCTTATTTATGCGAAAATACCAAGAAATTACCTAAAGAACCAACGTTAAAGGCTACCATACGCTCGTGGAGAACTCTCACCACGAAATCATACGCAACAAATCGTAAACCTTCTCCATGTTGGATCTCAGTTTACCTCCTACCAGCTCTATCGGCAGATATAGATGTAAGTGTATGGACCAATTGTGGAATCCATACTCTCTCAGACTTACTTGATGACAATATGCAACTCAAATCCTTTGCAAGTCTTAGAACCAAGTTTAATTTGCCAAGCAAAGAGGTTGGGAACTGGAACAAAATAAAACGTACACTCAATAAAAATAATCTGAGTCTCCATCTCCCGCTAAACATAACTCAACTTTTCCGTTTTAACCAATCGAACATCTTTTGGTCTTTCAAGTCTATTTACAAAGAATGGAACCTTGATTCTTCATTTTCCAGCGCTTCTAACATAGGTGCATGGAGTAAGGAACTCCAAATCTCTCTCCCTGCTGATCTAATTGAAGATACACTCAAAATAGTTTACAAAAGTCTCTCATCTTCAGTTCTTTTGGAATCTTACTACAAAACCTTGACTAGGTGGTATTTCACCCCTACAAGACTCCATAAATTTTCGGAAACTATATCACCATTGTGCTGGAGGAACTGCGGAAAACCTGGCACAGTGTCTCACATGTTCTGGGACTGTCCCATCCTGCGCCCATTTTGGGGGAAAATACAACTTCTAATCTCCGACATAACAGGGATCGACTTGGACCTCTCGCTGCTCCTGATAGGAATAAATGTAGTACCACCTGAGCTCAGAGCGCTCATTATACACATTTTGATTGCCTCAAAAAATGGTGTAGTGGCTCGATGGAAAGACCCGGATCCACCAACGTTTGAAACAATACTGGGGACTATTGCAGCTCACAATGTGTATGAATACACGTTCGCTCTGAGGAACAATCTTCAAGGAAAGTACAGTAACAAGTGGTTAACATGGAACCAGTTTTTCTTTCAACAGGATGCCCCCATAATATAAACTTGATCAAATTAGCTTCCAATATGCTATGAGCGAAGTTTAGTTGAGCATAACTTTAAAGTATTTTTCCCTCTCTCCCTCCCCCCTTCTTCCCCCCCCTTCCTTTCCCACCACCCACCCTCCAACCGCACGTGTTTATAAGAATGACACAATTGGTTATGGTTTATTGTTAGTTGTTAACTTGACTCTTGTCTTCTAATGTGTGGTTATCTTAATGTATCGCTACTTGTTATGACCACCTTGTAAGTTTATATCTAATTCAATAAAAAAACGTTGAACAAGAAACAGATGCTGCAGTATAACACAACTGACGACCATTGAAGTGCTGAAGCCACTCTGCACACCTGCCCTCAGTATGTAATTTCCATTTGCATCACATATCAAGAAGTGGGTAAAAGGGGTTGGTTGCATACTACTTGGATAATCCCTTCTCATTCCCCATGTTCATTCAAAGAAAATAAAAAAGTCTATACTCACCTCTGGTGCTAGCATGGTTCTACCTAAAGTAGCGGTTCTGGGGCACACAAGCTCCGCAATCAATCAGTGTGGACTTCCTTCTCCTTGTCATTGGGCACAGGAGCAATCAACAGGAAGTGAGTGTCAACCTCAATGCTCACTTCTCGTTAATTGCTCCTGCGTCCAAAAGCATAGAGAAGGAAGCTGGTGCTGATTAGTTGCGCGGCTTGCATGTCCTAACAATGTTAGCCCCAGAAACCTACTTATGACTTTGGTAGAACCGTGCCAGCACCGGAGGTGAGTATAGACTCATTTTCATTGGCTGTAAGGCATAATCATCGACATTAAAAGAAATAAACACTTAAAATAGATCACTCTGTAATGACTCTATATAATATGTGCGTTTCACTTTTGTGTTGAATTACTGAAAAAATAACTATTTGATGATATTCTAATTCATTGAGATGCACCTGTATGTATATATGTGATCTCTTATTCTCACCAATAACTCTATATTGCTCCTTGCCCATAAGAATAAACTAGGGAGTCAGGTAAGCAGCAGAGGTCTGGACCCCAAATGACAGCCAAATTACGGAGGTAGACTTGTACAGTACATTTTAATTCATGAACTAGAGATTGCTCGTATATGCACAGGGTGTACAGAGATTTAAAGCTCACATATTTCTCCTTCATGTGCGCTCAAGGGTTTGGGAGAATTTAAAATCACTGTACTTATAATTGCATCTATAAAAAAGTCCATAAAAAATTAACACTCCCTAAGACGAATCTATGCTTCCTAAGGAGCAATAAAACTGGCTTGTGAACTTTGGACTAATAAATTGTATTCAAAGGCTTTAAAAGAAATTTATCATGAAAACACGCTCATTCCTCCAGAAATGATAATTAAATATTAATTTTGAAGGGAGGGGGTAGAGGGGGTGGTCATCCAACATTTTATTGTGCTTCATAAAGAATGGCTATATATCCACATCTTTACATTTTTTTAAATAGTTGATCAGAACATCTGTAAGTCATGCAATTTTTAGTATTCTTGGCATTCTAGAGGAAAAAAATGGAACAAACCTAGACCTACATTAAAGAGATAGTCAAACATTTTATTTTCCTAGTAAAATGAGTTTAAAAAAAGTACTTAACCCCTTCCCGACCCATGTCACAGCGTCTGTGACATGGGGGATCGTGCTCTTGCAGCTCGAGTGATGGTGTGACTGACCTGTCACTCGAGCTGCAGGTACTTGAGGACTTGTACTACAGCCCAGGGGGGATGACTTTGCCCCCCCGAGGCTTAAGCCACAGTGATTGGTGGTTGAAAATGAAACCGCCAATTACCATAACTTTACAGTTCTCCTGCCTCCTGCTTCTCTCCTGCTCCCCAGCTCATCCACCCTGTCTCCTCCTGTACCCCGCCTACTCATCCCCCATGTCCCCCGCTGTCTCCTACGCCCACTCATCCCCCCTGACCTCCCCTGACCGCCAATCACAGGACCGGTGATCACCTCCTCCCGCTGTCGCTCACCTCCTCCTGCCATCGCCTCATTCTGCCGCCGCTCACCTCCCCCCGCCACTGCCGCTCACCTCATCCTGCCGCTGCCTCCTCCCGCTCACCTCTGGCCCTCTCTGATCTCCACCACTCTGGTCTTCTTCTGGTCCTCCTGTCAGCTCCAGTCCCCACCGCCGCCATCATTTCTGCATCTGGTCCGACATCTTGTAAGTCCCCCTACCTGTGAGATCACTTTTCTGCAGCCTGATCCACCTGCATGGGAATCGAGCTGCAGTGAAAGGATCTGACAGCCCTGGCACAGTGATCACATAGTGGATTACTGCGCCCAGGCTGTGAGATCACTTTCTGCAGCTCAAGCCCCATGCAGGGGGGTCGGGCTGTAGAGTAGCGATCTGACAGCATGGGCGCAGTGATCCACTATGTGGATCACTGCGCCAGGGTTGTGAGATCGTTTTCTGCAGCTCTATCCCCATGCAGACGGATCGTACTGCAGAGTAGCAACCTGATAGCCGGGGCGCAGTGATCCACTAAGTGGATCCACTATGTGGATCACTGCGCCCGGGTTGTCAGATTGCTTCTCTGCAGCCCGATCCCCATGCAGGAGGATCAGGCTGCAGTGCAGAGATCTGACAGCCCTGGTGCATTATGTGATCACTGTGCCAGGGCTGTCAGATCACTTCACTGCGACATCAGGTCACCTTACCCAAGCCTCAGAGATCATGTGATCTCTGAGACTTGGGTTTTCACACTGATGCTGCACTGTATGGCAATGATCTGCCATACAGTGCATCATTACTATGGCACCAGAGACTGCAACCAGAGAACAGTTGATCCCTTGCTGCAGTCTCTGGATGTAGGCGATCGAGCGTCGTGTGACCTTCGTTGTGGACTACGTCGGAGGCAATTGAGCGTCGTGGGACCTTCGTTGTGGACTACGTCGGAGGCAATTGAGCATCATGGGACCTTCGTTGTGGACTACGTCGTATATTTTTATAACAAAGATGGAGTCTGAATTTGTTTGTGGTTTTTATTAAAATAAAAAGATTTTTCTCTGTATGATTTATTTTTTAACTATTTACTAGAAGTTCCTAATGGACGGGTCTAACAATGGCCCGACATTATGAATCTCGGGCTTAGTGCCAGCTGCCAATAAAAAAGCTGGCATTAACCCCTTTATTACCCAGTTTGCCACCGGTACCAGGCAAACTGGAAGAGCCTGGGTACAGTGCCAGAAAATGGTGTTTCAATGAATGCGCCCTTTTCTGGGGCAGCTGTAGGCTGCATTTCGCAGCATGGGGGCACCAGAATGCTTGGGCCTCTCCATGCTGAGGATTCCAGCCCCCAGCTGCCTAGTTGTAACTGGCTGGGCCAAAAATATGGCGGAGCCTCACATCATTTTTTTTTCTAGAATTAGTTCTACAAATAAAAAAAAATTGGCCTTCGCTGTATTTTTGTTTGCCAGCCAGGTACAACGAGGCAGCTGGGGGTTGGTGGCAGTCCGTAGCTGCCAAGTTGTACCTGGCTGGACCAAAAATATAGCAGAGCCCCACATAATTCTTTTTCTAAAATCAGTTCTAGAAATAAAAAAAAAGGCCTTTGCTGTATTTTTGGTTGACAGCCAGGTACAACTTGGCAGCTGGGGGGCTGGAATCCTCAGCGTCGAAAAACCCAAACATTGTGGGCCCCCCATGCTGCAAATTGCAACCCACAGCCACCCCAGAAAATAGAGCATTCATTAGAGGCGCCATTTTCTGTTGATGTACCCCAACTCTTCCAGTTGCCCTTGTGTTGGTGGCAATGCTGGTGGCACACGGGTTCTCCATACGCGACATGCTGTCCGCTAACAATTTCAATGGAAAATTAGCTCCAATTGTTGAAACTAGACCCCCCAAGGAACTTATCTACATGCAAAATGAGCACTTTGAACCCCGAGATGCTTCACAAATTAATCCATAGAAAGGAAAAAAGAAGATTTTTGTGAAAAAAAGTAATTTTTAATTTTCACGGATCAATTTGTGAAGCACCTGGGGGATCAAAGTGCTCACTATGCATCTAGATAAGTTCCCTGGGGGAATTAATTTCCAAAATGTGTTCAGTTATAGGGGAGCTCCAATGTTTAGGCACACAGGGGCTCCCTGTACACAACATTGTGTCCGCAAACAATTGGAGCTAATTTTCCATTCAAATAGTTAGCGGACACCATGTCACATTTGGAGAGCCCCTGTGTGCTTAAACATTGGAGCTCCTATACAAGTGACTATGACAAGTCACTATGCATCTAGGTAAGTTCCTTGGGGGGTCTAGTTTCCAAAATGGGGTCACTTGTGGGGAAGCTCCAAGTTTAGGCACACAGGGGCTCTCCAAACTTGACATGGTGTCCGCTAACAATTTGAATGGAAAATTAGCTCCAATTGTTAGCGGACACCATGTTGCTTTTGGAGAGCCCCTGTGTGCCTAAATATTGGAGCCCCCCCAAGTGACCCCATTTTGGAAACTAGACCCCAAAGAAATTTATCTATATGGGTGGTGAGCACATTGATCCCCCAGGTGCTTCACAAATGAATCCATAAAAATGAAAAAATAAAATTTTTGTGAAAAAAAAAAGTACTTTTTTATTTTTATGGATTAATTTGTGAAGCACCTGGGGGTTCAAAGTGCCCCTGTGTGCCTAAACATTGGAGATCCCCCACAAGGGACCCCATTTTGGAAACTAGACCCCCAAAGGAACTTATCTAGATGCATTAGGAGCACTTTGAACCCCCAGGTGCTTCACAAATTGATCTGTAAAATTGAAAAAGCATGGCAGGGCTCAGTAGTGAAGGAGCGCCGTTTGACTTTTTGAATTGAAAATTAGCTCCAAAAGTCAAATTGTGCTCCTTGCCCTGCCATGCGCCTAAACAATGGTTTATGACTACATACCGTGTTTCCCCGAAAATAGGGTGCCCCCCGAAAGAAAGGCATGCTTGGGGGGCGCCCTACTTCCTAATATAAGACACCCCCAATTATAAGGCGTACCTGCACCGCATGCCGCCGATCACAAGACTGGGGCATGCATCTGTGTCCCTGCTCCCCGCTGTCCGGGCCCCCCACTCTGTACCTCTCACAGTCCTGGAGCGCAGCCGTGAATCACAGCTCCGGCGCTCTGTGCTGGTCTCCACCTATGAGCCCTGCGCCAATCACAGCGCAGGAATCATGGGCCAGCTGATGTCAGTCCTGGGCTGTGATTTGCCCAGGCCTCCTGCGCTGTGATTGGCCCAGGGCTCCTGTGCTGTGATTTGCCCATGGCCCCTGTACTGTGCACCACCAAAGCAGCACCGCAGAGAGAAGAAATTGCAAAGAAAGTACGGTAAGAAAGTGGAAGTGTGTGTGTGTGTGTGTGTGGTGTGTGTGGTATGTGTGGTGTGTGTGTGGTGTGTGTCTGTGAGATGCGTGTATGTGTGTGTATGTGTGTGAGATGTGTGTGTGTGCACACATGGCAGGCTGCAGTGGGATACGGTACCGTACTGGGATGGGAGGCTGCTGCAGTGGGATACGGTACCCCACTTTTTTTGGCTAATATAAGACACCCCTCAAAAATAAGACATGGCAGACTTTTTGGAGCAAACATTTATATAAGACAGTGTTTTATTTTCGGGGAAACACGGTATTAGGTATCTGTTCTATTGCATTACCTGTACCTGTTATGTAGCACCTGGCAGCGAGTATTAGACCCCCACTAATCTGATATTGATGACACATCCTAAGCATAATCCATTAATATTTTGTGACTGGACAAAACTTTTGGGGTATGTGCACCTGTTAAGTATTGGCTACAGACCATGAAAAACAGGTTCCATGGAGGGAAAAAAGTTAAATATAAAAACTTGTATTTTTGCCGCTTTTTTAGTGCATTTTTGATGCGTTTTTAGATCATGCGTTTTTTTCCCAGTCATTAGACTGGGTGAAAGAATTGACATGCTGCATATATATGAAAGTGCTTCAAATCTGCAAGGATAGAATAAGCAACGTGTGCATGAGATTTCAGAAATCAGTAATCAGTAAAATGCTACATTTTTTGCAACAAAAAAAAGGGAAAAATGCAGCAAAACTACAATGTGCACATACCTCTAAATGAGAGATATAGTTGATCTCAATATCTGTTTAGCTGCAGTATTTTCTGCTTAATTATAGAAATCCTGAAATCCAGGGTTACACTGGAGACACACTACGTGAGATGCATGCAAAATACTCGTATGAGTCTCGCATGACTCACCCAGCACGATTGACGACTCTCTGGACAGGAGCACATCGGCTCCATAGAAATACATGCAGCTTACACACTTCCGTCCAGAGAGTCATATGAGACTCATGCGAGTATCTCGCATGCATTTCACATAGTGTGTCTCCGGCCTTAATAGATCTTCCACCGGTGGCCAGCTGAAGTCCTGCCCTTCTAATAATTGTGCAGGATGCAGTGAATTTTTTAGGCCCCATTGCAGGCATAGTAGAGGCCACCCACAGGATTATCAGAAGAATAGAAGGCATACCTGAGCTTCAGAGATGCACACAACACATATTTCTTTATTTAGTTCTATTTTTTTTCTATAACTTTTAATAGTTTTATAAACACTATAGAATGAAAGAAAGAGTATATTGGAGAGGAAGCACGGCGATGGTTTATACTTTGTAATGCTTTTTATGTTTTAAGTGTTTTCTTGTATTATACCTGCCGCTGTGTTTCTACAGGCTCTATAGATGTACATGTAGTACTGTTTTTTTTTTATGGTAAAATCATATAAAAAGTTGATAATTCTCCAAGTAACCACTTTATATTTTCTGCAGATTAGCTGTGTATCCACATGCTACGACTCTGAGCATTTTATATAATCAGAAGAATCAAACCACTAGAAAAATCAAACTGTATGTGAATGAAAACCCTGAAATCATGTCTAGACAAAAACACATCTAACACTTCTGCCGGCGTTTAGGCATCCAGAGCCGAGTGAGAAACCAAAGACTGACAGAAGGAAGGACATAAAAGGAAGCGGAATATTACTGCATAAAACATGCTTTGTAAAATCTGTCAAGAAGGTCAAATGGAATCCACCGAGGGCCGCACTACACCGGCCTGTCTGCACATTATGTGTCTCCTCATCGTTACTGCAAGCCCGAACATCTACAGATACAGAATGTGAAGCAATGGTCAATTTTACAGTCTGTATTCAAACCCACTGACATCAGATGAATGAGGTTTAAAGGGGTTTTCACACTAACTAAGTTGATTTTAATAAATAGATCTTGGAGTAATAATAATATTATATATGTGTGTCCCTGCTATGTACTGTGTAATGGATGTGTCTGACTGTACAGGGACATGGTCTGATCAGACCACATATCCTGTGCTGAGATAATCTTATATATGTGTCCCTGCTATGTACTGTGTAGTGGATGTGTCTGACCGTACAAAGACATGTCTGATCATACCACACCTCCTGTGCTGAGATAATCTTATATGTGTGTCCCTGCTATGTACTGTGTAATGGAGCCTGTACTGAGATAATCTTATATGTGTATCCCTGCTACGTACTGTGTAATGGATTTGCCTGCCCATACAGGGACATGGTCTGATCATACCACATCTCCTGTGCTCAGGGCCGGCATCAGTACCCGACACATCTGGGCAAGTGCCGGGGGGCCCACACGGTCTGCTACAGGACAGCGTACTCTGCCCTCTATTCTCCTATGGCTGTGGGCCCCTGGGCGCTGTGTATGTGCCCCTGACAGTTGGCCCCCAGGAGCCCCCTGTGTGGTGCACTCCCCTACTAACCTGTGTGGCAGACGCATATCACAATGTTCATCTGCACTGAGCTTGGAGGGAGCAGAACTCTATGGTCTCCTGCAGTAAGTGCTGGAGGTGCAGGAGAGCATAGAGTTCTGCTGCCTCCCGGCTCAGTGCAGATGGGCATTGTGATATTGTGTCTGCCACAGGTTAGGAGGGAGAGCGGGGAATCCGCAGCACACAGGGAACCCCCTGTGTCAGGAACAAATACACAGAGCCCAGGGGCCCAAAGCACAGTCGACACCAGTGTTCTTCAGAGTATATCCAGTGCTCTGCTGTGTCCAGTGCTCTGCAGTATGTCCAGTGCTCTGCAGAGTGTCCAGTGCTCTGCAGAGTGTCCAGTGCTCTGCTGTGTGTCCAGTGCTCTGCAGAGTGTGTCCAGTGCTCTGTTGTATCCAGTGCTCTGCTGTGTCCAGTGCTCTACAGCATGTCTAGTGCTCTGCAGTGTGCCAAGTGCTCTGCAGCATGTCCAGTGCTCTGCTGTGTGTCCAGTGCTCTGCAGTGTGTCCAGTGCTCTGCTGTGTGTCCAATGTTCTGCAGAGTGTGTCCAGTGCTCTGCTGTGTTTAGTGCTCTGCAGAGTATGTTCAGTGCTCTTCTGTGTCCAGTGCTCTGCAGAGTGTCCAGTGCTCTACAGCGTGTCCAGTGCTCTGCAGTATGTCTTGTGCTCTGCTGTGTCAAGTAGTCTGCTGTGTCCAGTGCTCTGCAGTATGTCCAGTGCTCTGAAAAGTGCCCAGTGCTCTGCAGTGTGTCCAGTGCCCTGCAGTGTGTGCAGTGCTCTTCTGTGAGTCTAGTGCTCTGCAGAGTGTGTCCAGTGCTCTGCTGTGTCCAGTGCTCTGCTGTGTTCGAGCTCTGCAGAGTGTCCAGTGCTCTGCTGTGTCCAGTGCTCTGCAGAGTGTGCCCAGTGTTCTGCTGTGTGTCCAGTGCTCTGCAGTGTTTCCAATGCTCTGCTATGTGTCCAGTGCTCTTCACAGTATGTCCAGCGCTCTGCAGTGTGTCAAGTGCTCTGCTGTGTGTCCAGTGCTCTGCAGAGTGTGTTCAGTGCTCTGCTGTGTGTCCAGTGCTCTGCAGTGTGTCCAATGCTCTGCTATGTGTCCACTGCTCTGCACAGTATGTCCAGCGCTCTACTGTATATCCAGTGCCTTGCTGTGTGTCCAGTGCTCTGCACAGTATGTCCAGTAATCTGCTGTGTCCAGTGCTCTGCAGTGTGTTCAGTGCTTTGCAGTGTGTACAGTGCTCTGCTATGTGTCCAGTGCTCTGCACAGTATGTCCAATGCTCTGCAGTGTGTCTAGTGCTCTTTAGTGTGTCCAGTGCTCTGAAGTGTGTCCAGTGCTCTGCAGAGTGTGTCCAGTGCTCTGCTGTGTGTGTCCAGGTATCTGCAGAGTGTGTCCTGTGCTGTGCAGAGTATGTCTGGTGCTCTGCAGATTGTGTCTGGCGCTCTGCAGAGTATGTTCAGTGCTCTGCTATATGTCCAGTACTATGCTGTGTGGCCAGTGCTCTGTAGTGTGTCCAGTGCTCTGCAGAGTTTGTCTGGTGCCCTGCTGTGTATGTCCAGTGCTCTGCTGTGTGTGTTCGGAACTCTGCAGAGTATTTCTGGTGCTCTGCAGATAGTGTCTAGCGCTCTGCAGAGTATGTTCAGTGCTTTGATGTATGTCCAGTGCCATGTTGTGTGTCCAGTGCTCTGCACAGTATGTCCAGTGCTCTGCAGTGAGCCCAGTGCTCTGCAGTGTGTCTGTTGCTCTGCTGTGTGTGTCCAGTGCCCTGCAGAGTGTGTCCGGTGCTCTGCAGGGAGACCAGTGCTATTCAGTTTGTCCTGTGCTATGCAGACTATGTCTGGTGCTTTGCAGAGTTTGTTCAGTGCTCTGCTATATGTCCAGTGCTATGCTGTGTATCCAGTGCTCTTCATAGTGTCCAGTGCTCTGCAGAGTGTCCAGTGCTCTGCTGTGTGTCCAGTGCTCTGCAGAGTGTGTCCAGTGCTCTGTTGTATCCAGTGCTCTGCTGTGTCCAGTGCTCTACAGCATGTCTAGTGCTCTGCAGTGTGCCCAGTGCTCTGCAGCATGTCCAGTGCTCTGCTGTGTGTCCAGTGCTCTGCAGTGTGTCCAGTGCTCTGCTGTGTGTCCAATGTTCTGCAGAGTGTGTCCAGTGCTCTGCTGTGTTTAGTGCTCTGCAGAGTATGTTCAGTGCTCTTCTGTGTCCAGTGCTCTGCAGAGTGTCCAGTGCTCTACAGCGTGTCCAGTGCTCTGCAGTATGTCTTGTGCTCTGCTGTGTCAAGTAGTCTGCTGTGTCCAGTGCTCTGCAGTATGTCCAGTGCTCTGAAAAGTGCCCAGTGCTCTGCAGTGTGTCCAGTGCCCTGCAGTGTGTGCAGTGCTCTTCTGTGAGTCTAGTGCTCTGCAGAGTGTGTCCAGTGCTCTGCTGTGTCCAGTGCTCTGCTGTGTTCGAGCTCTGCAGAGTGTCCAGTGCTCTGCTGTGTCCAGTGCTCTGCAGAGTGTGCCCAGTGTTCTGCTGTGTGTCCAGTGCTCTTCACAGTATGTCCAGCGCTCTGCAGTGTGTCAAGTGCTCTGCTGTGTGTCCAGTGCTCTGCAGAGTGTGTTCAGTGCTCTGCTGTGTGTCCAGTGCTCTGCAGTGTGTCCAATGCTCTGCTATGTGTCCACTGCTCTGCACAGTATGTCCAGCGCTCTACTGTATATCCAGTGCCTTGCTGTGTGTCCAGTGCTCTGCACAGTATGTCCAGTAATCTGCTGTGTCCAGTGCTCTGCAGTGTGTCAGTGCTCTGCACAGTATGTCCAATGCTCTGCAGTGTGTCTAGTGCTCTTTAGTGTGTCCAGTGCTCTGAAGTGTGTCCAGTGCTCTGCTGTGTGTGTCCAGGTATCTGCAGAGTGTGTCCTGTGCTGTGCAGAGTATGTCTGGTGCTCTGCAGATTGTGTCTGGCGCTCTGCAGAGTATGTTCAGTGCTCTGCTATATGTCCAGTACTATGCTGTGTGGCCAGTGCTCTGTAGTGTGTCCAGTGCTCTGCAGAGTTTGTCTGGTGCCCTGCTGTGTGTGTCCAGTGCTCTGCTGTGTGTGTTCGGAACTCTGCAGAGTATTTCTGGTGCTCTGCAGATAGTGTCTAGTGCTCTGCAGAGTATGTTCAGTGCTTTGATGTATG
This sequence comes from Allobates femoralis, assembly GCA_033576535.1. Classification (NCBI taxonomy): domain Eukaryota; kingdom Metazoa; phylum Chordata; class Amphibia; order Anura; family Aromobatidae; genus Allobates; species Allobates femoralis. The sequence continues at coordinate 61,826,683 of JARQOC010000006.1, read as the reverse complement.
TCCAGTGCCATGTTGTGTGTCCAGTGCTCTGCACAGTATGTCCAGTGCTCTGCAGTGAGTCCAGTGCTCTGCAGAGTGTGTCTGTTGCTCTGCTGTGTGTGTCCAGTGCCCTGCAGAGTGTGTCCGGTGCTCTGCAGTGAGACCAGTGCTATTCAGTGTGTCCTGTGCTCTGCAGACTATGTCTGGTGCTCTGCAGAGTTTGTTCAGTGCTCTGCTATATGTCCAGTGCTATGCTGTGTATCCAGTGCTCTTCAGTGTGTCCAGTGCTCTGCAGTGTGGCCAGTGCTCTGCAGAGTGGGTCTGGTGATCTGCTGTGTTCCATGCTCTTTTGTGTGTGCCCTGTGCTCTGCAGAGTGTGTCCTGTGCTCTGTAGAGTATGTCTGGTGCTCTGTAGATTGTGTCTGGTGCTCTGCAGACTATGTCCAGTGCTCTGTAGAGTATGTCTGTGCTCTGGAGATTTGGTCTGGTGCTCTGCAGAGTATGTCCAGTGCCTTAAAGTGCATCCAGTGCTTCACAGATTATGTCCAGTGCACTGCAGAGTATGTCAAGTGTTCTGCAGAGTGTGTCAAGTACTCTGCACTGTGTCCAGTCCTCTGCAGATTATATCCAGTGTTTTGCAGATCATGTCTAGTGCGCAGTGCTCTGCAGATTGTGTGCCCACTGCTCTGCAGATCATGAAATGTGTTCAGTGCTCAGCTATTCTGCTGCAGATGTGTGCATGTGATGGGCAGGGGCAGCAGAGCTTTGCATCCCACACCACCAGGCCTGCTCTGTGCACTCACTGCTGCATTGTGCTCATCACAGGTGTAGACTGAATGACTCTGCTGCCACCGGTGAGCTCTGCTGTCTGTGCTCTGATGTCCAGTGTTCTTTCTTGTCACTGTGTTCTGCTGTCAGTGGGCTCTGCTGTCTGTGCTCTGCCATCTGGTGTTCTTTGCTGTCACTGTGTTCTGCTGTCAGTGGGCTCTGCTGTCTGTGCTTTGCCGTCCGGTGTGCTTTGCTATCACTGCAACAGAAAAATGGCTGTACCAACGGTGCATTTTTTTTTTGCTGCGGATAAGGTGTTCTTTTTGTTTTAATTTCTGTTCCAGACTTCCAAACTAATGTTTCTGCACAGAAAGGAAGGCAATGGGGAGACAGACACAGAGAGGGAAAAGAGTGCACATGAGAGAGAGACATCATACAGGGAAGTGATAGACGCAGGAGAGAGACAGCACACAGGGGGAGACAGGCACAGGTAGGGTTAGACACAGTACACAGGGGGAGACAGGCACAGAGAGGGCAACACAACGCACAGGGGAGACAGGCACAGAGAGGCGAGACAGCACACAAGGGGGAGAGAATCCATAAAGGGAGAGACAGACGCAGGGGAGGGAGACAGGCACAGGGCAGAGAGTCAAAGTGCACAGGGGAAGACAGGCTCAGAGAGGGATTATATTTGTGGGGATTGTATATATTCATTACAGTTCACAGTATGTATATGTACAGTGTACATGTGTATATGTGGAGCCCACTGGTACAGGGTACTCGGTACCAGACCGGGGTATCACGGGGGTATCACGGCGGTCTTGTCCAGACTGTGTTCCGAGCCCACAAGTAAAGGTTGGGGGTTATTTACAGGGGATAGAGTTGTGATGCCACCCGTGGTATGTGGTCAGGGTGATGTGACGGCTCTCCACGGGCAGAGCCTGGTCCCCGGGGCAGTAGTGATGATAACAGTTTGTGAGGGAGAGCGGAGCATGAGCACAAGGATTACACAGACTCACGGTTTTGCAGTTTTCCAGGTCTTTTATTGTCAATGGTAATACAGCTGAGTACTGTCCACAGAGTCTGTACAGGGGCCGGGTTACTCCCACCCTGACTGGGTCCTTTGGCTCCCTGTTCCTGCGCTGTGTGTGGCCCTGCTGCCGCTTTAGCTAAGCTGCCGGCCCTGTCTCCCTTCATGGGTACCAACTTGCTAGGCACCTTGAGTCTTGTCCTGTGTTCCTGACCCCGCCATGTTGCTTTGCTGTGGTACAGTGAAGATGTGGGATCTTCACTAATCCAATGTTCACTGTGATGTTTGTGTCAGGTACAATTTCGGATGCTGTATCCGTTCTGTGCGCTCCTCTGGGGTGAGTTTCAGGATAACTCGGTCTCCCAGGTGTGTTCCTCTGCTTCTCCTATCTCCGTTCCTCAAACACTGGCTTGGCCTGGAACTGGACAGTGGACCATGGTATGAACCTAACGCAGCTCTTTTACACCCAGGTCCTTCTTCCTCAGTCCTCCCAGGAACTGAACTGCGCACTTCCTCTCCACACCAGAATATATAGGGAAGCAGCTTTTGCTCCCCCTTCTGGCCTGGAGGAGCTAGTGTAGTGTTGTGGGTTGTGTAGGGAGTTAACCCTTTGTGGTGTTACTGTGGCACATGAACCCTGGGGTGCCACATTCCCCTTAGTAAAGAACAGTACTCCGGGACTGTAGAAAAACAAACAAATAACATAACAAAACAATTATTATATACAGATTCTTAAAAATAAAAATATATAAAAACCACTAAAACTCAAAAAGAGTCCAAAAAGTTCAAAACAAATCAGTCCTTCATGGAGTTTAGTCTATTGCCACCGGGGCTACTAAATATATATACAAGTAGTATTTATCACAACCAGTTACGTGGTAAGTATGGTTCAAAGTTAATAACGAAGAAAATGTTAAAGAAGTAGTTCATACAGGATAGTCTCTATACATACTGGGCTTTTTAACATTACAACAATATTAACAAGTTTCTAGAGGTGTCTTTGGTTTAAGTGCAGTAGGCTCACCGCATAAGAGGCCAAGTTCTAAGGCTGGCTTCACATTTGCGTTTGTGCCTGCATGCTGATGGCATGCAGACACAAACGCAGTGTAAAGCAGGGTCTTTTTTTGTGTCCGCAGCGGAGAATGTCCGCCTGCGGACACATCACTGTGCAGCCTGGGCAGCCAATCGGCGGCGTCCGGGGGCTGGCCGGAGGCGGAGATCAGCGGCGGAGATCTCCTCCTCCCCGCCGCCGTTAAGCTCTGGGACGTGTCAGCGGGGTTAAACAGCTGATTTGACAGCTGTTTGAATCTCCCGCGCCGACACCGAGAGGAGATGTCGGCGCGGGAAGATTCAAACAGCTGTCACATCAGGACCCATTGACGCCAATGCATTCTTTGTGCGTTGTAGATAAAACAAGCGCCCGTGAACGCACAAAAAATGCAACATGATGCATTCGGAGTGCGCTCAGAGGGTGCACAAATTATGCGCATCTGAACGCAAACGCAACCGAACGCAGCCAAACGCAGGCACAAGCGTTCCCATGTTAAACATGGGAACGCATGTGCGCAAGCGTTTGGCTGCGTTCGGTGCACTGCGCTCCGAACGCCAGTGTGAAGCCAGCCTTACTCTCTGTGGCTGCCACCTAACATGCTACTCTCACCCTTTTTGTACACTTACACACTAATGGGTTCTATTGAACTTTATAACAACATATTTATATTTTATATTTGATTCCCCACTTTATTTCTTGTACCTAGCCAGTATCTGACCCTGGGTACTACGCTGTGATCTGCGTAATGCTGTTGTAATGGGTGTACTTAGCCTAATAGTGTGGGTGGACATGTACCTATTTAAAGTATCCGTTACTACTGCGGATGAAGATCTGACCGTAGGACTGGCAAGCTCACTGGGACCAGGAATTGATTCTTCCTCTTCAGGCTCAACTTCCAGTTCTTCATGTCTTGGGACTTCTTGTGGATGGGTTCTGGTGTTGGTTCTACCATTGGAGGGAAAGAAATGATGGGATCTACAACTGCTCCGTAGTAATTTGGCCATGTTTTGGGGAAATCACCTAAAATGGTATGGAACACATCCTCTTTTTTCCTGACAGGTTGGACCTGTACAGGTAAGGTTACCTCTGATGTCTGCAGGGTTTCAGGAAAAGGTTTGAGAAGGTCTCTTGACACAAGTGCTGACGTCCTTCCTTCGTCCTTGCTGATTAGACACACTTTGGCATTGTCTTAATTTGATGGTAAGACTGTATATGAGGTGGTTTCCCACTGATTATCCAATTTGTTGGTGCATCTCTTTCTCTTGAGAACTTGCTCACCAGGTTGTAATGGGGTTGCTAGAGCATGTTGGTTAAAGGTTCTCTCTTGTCTTTCTCTAGCTTGCTGGAGACTTTTCTCTACACACACTTGTACTTGGCGATACTGCTGTTGACGTAGGGTATCCCAATTGGATTCTTCAACTTCTGCATCTGGTTTCAGAATTACCATATCTAAATCAAGTGCCAGCTTACTGGGCATTGCTCGCATAAGGTAGGCTGGGGTGCAGTTTGTAGAACTCACTGGGACATGGTTGTACAAGTCTACCATTTTTCTCTGGACATTGATTTCTCTCTGACTTTGGTAAGGTTTTCAACAGGTCAATCATAATATGGTTCATCTTTTCGCATAAGCCATTGGTTTGGGAGTGATAGGCTGTCGTGCGGATCTTCTTACAGCCATACATGTTGCAGAATTCCTGGAAAATCTCTGACTCGAAAGCTGGACCTTATTCTGCAAGGACTTGTTCTGGGTAGCAATGACGTCTGCAGAAATGTGTCTGAAATGCTCTTGCAGCTGTCTTCGCTGTCAGGTCCTTGACGGGTACCACCACTAAGAAGCGGGAGTAATGGTCCACGATGGTTAAGGCATAGACATAGCCTGACCGGCTTGGTGACAGCTTGACGTGGTCTAACGCAACTAACTCAAGTGGTTGCTTGGTTACTATGGACTGGAGTGGGGCTCTCTGACTCTGTTGATCCTTTCTCCTGAGGTTGCACGGGCCACACGCTCTACACCAATCTTCAATTGATTTTCTCATGCCAACCCAGTAGAATCTCTCTCTTAAGAGCACTTCCAACTTCTTCCATTCAAAATGACCTGCACCGTTGTGGTAGGCTTCTAAGACCATTTTGACGTCTCTCTTGGGTACGATAATCTGCCAAACTAACCTTGATATAGGAACAACTTGCTTCTTTCTTTCCAGAGTTGTTGGGTCTCAGCTGGAGCATTTTGATTAGGGTACGCACCTTGCTGTGTAAGCAGTTCTTTCACTAGCTTCACAGCAGGATCGCTATCCTGGGTGTCAACCCATCCATGATGCGCTAACGGGTTGAGATTTGCTTTCTGTTGTTTTTGGTAGATGCCGGGTTGATATCTGTTCTACCTTAAAACGGTGAAAGGCCGGTAGTTCAATTTCATCCAGCTCCTCTGGTTCCTCTTCCACGTCTTTCAGGTGTGGCATTCGGGATAAGGCATCTGCATTCCCGTTCTTGCGGCCTACCCTATATTTGATGACAAAATTGTAGTTAGACAGCTGGGCTATCCATCGCTGCTCCAATGCACCTAATTTTGCTGAGTCCAGGTGGGTCAATGAGTTGTTATCAGTGTAGATGGTACATTCTGCAGCTGCCAGGTAGTGCTTGAAACATTCGGTTACAGCCCAAACTACTGCCAGTAGTTCCAACTTGAAGGAACTGTAATTCTCAGATTTTCTTTCCATAGGCCGGAGTTTTCTGCTTGCAAAGGCAATAGCACTCTCTTTGCCTCCTTGCTTCTGTGACAGTACTGCTCCCAGTCCCACGTTACTGGCATCCGAGTACAGAATGAAGGGTTGATGGTAATCCGGATACGCCAGGATCTCCTCTCCTGTCAGCGCCCAATTTAGCTTTTTGAAGGACTCTTCCCTCTTGTCACTCCACTCTAAAGAGGGATTACGGGTTGAAGACCTTTTTGACTGTCCTACCAGGATGTCTTATAGGGGAGCTGCTAACTTTGTGAACACTCTGATAAATCTTCTATAATAGCCCACCAGTCCCAGAAATTGCCTCACTTCTTTCACATTAGTGAGTCTTGGCCAATCCCTTATCACTGGTGACACTGTTGGGGATTTATTCAAAATTGAAGGCATACTGAACCAGCATGGATAGCACAGCATCTTGCAGTGGCATGCTATTCCATCCGGTTTGCATTTAGTTGGACCATCATTTATTTTTCAACAGGACAATGACCCCAAACACACCACCAGGCTATGTAAGGGCTATTTGACCAAGAAGGAGAGTGATGGGATTTTACTCCAGATGACCTGGCCTCCATTCACCAGACCTGAACCCAATCGAGATGGTTTGGGGTGAGCTGGACAGCAGAGTAAAGGCAAAAGGGCCAACAAGTGCTAAGCATCTCTGAGAACTCCTTCAAGACTGTTGGAAGACCATTTTCGGTGACTACCTCTTGAAGCTCATCAAGAGAATGCCAAGAGTGTGCAAAGCAGTAATCAAAGCAAAAGGAGGCTACTTTGAAGAACCTAGAATATAAGACATATTTTCAGTTGTTTCACACTTTTTTGTTAAGTATATAATTCCACATGTGTTAATTCATAGTTTTGATGCCTTCAGTGTGAATCTACAATTTTCATAGTCATGAAAATAAAGAAAACTCTTTGCATGAGAAGATGTGTCCAAACATTTGGTCTGTACTGTATATATAAATATAAATATATGCAATTAGGCTGCGTTCACACATTTGCGTATTTTGCTGCGCTTTTTTGCGCTCGCTTTTTGCTGCGTTTTTCGGCCGCGCAAAAAAGCGCAACAAAATACGCAGGGCCTTTCACACACTGCGCTTTCTTTACCCCAGAAAGCGCAGGTGATGTCACAGAGGGGAGGACGAATCCCGCTTCCTCCTCCCCTCTGTGACAGCTGTGGCCGCCCATTAGACTTCACAGTGTATTACTATACACTGTGAAATCTAAATTAAACAAAAGCAAGTGTCTGAAAAATAAAAAAGAATGAATACTTCACCTGTCCGACGCCTTCTTCCGCTGTGCGATCTCCGGTTCCAAGTGAGATGTGTTCTGACAGGACCTGTGGTGACGTCAGAGGGGGCGTTCCCGGGGCGTTCCGAGCGCTGATTGGCTGCTCACGGTCATGTGATATGTATCACATGACCGCGAGTGCCCGGGAACGCCCCTCTGACGTCACCACAGGTCCTGTCAGAACACATCTCACTTGGAACCGGAGATCGCACAGCGGGAGAAAGCGTCGGACAGGTGAAGTATTCATTCTTTTTTATTTTTCAGACACTTGCTTTTGTTTAATTTAGATTTCACAGTGTATAGTAATACACTGTGAAGTCTAATGGGCGGCCACAGCTGTCACAGAGGGGAGAAGGAAGCAGGATTCTTCCTCCCCTCTGTGACATCCCAGGGAGAAAACGCAGGAGCAGCTGCGTAAAGAATTGACATATCAATTCTTTACGGAGCTGCGCTTTCTCCCTAAAAACGCACTGCGTATTTTTGCCCAATGTCTGCACTGCAAAGTGAATTTCACATTCACTTTGCTGGCAGACAAAAGGCACATTGCGTATTTTGAAAAGCACGCATAAAAAATACGCAATGTGTGAACGCAGCCTAAGTATGTGATAAAGTGGCCCACTGACACTCTTTTGACCGGGGCACACAGAAACCTGGAGCCGGCCCTGCCTGTACTGAGATAATCTTATATGTGTGTCCCTGCTATGTATTGTGTAATGGATGTGCCCGACTGTACAGGGACATGGTCAGATCATACCACATCTCCTGTGCTAAGATAATCTTATATATGTGTCCCTTCTATGTTCTTTGTATGACTTTTTGCAGTATAAATACAGAACTATCTGCATTCTATAGGAGGAAGTACCTCGCGTTACAGAACCTGCACAATGCCTAGCTTCCACCTACCAACAGCCGAGGTTACAGGATTTACAGGCTACAGCTGGGGCTAATACACAGACTATAAGTTCTTTCACCAATGAGACTCTATACTCCAAAATTGAAGCTCTGACTAAAAGTGTAGCTGAAATGGCCAAGGCAATGCAAAAGCTGCAAGGGTCGAAGCCGGTGGAGAAGATTGAATTGGCTTCCAGCAGCGATGACGTCCCATGGATGCGACCAAGAAGATACCCAGTGACAAGAGGACGACCCAAAGATCGCTATAACCCTGACGGGCAGCCCATCTGCTGCCATTGTGAAAAGCCAGTTCACTTTGCCAGGGAATGTACTTTAAATGAGAATCCTCTGGGGAAGCGGGCCGCCCCTCAGGCATAAGATCACCAGGCCCACCAAACTGGCATGACAAGTACGTGAAAGGACGCCCGGTCCTGCCTGTCGTACAGGATGAAATCCCCATGAACACTTTGCTGGACACTGGTTCACAGGTGACAAAAATCCTGTATATCCTTTATAAAAGTTACTGGGCAGACTCAGACATTTTGCGTAGCCCAGATAACGACTTTAATACAGTAGCTAGTAATGGTAAACCTGTGCCGCAGATGGAGCTCAAAGAAGTGACCATTAAGGTGTGACAGGTGGAGTTGAAAGACCAAGGGTTGGTTATTATTGATGTGGATCGGCATGAGCGTAATCCAATGATTATTTTGGGTACTAATGTCATAGAAAACTGTCTTGCAGAAATAATTGTAGTGTTACAGGAGATTGCCAAGACTGCCAACAGTGGACAGCAACGAGTCCTGCGGTGAGGGATAAAAGCACTGACGCTGAGACGGCAGGTAGAGTTGTTTGGAGGAAAAATTATGAGTGCAAGAGTAAGTGACCCGTTACCAATTGTAATACCCCCCAAGAGTGAAATGTTGGTCTGGTGTAGGACAGCAATAGGCCTTAGAGGGCAAGATTACCAAGCACTGGTCTTTTTATTCAGACAGTAGGCCCACTGTCCTGACAACCAGAGAGGTAGTTGAGGTAGACAGAGGAAGGGTACCGTACGCATTTTAAATTGTGGAGATGAGGAAGTTACCTTGCCAAAGTATGCTACCATTGCAAATTATACAATGTCGATAACAACTCCATCAAGACAGTAGAAACCTTGAACCCATCTGAACTGGCGGAGGGCAATGGCTCAGAGGGAAAGCTGGGTGATTGTTGTCAGAAATTTCATGTAGGCACCGATTCTACACCCTCCCATCAAAAGCAAGGAGTATACCGCGTAGTGAGAGAGTATGAACAAGTCTTCAGTAAACACCCGTTAGACTTTGGGCAGATAAAAGGGGTAGAAGATCACATACTCACAGGTGATCATCCACCATACAAGAAAGATATAGGCCTGTACCGCCAGCTCACTATCAGTGTGCCAAAGAAATGTTAAGGGAAATGAAGGAGGCTAAGGTAACAAAAGGTAGTTGTAGCCCATGGGCTGCTCCTCTAGTCTAGTCTAGTGTGTGGATTACAGGCAGATCAATCGCATTACACACAAGGATGCATACCCATTACCTAGAATTGAAGAATCACTAGCTGCATTAAGATCTGCTAACTACTTTTCCACCTTAGATCTTACTAGTGGGTATTGACAAGTTCCCGTGGCAGAGGCGGACTGAGAGAAGGCAGTGTTCACCATCCCGATGGGCCTCTCTGAGATCAGCTGTATGCTATTCGGACTCTGCAATGCACCGGGAACATTCCAGAGGCTGATGGAGTGCTGCCTGGGGTACAAGAAGTTCAAAATCATCTTATTGTACCTGGATGATGTCATAGTCTACTCTAAGACGTATGAAGAGCATCTGGAGCACTTAGCAGAAGAGTTTGAAGCCTTGTCCAGCTATGGAATGAAAGTGAAGCTATCCAAGTGTCACCTGCTGAAACCAAAGGTACAGTACCTCGGTCATATAGTGAGTTCCGAAGATGTGGCACCAGATCCTGAGAAAGTAACAGTCATTAGGGACTGGCCAAGACCCACCAGTGTAAAAGAGGTGAAACAGTTCCTGGGGCTGATAGGATACTACAGAAGATTCATCAAGGGTTCACGAAGATTTGCAATAAGAGGTTTGGCTCACTATCTGCAAAAACGGGTGCTCAGAAGAAAAAGATTAGTATAATATAGAATTATTTCTGGCACACCAAGGAAAAAATGGTAATCTCACACGTCTTTTTACTGATGGTGCTTTTATTCAAACAGATTTACAGTCTCTTAGTAACATAAAATGTTTTCAGCCCACACCGGGCTTTCTTCAGTAAAGATAATGAGTTTTCTTCAGAGACTAAATGTGGGTTAATAGGGACAGTTTTCATCCCCAAGATGTCAGCACCTTCTCGGTATGGAGTCCTGTGCAAAGTAACAGTTTTTCATGTATATGGATCACTACAGGTAGCTGCCAGCAAGGGCTTTGTATGGCAAAAATATTGTCCATGGGGTACCATGGATGGCTGTGAACAGCACCATGCCCACCCCAGAGGAACAGCACAAAGAACGGACATCGGAGAACAAGGCTGTGCCGGGTCTAACGTCTCAGCAGCCAATACCAGAAGGAGGGGGATTCCAAGTTCCTCAGCTACCCTGAGCCCGGAGACAAAGCAACATAGAGAGTTCAGGGACTGTCACCTAAGACGAGAAACAAGGAAAGGACTTGAGTTGCCTGCCATACTAGCCAGTGGCGTAACTTCAGGGTGAGGGGCCCCGATGCGAAATCTCCAATGGGGCCCCCAATAATTGTAAATCTTTAATAGTATTAGTCTTTTTCTATAGGCCAAAGGGACTTCTGGGGCCCCCCTAGGCTGCAGGGCCCGGGTGCGATCTCAACCCCTGCACCCATTGTAGTTACGCCCCTGATACTAGCACCTCGCAGTAGAGAGAGGGCTAGCAGCTTAGCTAAAGCAGCAGCAGGAGCCTACACACTGAGCGCAGCAAGGAGGCCTCCGAGGTGAAGACTACCCCGGGTTGCTCTCAGGCAAGGATCCCGTTAACAACAACTTGAATTGCAGATGCACCAGTAAAGGACTGATGAACTACAAAACTGTGAGTCTGTCTGTTGCTTTGCGCCCGCCATCCTGCATCCTACACCCTAACTACATCCACTGCCCCGGAGGCTCTGCAGCAGCGGTGGCAACCTATAGCCACATACCACAGGTGACATCACAAATAATTCCCTTAATCTTCGTCCCTTTCCCTACCAAGTCAGAAGTAATTCCCCTTTCAACTGAACCCAGGTCCACGGAAGCCAGGTCTCGACCCCTGTGAGCCCCCAGAGACATTATAGTCCGGTTCCGAGTACCCCACGTCCCTGGGGGTGCATCATTAGCAATCGAAGTAATGGTATTTGGGGTTGATGTTAGCTGTGACATGTCTAAAAACATGACTGGTATCAAGCACTGGTGATAGTAATGGAGAGGTGTTTATCAGACACCTCCATTACTAACCCAGTAGGTTAAAACAAAAAAAAAACACACAAGTTTGATTAGGCACGTATCAAACCTACTGTTAAGCCTGTAATTTCTCTGAAAAGATATGTATGAGATCCTGAAGTCTCCTGGGACTGTATCCAATCCCTTTTAGACTTTTTAATGCAAACACAGTCTTAATAATGTTAAAATGACTGTAAAATATATGACAAGAAAACCAGAGCACCAAAGGTAACCAACAGCCTGCACTGCACATGCTAATACACCCTCTAATGGCTGCTGCATTCCCTACCTATGCTTTTATACAGATGATCATATTCCCTCCTAATTGATTGTCTACATCATATGTGACAACTGCAAGGCATTATGGGAAAGCCTGCTTGGTTGCATCTGAGCTCATGTGAGTATTTTCTGGCTGATGTAATCTTTTGTAATGTGTAAAATGTGATGGAGAGATGATATATAAATAGATATGATTAGATAGATAGAAAAAACTGCACAGCACTCAAAGACATAGTGTGAACTGATGCCAGCAGGGACGCTGGATCAAACAACCAGAAAAAATTTCTCTGCAGCACTCAGCTCCTACCAATAATTCACACATGCTAACAAACTGTATATGTGGAAAAAATTTAAAAACTTACGTTTTTTTTTTAAAAACTCAATATTCTTATATTTTTTTATTTTCTGAGGTTCTTGGTTCATACATTGGCCAATGTCTGTCATCAACCACGACACGGTGACCCCAGGTCGGATGAGTCCTAAGCTGACATCCCTGTCCTCCTTGTCCTTCCTGTCCCACTTTTAAGTGGATGGACAGCATCTCAATCTCAGACCACCTGTGGGCGATGAGGGTGCTAAGTGCAGACATGGAGCCAGCAACTCCACATATTAGACAAAAAAACAGAAAAAACTGCACAGCACTCAAAGACATAGTGTGAACTGGTGCCAGCAGGGACGCTGGATCAAACAAGGAGGACAGGGATGTCACTTTAGGACTCATCAGACCTGGGGTCACCGTGTTGTGGTTGATGAGCAAACAGATATTGGCCAATGTGCGTACCAAGAACCTCAGAAAATAAAAAAATAAGAATATTGAGTTTTTTGAAAAAAACGTACGTTTTTAAATTTTTTCCTCATATATCGCTTGTTAGCATGTGTGCATTATTGGTAGTAGCTGAGTGCTGCAGAGAACTTTTTTCTGGTAGATAGATAGATAGATAGATAGTAGATAGATAGATAGATAGATAACTAGAAAAGAAAAATTCTCTGCAGCACTCAGCTACTACCAATAATGCACACATGCTAACAAGCTATATATATGAGGAAAAAATTAAAAAACTTACGTTTTTTTAAAAAAACTCAAAATTCTAATTTTTTTATTTTTTTGGGGTTCTTGGTACATACATTGGCCAATGTCCTGTTTGCTCATCAACCGCAACAAGGCGATCCCAGGTCTGATGAGTCCTAGCTTTGACATCTCTGTCCTCCTTTTCCTCCCGTCCCACTCTCAAGTGGGTGGACACTATCTCAACCTCAGACCACCTGTGGGTGATGAGGGTGCAAATTGCAGACATGGAGCCAGAAACTCCATATGTTATACACGTTATACCCACAGGTGGTCTGAAGTTGAGATGGTGTCCACCCACTTGAAAGTGGGACAGGGGTTTCAATCACACCCAAACCCTGGATCCTACAGGTCCCAAAAATACCCCTTGACCTATATGTAAAAAACAATGTTATTAAAGGCTCACGATAAAGGAGGAAGTCTTTACATTGGGGCCCATGAGCTTCAACTTAGGCCACTAACCAGATGAACTCTTCATTACTTTTTTTTTTGGCTCAACATATCCCAAGATGATTACTGTGAATTAATCAGCTTTGAGAATAAAACATTAATTTGCATACCCTAATAGGAGATGTTTACGCTCTATGTGTCTGTATGCTGCTACACAATGGTTGTGATGTCAATTGCTGTCATTTGTAAAGTTTGCTGACATGTCATAAGTTAGGGTTAAAATTGTAGCATTGGAATTTGGATGTAAGGGTGCACAACGTTTCAACTGACAGTGAAGTAATGCTTTAATTGTCTTGTAGAGGTGTGGCACCCCAGAGTCATAGTGCCACAGTGTCACCATTGTTAGGTGTCACCAGAGAGCAGTGGGGGTATTCCACTCAGGTAACTCGCAAACAACACCAACACCTCCCAGACAGAAGGGGGAGACCAAGCCTGCCTTCAGGGTGAGTATATATTCTGGCCTGGGAGGAAGCGAGTTTAGTTCAGCTCCAGGGAGGGCTGTGAAGAGGACAGGTTCTGTGCAAACTAAGAACCAGACCTGGGTGTAAACGGCTGTGCCAGCCTCATCCCGAGGTCCACTGCTGAACACCAGGCCTAAGGCTAGGGTCTGAGGAAAGAGGAGAGAAAGAAACCTACCGGGAGCTGCATCACCCTGTGCTTCCTTACCAAGAGAGGAACAACGCAAGAACGGACACCGTTCAACACCGGAGAGTGGTGGACTCCAAATTCTCCAGCTACACGGTACCAGGGACACAGTAACGTATAGAATCCAGTAACACTGACTTCCCAGGGTGGGGTAGAGAAGTGAAGGACTGGAGTTGCCTGTTATACTGGTAGACGCAGACAGAGACAGGGCCGGCAGCCTAGCTTAAGCAATTGCAGGGGCGGCAACACAAGTGCAGTAAGGAGGTCAACATGACCCAGCCGGGTGAGAATTACCTCAAACCGCTCTCCAGACTCCGTGGACAGTTTATAACATCTCTGTTAACTCCAGTAAAGAGACTGAGAAAACACATATCAGTGAGTCTGCCTGTTGATTACGCCTGTCCCCTGAGCTCTATAATGGAACCTTATACCTGAAGAGCCGCCGACTACCAGTACTGTGGAGAGCTGCAGCAAAGTAAGTGACTGTGTGAATCACGATCCCTCACAAAGCCCCATCCAATACCACTATCACTCCTGCCCTGGGGACCCTCATCCCTACCTGAGGAGGGCTTACCATCCACGCTGCCCCAAGTCACGTCCCCAGCAGGCATACGCAGTGGTGGTTCTATTAACCACTTACCCCGGGTGGCGTCACAAACAAATCCCTTGTAAATAACCCCTTTTTGGACTGATCCCAGGCCATGGGATCGGGTCACGACTACCGTGATACCCCAGAGAGACAGCACCGGCCCGGCTCCTGAGTACCCCATAGCCTGGGGGCGTATCAGAGGCGCTGCAGGGAAATTGAACACTTGCTGCCAGGTTTCCTCACAGATTACAGCTAATAGCTGGGGCCTAAGCAGCGGGACACCTTTTGATTAGCAAATCCTTGGGGAACGGTTTAACCAAAAGGGATTATTTTAAGTGCTCGACTTCTTTCATTTAGTGTTATCACGGTGCAGCAAGCGTATACACTCCATTTCTATATAAACCCTTTTTAAAATATTATTATAAGTCAATCATATTTGTAATGTTCTTAAGTCTAATCCTCTCCGCTTTCCCCCTCTGAGGAATCAGTGAACACGTCAATGTCATACACTATCGACACACTAATCTATTTTACTTCTGAATCTCTACATGATAATATGTGGTTTTGATTATATGCTATCTGTGTGTATTGCTGTCTGCCATCAATCAATGCATGTCTTCAATGAAAGGAGCTAAATCTCAGTCATGAAGATGAATAATACATATGGAATTTCAAAGAGAAATTGATGGATTTCAATTTTTATTTCATAATATGGAATACAAATCACTGTAATTAATGAGGTAGTGTCCTACAAAACATTTGATTAAGTAAAGTGCCGCACTGCCAACACTGCCACTGACCATATAGAGTAGTCATTAGGGGTTGGTAGAAAAGGAATAAACACTATACATTGTAGTAAGGCTAGGGTCACATTTGCGTTAGCAAATGCTGATCCTGATCCTGTTTTGAGCTGTCAAAAAGCTCAAAACCGGATCAGAATCCGCAGCCATAGGAGCCCATTATAAAACAGGATTGCACTACATGCAATCCGGTACCGGCATCCGGTTTCGTTGTCCTGCGGTAAAAATCATGCAGGCAACGGTTTTCGCAAAGTTTTCCCATCCGGATTCCAATTTTGAAACGTAAACCGCAAATGTGAATGGAGCCGGGTTGTGGCACCCGGATCGTAAACAACAGCACACATCAGGGACAAAATCAGATTGTCCCGGATTGTGTCAGATCTGGCGCAATCCGGCACACAATAACATAGGAGTCAATGAGCGCCGGTTTGAGCCAGATTCAGGTGAATCCGGGAGAATCTGATTTTAGCGAATTAATTTCCCGCCTCAAAACCCATGCAGGAAAACCGGGGAAGATCCGCATCGCCATCCAGAATCAACATTAAGGTGCAATCCGGATATCGCATGCGGATTTAGGAACACATAAGAATTGTTTTAAAAAATAATAACTGAAAGGAGAATAGTATTCTATTATATCTTAAGTGTATCAAACAATGTAAAAGTACAGATGGCTATAAAGTGCATCAGTGCTGAGTCGGCTGACAGTCAGTGTCGGGGCGCATTTACAGCTGTCACTCACTATGTGGGCAGTCAACCATCAGTCAGTTCCAGGGCTCGGTTACAGCTGCCACTTACTATGGGGTTAGTTGGCCGTTAGTCATTGCCAGTGCTCGGTTACAGCTGCCACTCACTATCGGGTTAATCGGCTGTCAGTCAGTGCCAGGGCTCTGTTACAGCTACCACTCACTGTGGGGTAAGTCGGCTGTCAATCAGTGCCAGGGTTCGGTTACAGCTGTCACTCACTATGTGGTCAGTCAACCGTCAGTCAGTTCCGGGATGAAGCTGATTTTAAGCCGATGTCATTTCCCGGCCTCAGTACCAGCAGGAAAACTATGGGGAAGTCCGCATCAGGCCCACTCGGACAGTCAACATTAAGGTGATCCGGATATCGCATGCGGACTTGGATACACTGAATTGGGTTTTAACGTAGTAACTGCAGGAGAATGGTTACTATCCATATCTATAAGTGTATCAACAATGTCAAGTCAGATGCTATAAAGTGCATCATGCTGAGTCGGTCAGTCAAGTCAGTGTTCGGGCGCAGTTTACAGCTGTCCACTCACTATGGGAGTAACCTCAGTCAGTTCCAGGGCTCGGTTACAGCTGCCACTTACTATGGGGTTAAGTTGGCCGTTAGTCATTGCCAGTGCTCGGTTACAGCTGCCACTCACTATCGGGTTAATCGGCTGTCAGTCAGTGCCAGGGCTCGGTTACAGCTGCCACTACTATGGGGTAAGTTGGTCGTCAGTCAGTGCCAGGGTTCGGTTACAGCTGCCACTCACTATGGGGTAGTCAGCCTGTCAGTCAGTGCCAGAGCTCGGTTACAGCTGCCATTCATATGGGCAAGTCACCGTCAGTCAGTTCCAGTGCTCGGTTACAGCTGCCACTCACTATCGGGTTAAGTCGGTGTCAGTCAGTGCCAGGGCTTGTTACAGCTGCCACTTACTATGGGGTAAAATTGGCGTCAGTCAGTGCCAGGCTGGTTACAGCTGCCACTCACTATCAGGTTAGTCGGCTGTCAATCAGTGCCAGGGCTCGCTTACAGCTGCCCCTTTATATGGTGGTAGTAGTCGTCAGTCAGTCAGGGCTGGGTTACAGCTGCCACTCACTATCGGGTTAAGTCGGCTCGTCAGTCAGTGCCAGAGCTTGGCTTACAGCTGTCACTCATATGTGGGTAATCGGCTGTCAGTCAGTTTCCAGGCTCGGTTACAGCTGCCACTCACTATGGGGTTAGTCGGCTGTCAGTCAGTGCCAGGGCTGGTTACAGCTGCCACTTACTATGGGGTAATCGGCCTGTCAGTCAGTGCCAGTGCTGGTTACAGCTGCCACTACTATCGGGTATTTGGCCCGTCAGTCAGTGCTAGGGCTCGTTTACAGCTGTCACTCACTATGGGGTTAGTTGGCTATTCAGTCAGTGCCAGGGCTTGGTTACAGCTACCACTCACTGTGAGGGAAGTCACCATCAGTCAGTGCCAGGGCTCAGTTACAGCTGCCAATCACTATGGGTTAGTTGGCTATCAATCAGTGTCGGGGCTTGGTTACAGCTACCACTCAATATGCCTATGGGGTGACTGAAATCATCACTGCTGCGAGTCTACTTATTATTATTATTTTTATTATTATTATTAATTATTATTATTCATTATTATAGCACCATTTATCCCATGGCGCTTTACATGTGAAAAGGGTGATACATAGACAAGTACAATAAACATGAGCAATATAAGGCATACACAAGTACAGAAGGAGAGAGGACCCTGCCCACAAGGGCTCACAGTCTACACGGGATGGGTGAGGATACACTGGGAGAGGATGGGGCTGGTCGTATGGCGGTTCAGTAGACTGAGGATCATTGCTGGTTTTAGGCTTGTCAAAAGAGGTCTGTGAAAGCCAGAGGCTGTCGGGAAGGGTAAAGTTTAGAAATGAGCAGACCCGTGGAAGTTCAGGTTCAGTGGGTTTAGCTGGACATTAGATAAAGTTTAGATAAAAAATTGGGCGGTGTTTGTTGGAGCAACATTTTTTCTAGCTAGCACCTAACACAGAGGTGTTGCTGGTCATCATCTATTGTAAATATAGTTATATTTTTGGACATAACAGAAGCAGATATTATAAGGGGGCTTACTGTTACATACTGAATGAAGCAGGCTACATGGCTTAAAGTGTGATATAACATCTTAGAAGGGAGTGGGGAATAGCAAAGGGCAGCTTCAGAGTCACACTAAATTACAGGTAGGATGAGGATATGGCTCAACATTGTGCATCTCATTTTTATAGTTTATCAAGGCAGGGTAAATTGAAGAATTTTTAATCTCCCCAGGTTTTGGTGTTTTAGTCTTTATTGATTGAGCAAAATTGTTCTTTTAATTTATGCCTTTTTAAAGTCTGTTTTACATGTGTATAAAAGTATAGTAAATTATAGTAAGTGAGGGTAACCAATAGCCTGTGCTCAGACCTTCTATTCCTACCCTGCAAAAGCCTTAAAATAGTGCTACCTGGCCGGCAATCATCTGTGTTACTGGCTGTGATTGTGTCCTCTGATTGGCTGTGCCAAACTATGTACTGTTATACTTGCAAGACTTTATGGGGAAGGCTGTGCACCTGCACCTGATGTTATTAGTCTGCTCTCTGAGGTTTCAGTGTGTGAAGTAGGCTGATGAAAAGACTTGAAGGTGGGTTTACACGTTGCAATATCGTTCCGATATCGCAATTCAATGGCGCGGGAGCGCGCATTTAGTGCACGTTTCTCCCGCATCGCATCGGAGGTTTACACGTTGCGGTTTCTGGATCCAACGTCCGTACGATGTCTACGCCCCCCAACCCAGGAACGACCATTTAACATGGGAGTGAATGGGTGACGTTGAACTTCACATCGGAGTTGGGCTGTCACACAGCACGATCCGGCTCCAATCTCCCTTCAAAATCGGAGCATTGAATAGCACGCGCATTAAGTCCCCGATATCGCATTGACATCGTTCCTGCATCGTATTGGACGTTCACACCATACAACGCAGGAACGATATCGGCTCCAACGATCGAACCACGTGACTTTTCATTGAAATTGGACACTGATATCGCAACGTGTAAACCCACCTTTAGGGTCTGTAAAGATTGCGATTTGTTACCATCTTTTCTGTTCACCATTAAAAGGTATCAACCACTCTCAGATTTTAATATTTTTCTGAAGTTCTCCAGGAATTTTTTTCATGAGCCTCACAACATGAAGCACAAAATGTTTAAATTCGCAGGAATCTCCAAATTTGAGATTTGACTCAAAGTTGATCTTAGGGCCACGTCACACACACAGATATCTGTGCAGATATTGTTCACAGATCTCTGGTTGCAGTGAAATCATGGACACATAGTTCCATTCTGTGGCTGTATATAAATGGATTAATGTGTCCATAATTTCACTGCAACCAGAGATCTGTGAATAATATCTGCACAAATATCTGTGTGTGTGACGTGGGCCATACGAGGATCAATCTGCTTATCTCTCAAGGCCACTTCACACACAGATATCTGAGTCCAATATCTGAACAGATCTCTGGTTGCAGTGAAATCATGGATACATTGCTCCATGTTGTACACAGCCACAAAATGGAACAATGTGTCCATGATTTCACTGCAACCAGAGATCTGTTCAGATATTGGACTCAGATATCTGTGTGTGTGAAGTGGCCTTAAGGCGGCCGTCACACGCAAAGATTTCTTGCCCGATATCGTTTAAGCGATCTCCTTTTTGATCGCTTAAGCGATATCGGGCAAGAAATCGTTGCATGTAATCAAGCGATTTACGATTTGAAATCGCTTGATCGTGACATCGCTGATCTGAGCTCCGGTTCTCAGATCTAGCGATGAGCGATTTGACTATCTGTCTCATCGTGGTGTATAACACCACGATGAGCGATTTCCCAGCGCAGAGTCTATGCTGGGAGATGGTAACTATGGTACACGTCGGGTAACTAAGCGACGCGCGGCGCCTAGTTACCCGATGTGTACCATAGTTACCAGCGAGATCGCGGCTCCACATCGCTGGTGAGTCTGTCTGTGTGACATCTCACCAGCGATGTGAGTGATATTGTAAGCGATTGTGCGTGCACGTGATCGCTTACAATATCGCTAGAGATATCTCAGCGTGTGACGGCCGCCTTAGAATGACAATTAAAAAAAATCTGTCCCTTTTGAAACGTGTTAAAATTAGGAATTCTCAACTCAGGGTACCTTTACACGTCGCAACATTGCATGCAATTTCACTTGCAACTTACTGGTTGCAGTGAAATCATGGACACATTGTTCTATTTTGTGACCGTGAACAAATTGAACAATGTGTCCATGATTTCACTGCAACCAGTAATGGCCGCTTTACACGTCCCAACATCGTTTCGATATTGGATACAACGGCACGGGAGCGCGCACGTTTTTGGCAGAAATCCAAGATCGGATAGGAGTTGTCACACAGGGAGATATCGGCAGGCAACACAACTGCGATGTCTACGCCCCCTTGTACGCGCGAAGCGGGGAACAACCATTTAACATGGGAGAGAATGGGGGAAGTTGTGCTCCAAATCGTTGTTGGGCTGTCACACAGCACGATCCTGCCAGATTGTCCATCCAATATCGGGCAGTTGGACAGGCTGCTCATTTCTCCTCCGATATCGTTTTGGCATCGTTCCTGCATCGAATTGCACATTTACACCACACAACGCACGAACGATATCGGCGCCAACACACAAACCACGTGACTTTTTATCGAAGTTGGACGACGATATCGGGACGTGTAAAGTGGCCATAAGTTGCAAGTGAAATTGCATGCAATGTTGCGACATGTAAAGGTACCCTCAGGTGCGAAACAACATGTGAAAATGTACTCATTTCATTATTTAATTCTGAAAATGTAAGCCAAATGTGCAGGAACAACCTGTAAAAATTAGGCACATGAATAAGTCAATAACTTTTAGAACCACTTTAAAGAGGTTGTCCAGTCTTAAGCCCCCGTCACTCTAAGCGAGATCGCTAGCGATATCGCTGCTGAGTCGCAAGTTTTGTGATGCAACAATGACCTCAGCAGCGACCTCGCTATGTGTGACACGTAGCAGTGATCAGGCCCCCGCTGTGAGATCGCTGATCGTTACAAACCGTTCTGGACCATTTTTTGGTAGTTGCGCTCCTGCTGGGCAGCATGCATCGCTGTGTTTGACAGGGACAACGGCCAATGATCTCAATACTACGCCCGAGAGTGACAGAGTCCCAATGACTGCTGTATCATTTCTGCGTCGCTGATGAGATCTGACTGTTTGACATTTCACCAGCGATCACAAAGCGACGTACAAGCCATCCCTACCAGGTCGTATCATTGAATCGCTGGTGCATCGCCAAGTGTGACGGTACCCTAACATGATAATTCTGCAGTCACTCTGTGTGATCTCTCTATTTTGACTTAAGACTTATCAATCTTCAAAGCACCCGCATTGTGCGCTGCAAAGATTTGCTGGTTTCTACACCAGAATTATGCGGTATACGTGTCCTTGGCAGCAACACGACTGGTGGGCACATTTACACTCAATACAAGTGTTTGGAGTAAGGCTATGGCCATACCCACTTGTCATACGCTCCAGATCCATACACTTGTATGGAGTGAGGCTGTGCCCACTAGTTGTGTTCTTGCCAGGTATATGTATACCGCATAATTGCGGTCCACTTCCGGTTTAGAAACTGCAAATCCTCTAAGCGAACAGTACAGGTACTGGGAGGATTCATAAGTCAGTAGTCACATAGCGAGACTGCAGAATTATTATATTAGACCCCTTTAAGCTGCAGTAAGTTAAAATATTTGTTTTCACTATGAGTGTATGCAAGTCTCACATCGTTCTGGAGGATATTTTGTACACTTCTTTCATGTTGCTTAAGTTAATTATGTTTCTGGAGTATTCATTTATACAAAGCTCTCTTAGGGCCCCGTTACACGGGGCGACATCGTCGCCCATAACAGAGGTGACGTGGGGGCGTGGCCTATCACCGGCGTCATTGCCCCTACATTGCCTCATGTAAAGGGGCGATGTCGCCGGTGCCTGGAGGTCGCCTGGTTTCAGAGCAGTGCCCTGAAACCAGGCGACCATCATGGGGCGATGTTTATACATTATACATCGCCATATACTACAGGATTATCTCTTATTAGATAGTTTTATTGTGTTTTAAAATTGTCCAGTGTGGACCGTGTTACAGTGTTAGTGCTTGACATACAAATAAACCCTCCCCCACACCCGAGAACACACAAATTCAATTGTATTGAAGGAGAAATGGTGATTCTATGTGTCACCTAAACAGTGCTGAGGTCCCATATAATACCTATCGGTTTGTCTGGATGTGTGAGCTCCAGGCTTAAGCCATATAGGTATTAGTCTGTCTGTCACTTTTCAGTCACTGTTTAATACATTACAGCCGGAGTCCTTATACGTATTTTTCTGTCAGGTCTCCTAAGTCATGTAATCTGTAATCATACATTTCACATCCAACTAATACAATGATGATGTATATATATATGTGGCCATGAGTTATGGTCCTATTCCTGCCCGACGCGTTTCGCCTTTCTTATAGTATAAAGGCTCTTCAGGGGCTCATGCATCAAGATATTTGATATAGAAATACATCAGATGATGGTTGGGCTCCTTATGATACTCAGGTAGCCCAATTTGTGAGATCTGGTCCCAGGTTGATTTCCTTATCTCAGATGAAGATTATAAAGATCCTATATGTGTATATGGGAACCTCACGTCCACAGGGATTTCTTTCTGAAAATATATGAAAGAGCCATGGTTGTCATAATGAGAGATACCCCCACTAATAGTTTAGGTTAGGTATTTTTTGTCCTAAGACCCTCCACCATTAAGAAGAAGTGAATGTATTCAACTATCCATATTCACCACTGTGTTGGTGTATGAGATATACAACAGTGGGTATTGGTTGAAATACCTATGATGTCACACAGTTCACTTTTCCAGGACCAGATAGTCACTTTGGCTCTTGTTGTGTTTTATACAAGTAGCTCTACAAAGAGGGAGGAATGGAAGAGGGTTTTTTCACATATATATATATATATATATGTATATACATATATACGTGTATATATATAAGTGGAGATATAAGACAACCGTGTGGGAATAAACAGGGGAAAGAGAAGGAGGAATTCATTAGCCTTATGTATGTTTTTAGATTAATAAAACATACCCTCCAGATGTTTCAAGGTTCCCCTATCTTCCGGACCCCTAAAGTTGTAAATTCTGTGGTCCTGAAATGCATATACATACGTATAGTATATTTTCATACATGTTAAGTTAGATTCTAGTTAGTAAATTAGAATAGGAGTACCTTGTCTGGATATTGTGTCCTCTATTAGATGTAGACAGTCTCACTATTAGATGTTGTGAGAACAATTGTCTCCTGTGTCCTTCTATGTGTTGTAATCACTTAGATACCACCTCTGTGGACAACACATAGATAACCTGTTATTTTACTCATATAGATTTTCTAACCTTTGTTCCGTCCTCCCATGTTTCCAATTACCTCTCCTGTGGGGAAACACAGCCTGGTGTTCAGCCTTAGATAAGCGTCTGTTGCGCGGTCAGCATCTCCACCCTTAGTGTTAGATGTGAACCGCCGCGCGTCTGCAGGGTTAATATAGTACCGCCCCACTCGCAGTCTGTGTGTCCCCTCCCAGCGTTCAATGGACATGTGCGTAGCGCGTGCGTTCCAGCTGGAACGCACGATTCTCTATTGCGCGTGCGCCCGCCTCCCTCCTTAGCAACGCGTCTCTCCTCCAGCTCCGTGTGTGTCACAAGGTGGGCGGGAGCCAGTAACGCGCACGCGCACATGTCCTCTACCCCATGTAAACACTGCAATATTTCCCTTAGTGATCCGGGGAGTGTTTTAGGTGGGTGGTGTTCACCAGCAATTGAGGTAGTAGTTATTAGGGGTATTAATTTCGTGATTAAATCCCACATACAATAGATCTGGAGGTTTTTAAGGAACAGAGGCATATTTCAACAGTTATCACTAACATTATATATAGCGGACACATATTCCAGACTAAGGGACTTTTTGTCATGTATCTGGATCATATTTTTCATCTAGATATTGGATCTTCTTGCCCACCTGGTGACCTCATTATGAGAGTGGTTTACTTTTATTATATAGATAAATAGCATGGTATAGTAATCATGCGCATATACATATTACCTCCTTAACATCCTTTTGGATCAATGAGGAGGGGCTGGTTTCAATTTGGGTACTCTTAGGGATTCTTTTTGGACTTTGCCTTATATTTTGGATTGGATTTGAGGGGTGAAAAGCATTTCCATCTACAAAGTACAACATAATGATCCGACCCAGATCTCAGTGACTTGATTACCCCCTTCCCAGCCATAACATACAGGAGAGGCAGGAATTTGAGAGACCAACTCGTGCATAGTATGTATAACCCACCTAAAATTAAAAACACCTGGCTAACTAACAGACAAACGGGTACGTTCAGATGTGGCAGATGTGTGAATTGCAAGCATATATGCACAGATAAAGAATTTATAAGTAGAAATACCGGGAGAACATACAAAATACGCCACTTCGCGAATTGTAACACAGTAGGGGTGGTTTACCTGTGTAAATGCACCTGTGGCATGGAGTACGTAGGAAAAACAAAAAGGGAATTTAAAAAACGCATAGGTGAACATATGGGAGACATTAGGAAAAACAAGGATACACCAATAGCGAGACATGTGAGAAGCGAACATGAGGGGGATGTAACCTCAATCTCATTCCTGGGAATTGAGGTAGTTACACCATCCAAACGGGGGGGGGATTGGGATAAAATAATCCTCCAAAAAGAAGCGAGATGGATCCATAGACTGAAAACGGTAGCCCCTTGGGGACTAAATGAGATCCAAACTTACACGTGCTTCATTTAAAATAACCCCCCTCTGTTGTCTCCCACTAGAGACCCTTTCAAAACGAAAATGTAAATATAAATATGATACCCCAAAAATCTCTCCCCTGCGTACCCTGTAAGATAGTAAACAAATAGACCATTATGTTGTACTTTGTAGATGGAAATGCTTTTCACCCCTCAAATCCAATCCAAAATATAAGGCAAAGTCCAAAAAGAATCCCTAAGAGTACCCAAATTGAAACCAGCCCCTCCTCATTGATCCAAAAGGATGTTAAGGAGGTAATATGTATATGCGCATGATTACTATACCATGCTATTTATCTATATAATAAAAGTAAACCACTCTCATAATGAGGTCACCAGGTGGGCAAGAAGATCCAATATCTAGATGAAAAATATGATCCAGATACATGACAAAAAGTCCCTTAGTCTGGAATATGTGTCCGCTATATATAATGTTAGTGATAACTGTTGAAATATGCCTCTGTTCCTTAAAAACCTCCAGATCTATTGTATGTGGGATTTAATCTCGAAATTAATACCCCTAATAACTACTACCTCAATTGCTGGTGAACACCACCCACCTAAAACACTCCCCGGATCACTAAGGGAAATATTGCA
The DNA here is from genome assembly GCA_033576535.1 of Allobates femoralis. Classification (NCBI taxonomy): domain Eukaryota; kingdom Metazoa; phylum Chordata; class Amphibia; order Anura; family Aromobatidae; genus Allobates; species Allobates femoralis. The sequence continues at coordinate 61,801,366 of JARQOC010000006.1, read as the reverse complement.
GTGTTTACATGGGGTAGAGGACATGTGCGCGTGCGCGTTACTGGCTCCCGCCCACCTTGTGACACACACGGAGCTGGAGGAGAGACGCGTTGCTAAGGAGGGAGGCGGGCGCACGCGCAATAGAGAATCGTGCGTTCCAGCTGGAACGCACGCGCTACGCACATGTCCATTGAACGCTGGGAGGGGACACACAGACTGCGAGTGGGGCGGTACTATATTAACCCTGCAGACGCGCGGCGGTTCACATCTAACACTAAGGGTGGAGATGCTGACCGCGCAACAGACGCTTATCTAAGGCTGAACACCAGGCTGTGTTTCCCCACAGGAGAGGTAATTGGAAACATGGGAGGACGGAACAAAGGTTAGAAAATCTATATGAGTAAAATAACAGGTTATCTATGTGTTGTCCACAGAGGTGGTATCTAAGTGATTACAACACATAGAAGGACACAGGAGACAATTGTTCTCACAACATCTAATAGTGAGACTGTCTACATCTAATAGAGGACACAATATCCAGACAAGGTACTCCTATTCTAATTTACTAACTAGAATCTAACTTAACATGTATGAAAATATACTATACGTATGTATATGCATTTCAGGACCACAGAATTTACAACTTTAGGGGTCCGGAAGATAGGGGAACCTTGAAACATCTGGAGGGTATGTTTTATTAATCTAAAAACATACATAAGGCTAATGAATTCCTCCTTCTCTTTCCCCTGTTTATTCCCACACGGTTGTCTTATATCTCCACTTATATATATACACGTATATATGTATATACATATATATATATATATATGTGAAAAAACCCTCTTCCATTCCTCCCTCTTTGTAGAGCTACTTGTATAAAACACAACAAGAGCCAAAGTGACTATCTGGTCCTGGAAAAGTGAACTGTGTGACATCATAGGTATTTCAACCAATACCCACTGTTGTATATCTCATACACCAACACAGTGGTGAATATGGATAGTTGAATACATTCACTTCTTCTTAATGGTGGAGGGTCTTAGGACAAAAAATACCTAACCTAAACTATTAGTGGGGGTATCTCTCATTATGACAACCATGGCTCTTTCATATATTTTCAGAAAGAAATCCCTGTGGATGTGAGGTTCCCATATACACATATAGGATCTTTATAATCTTCATCTGAGATAAGGAAATCAACCTGGACCAGATCTCACAAATTGGGCTACCTGAGTATCATAAGGAGCCCAACCATCATCTGATGTATTTCTATATCAAATATCTTGATGCATGAGCCCCTGAAGAGCCTTTATACTATAAGAAAGGCGAAACGCGTCGGGCAGGAATAGGACCATAACTCATGGCCACATATATATATACATCATCATTGTATTAGTTGGATGTGAAATGTATGATTACAGATTACATGACTTAGGAGACCTGACAGAAAAATACGTATAAGGACTCCGGCTGTAATGTATTAAACAGTGACTGAAAAGTGACAGACAGACTAATACCTATATGGCTTAAGCCTGGAGCTCACACATCCAGACAAACCGATAGGTATTATATGGGACCTCAGCACTGTTTAGGTGACACATAGAATCACCATTTCTCCTTCAATACAATTGAATTTGTGTGTTCTCGGGTGTGGGGGAGGGTTTATTTGTATGTCAAGCACTAACACTGTAACACGGTCCACACTGGACAATTTTAAAACACAATAAAACTATCTAATAAGAGATAATCCTGTAGTATATGGTTATAACAGAATTGGATATCTAGAACCCCTGTAAATCGGTGATACTAATAAAATAACCTTAGATGGCTGGATTTCTATCTGGTCCAATAAATAGGGAACAGTGGGCACTTGATGCCCAGGACGCCTTTTCGGAACCAACAGGTGGTACAGGAGGGGTGGCATGTACAAATATAAAGACAACATTTCAGGCACTGACAAACTGCTACAAGGACAATATACGGTCCTGGTGGGAAATAACTTCATTGGAGAACTATATCAGAAATAGGATAATACCCTCTGGCCTAAGAATCAACATAGCACCAGCAAAAAGAACCCGATCACCAGAATTGGTTGCATCCTGGGAATTAGAGTTAATAGATAGCTCAATAAGGTTTATGAATATCCTATTAAAGGAAGAAAAACTAATTTTTGAGGAAACCTCAAAAAAACTTGAATTACTAACTGAACAAGTTCTCAAATATAAAACTGAGACTGACTTCATAAGAAGAGAAACAGCACTTCAAAACATTATAGAAAAATTTCAGAGCAATCTAAAAGATCGGAAACAAAAACAATTTTGCAGGGACTATACGGATTTTAAGGAGAAAAAGGCCTTCCCGTCACTAGTGGAGGACCAACAAATCCCTCCCCACCAGCCCCTCAGGAAACACCTACGGATATTTCAACATCAGAGAGTGAAATATCTGAAGGGGAGGCGCAATTAGCTACTATTAGTGAAAGACTAGCTAGACTAGAAAGGGCTAATAGTGACAGGGGCCCAAGAAAACCAAAAAATAAGGGAAGGGGAAGGGGAAGGGGGAAACCACGATGGGAAGAACCAAGGCCAGGGCAACCCCAACCGCCAAGACCTACACCTTCACCCTTACCATCACCCTTACCCTTACCATCTTCTTTTTTGGAGTTACAACAGAGGGGATACGATCTACGAAACAGACCTGGAAATCCTCCACGCTAAATCCCACACGACAACAGCAAAGAAACATCAAAAGGAAAGGGGGAGAGGAAAAATCGGACGCTCTTAGGATTATTAACCTCACTAACATCAATCTGAGCACACTAGAAACTAAGGTACTAAACAGAGGTCTATCTTATGTCCCCACTAACAACTTTGACCCCTTCGAATGGATTAAAGACATTAATCTATTCGCACGCAAACTTAAGTGGAAAACTTTTTTCAAAAGACATGATGAGAAAACCTGTAGGGAAATGGGAATTTTAGAAGAGGACCTTGACATGTACAAAGATCTAACAGGACTTATGGGAGAGACTAATTTACAAAGTGGTTTAGGCCCCTTTACGGACTTGAAGCCACGTAGCACCAAAACTCCACCAATCACTGAACATAGCAGTATCGACATTTTTATTCAACTCGTGAGCGAGGACTTGGATAAACTTAGAGAAAACAAGGCAAACTACTTCCCGAACTTAGATAGATCAGAACGGGAAGCATTAGATGGACTAACAAAGAGGGAAGACATTATTTTGAAACCATCGGATAAAGGAGGCAATCTGGTCATCCTGGACCACGATGGCTATAAAAAATTATGTATGTCTATACTCAAAGATGACACAACCTACAAACTATTAAAGAAAGATCCTACAGAAAATTTTAAAAGAGAACTTAAGATACTGTTAGATGAAGGGTTTCAAAGAAAAATCTTAAGCCCAAATGAGTGGAAGTTCATGGATCTAAAGTATCCAGTGATCCCAGTATTTTATGCTCTCCCAAAAGTACACAAGGGGCTTAATCCACTTAAGGGTCGCCCGATAGTTTCAGGAATAAATTCCTTATCCCAAAACTCAAGTATATATCTGGATCGGATTTTAAGATGCCATGTAACAGCATTACCATCATATTTGAGAGATACCACTGATCTCCTAACAAAATTGGAAGGGATAACAATAGATCAGGGGGTAAATCTAGCCTCAATAGATGTGGAAGCACTTTACAGTAGCATCCCCCACAGTGTTGGTATGAAAGCAGTAAGCTATTACTTGGGTATGAGGGGTACACAATTCAGGGAACATAATCGGTTTATATTAACCCTCCTAGAATTTATCCTCACCCATAACTACTTCATGTTTGAAGGGAGATTCTACCACCAGCTCAGGGGCACCGCCATGGGAAGTTCCATGGCACCTTCGTATGCTAACTTGTTCCTGGGCTGGTGGGAGGACACAATTGTTTTTGGGGGGGATCTTGACAAAACATGGTGGTGCCCCCAGATTATATTCTGGGGGAGATACATAGATGACATTTTCATCCTCTGGTCAGGTGATGAAAGATCCTTTGATAGATTTATCAGAGAACTGAATGTAAATGATATCGGTATGAGATTCACATCGGAATTCCAAAATGTGGAACTAAATTTCCTTGATGTCACCATAATGAGGTCACCAGGTGGGCAAGAAGATCCAATATCTAGATGAAAAATATGATCCAGATACATGACAAAAAGTCCCTTAGTCTGGAATATGTGTCCGCTATATATAATGTTAGTGATAACTGTTGAAATATGCCTCTGTTCCTTAAAAACCTCCAGATCTATTGTATGTGGGATTTAATCACGAAATTAATACCCCTAATAACTACTACCTCAATTGCTGGTGAACACCACCCACCTAAAACACTCCCCGGATCACTAAGGGAAATATTGCAGTGTTTACATGGGGTAGAGGACATGTGCGCGTGCGCGTTACTGGCTCCCGCCCACCTTGTGACACACACGGAGCTGGAGGAGAGACGCGTTGCTAAGGAGGGAGGCGGGCGCACGCGCAATAGAGAATCGTGCGTTCCAGCTGGAACGCACGCGCTACGCACATGTCCATTGAACGCTGGGAGGGGACACACAGACTGCGAGTGGGGCGGTACTATATTAACCCTGCAGACGCGCGGCGGTTCACATCTAACACTAAGGGTGGAGATGCTGACCGCGCAACAGACGCTTATCTAAGGCTGAACACCAGGCTGTGTTTCCCCACAGGAGAGGTAATTGGAAACATGGGAGGACGGAACAAAGGTTAGAAAATCTATATGAGTAAAATAACAGGTTATCTATGTGTTGTCCACAGAGGTGGTATCTAAGTGATTACAACACATAGAAGGACACAGGAGACAATTGTTCTCACAACATCTAATAGTGAGACTGTCTACATCTAATAGAGGACACAATATCCAGACAAGGTACTCCTATTCTAATTTACTAACTAGAATCTAACTTAACATGTATGAAAATATACTATACGTATGTATATGCATTTCAGGACCACAGAATTTACAACTTTAGGGGTCCGGAAGATAGGGGAACCTTGAAACATCTGGAGGGTATGTTTTATTAATCTAAAAACATACATAAGGCTAATGAATTCCTCCTTCTCTTTCCCCTGTTTATTCCCACACGGTTGTCTTATATCTCCACTTATAATATACACGTATATATGTATATACATATATATATATATATATGTGAAAAAACCCTCTTCCATTCCTCCCTCTTTGTAGAGCTACTTGTATAAAACACAACAAGAGCCAAAGTGACTATCTGGTCCTGGAAAAGTGAACTGTGTGACATCATAGGTATTTCAACCAATACCCACTGTTGTATATCTCATACACCAACACAGTGGTGAATATGGATAGTTGAATACATTCACTTCTTCTTAATGGTGGAGGGTCTTAGGACAAAAAATACCTAACCTAAACTATTAGTGGGGGTATCTCTCATTATGACAACCATGGCTCTTTCATATATTTTCAGAAAGAAATCCCTGTGGATGTGAGGTTCCCATATACACATATAGGATCTTTATAATCTTCATCTGAGATAAGGAAATCAACCTGGGACCAGATCTCACAAATTGGGCTACCTGAGTATCATAAGGAGCCCAACCATCATCTGATGTATTTCTATATCAAATATCTTGATGCATGAGCCCCTGAAGAGCCTTTATACTATAAGAAAGGCAAAACGCGTCGGGCAGGAATAGGACCATAACTCATGGCCACATATATATATACATCATCATTGTATTAGTTGGATGTGAAATGTATGATTACAGATTACATGACTTAGGAGACCTGACAGAAAAATACGTATAAGGACTCCGGCTGTAATGTATTAAACAGTGACTGAAAAGTGACAGACAGACTAATACCTATATGGCTTAAGCCTGGAGCTCACACATCCAGACAAACCGATAGGTATTATATGGGACCTCAGCACTGTTTAGGTGACACATAGAATCACCATTTCTCCTTCAATACAATTGAATTTGTGTGTTCTCGGGTGTGGGGGAGGGTTTATTTTGTATGTCAAGCACTAACACTGTAACATGGTCCACACTGGACAATTTTAAAACACAATAAAACTATCTAATAAGAGATAATCCTGTAGTATATGGTTATAACAGAATTGGATATCTAGAACCCCTGTAAATCGGTGATACTACATTATACATCGCCCCATGTAACCAGGCGTCGGCGACCTGTCAGGCGATGGGAGCCATATGCTCCCATTGTCCTGCATCACTGCTGGGGTTTCCAGACACCCCGACGGCGATGCCACCTGACATATCGCCGGTGCGGGGCTGGAGGTGTCACCCTGTCTAAAGACCATGCGCGACCCCGCCATTCACCGCCGACATCTCCAGTCCCGTCGCCTGGTGTGAAGGGGGCCCTTAAGGTCCTACAACAGCATTTTTATAGGTTGAGGTCTGGCCTTCGTGAAGAGAAAACCTGGCATTTCAATGTAGAGTATTCATGAAGAATCAATGCTTCATTGGTTCAGCGATCTCAAAATCTGTTATATTACGGTCAACCAGGCCTTTATCAGACAGATTGCATAAATAGCATCATATAAAATTAGGAAGCATTAGCACAAGTAGGAGATGCAACCCCTCTCGCCTAAGGTATATTGTCAAAAAATTCCAAAGCAATTTCACCAGTCCAAAGTGTGTGCAAAACATCATAATAAATACTCATGTTAATGACAATACGCATCTGGACGATTATTTGAACCATTTCTATAGCAGTGATCAATTGAATGCAAAAGCATAACAGAGTCCAATGTTACATAAAAAAAACTTTATTTAAGTATCAATATGACAATTACAGAAACATTCAAAATCAAGGAGACGATCCAAGTTAATAGTTCCAAAAATCTGGACTTTCATCCAACACAATTTATCAATAGAATAAGTGTTTTTCTCCCATATTAGGTACAAAATCAGATCCTATTTGCAATATGATAAAACAAATATTGTTTATAGTCTGACCTCCACATATTATTCATGTATCTAATCCTATCCTGTGTGATACTGTCTGCAGAGCTGTGTATCTAATTCCATGGCACGCTATGCTACAAACTGATAACTGTCTGACCTAATCCACCCTTGACTCGCACTCTGCATGTCTTTGATCTGCACCAAATGTTTATCTTCTGCCCTCTATGGTGTGGGCCTGCTTTCAATGCTGTTTAATTAGCTAATTTGTGTTCTTTTTCCTGTTAGTTACTAACCCTGCTTGTTCTATTTACCATGCACCCCTGCTGCCCCTCCCCTTTGGTCAGCTGAACTCATTTTCTGGACTCATCAAGCTGTATATAAATGATACTTGTCTCCTTGACAGTGGGTCCCCTCCTGTGTCTCCTCAAGTGTTGCTTAAGTGTCCATAAATATCCCATAAACCAGAAGAGACCAGAAGGTACCAGCTATACTGCTGTCTTTGCTACTTTACTTTCCCACTAACACTTTCACCATGCTTACCTATGCCCTAACAGTAACTGCTTCACTAATCCTTACCCTCTTTCACTACCTCCAAATCCCCATCACTTCCATCACAAATATTTATCTCCCCATCCCTCTTACCTCCCTACCTGAGCTTCTCTACTGACCTGCTCCTCAATCTCACACCTCTCACAAAACACAAAACAAGCCGACCGCTCTTATTCTCCCACCTGCTTGCTCTCTCTTTGCTTCTCTTATCACAACATATCTCCCAACCCAGGACCTCAACTTGAGGAAGACGTCTGTACGTCGAAACATGTTGTGGTCTGGAGCTTTTTATGAATAAAGTTACGGAGATAAAGATTAAAGTATCCCGTCTCATACCTGCGCTCTACCTTAGAACCGCATATTCTATCTGAATTCTATCAACCTTCAGGGAAGTCACTTCCTTTGCTGTTGGTCTTTACTTCTCAGCCTACCTCGGCCTACCCTTGGTCTTTTCTGGTCGGCTCACTCTGGCCTACTCTTGTCTTGGCTGCTCAGCCTACCTCGACCTACTGCCTAACTACTTCCTGTTCTCCCTTTTTATCCTAGTTTTGCCATCTGACCTACGTCCCACCCACTTCCCTCTAAACACTACCAACCCTTGCCCACCTAGAGTCCCGGGCTCCGGGTTGGGGGTTATATTCTGTGGGTGTGTGTGTTGAAGGTGGTTTGTGTAAAACCCGTCACTATCTGCCTGGCTGCAGTTCCTACTTGTGGCCACCCTGATCGCAGGGACGCCACATTTTCCCGGAGTTAAACTGGCGTGTCCCCACGCTGTCCAGCATAGGTCACCCTGAAAACATTTTTATTTATTAACCATAACATCAATCAGCATTTCTTCTTCCGGTTATGGAGACACAATTATTAAACGTTGCATAAATATGAGTTAACTATATACATTTTAAAACACAGTATTCAGCCCGTGCATGGCAGTAAGTGCTGAGGCCTCCGGGCCCTCGGGTCGCCAGCTTGTGGCAAAACTGTTGCTCTCCGTGCCAGCATCTTACACCACACTTTCTTTAACTCTCACGGGACACGGGTTACTCAGTTCACTGTTAAAGTCCCAAGAGTACTGTGGCATAACAATACCGGCTCTCTATGCACACCGGGTTAAGTGCAAAACTTTAAAACACACATATTAAAGGCACATTACTTTCTTCAAAAAGTATAAAAAGACTTCACAATTGGGCACAAGTGTTTCAAAAAGGCCCTTCAAAAACACCAGTGTCTGCTTCAGTTCCAAGTTCTGTGCACACAGTCTCAAAGTGCTCCTTGGTCATAAAATCAATGGGGAGCACACTAAGGGCTCAACTGTATACAAGAATGTCTATATCACATCATCATTCATGATATCAATTGTCAATAACACATAAAAGACCATGGAAAGCATTTACCGGCCAATTTAACCAATTATCTTTCACTGCTGTTGTCATAGCGGTGAAAGCTGATTGGATACTGTGCAACCCTTTTGACAGCAGTGGTGTTTGAATACACCAGTAAATGCTGTTGGCGGGGCTGAAGTTTGCTCGGTGGAATTACTCAGCATGCTGCGAAATCCTTCCGACCAGACTTCAAGAGCGCAGGCAGCAGCACACTGACTCGCACCACACACTGACACTCGCAGCACGCTCGCAGCACACTCACATCCACACAGTCATGCATACACACACGCACCACACTCGCACCACACTCATGCAAAAAATGCACGGCACTCGCATCACTGTCAGTCATCAAACACGCTCCATTTTTGATGCATGACAGTGTGCCCTCCACCCTGAGAGAAATACTCCCCCAAGAGAAAAAAACTTGGGCCAGGTGCAAACTGTACATCAGAAGGTTTGAAAATGAAGGAAGAAATAAAGGTTGCAAACTACAACTTTTTAACTAAAACCTATATAAAACCTTTTTTTCCATGACAAAGGTGCCTATTGTCTTGAAACATTTACTGTAATGTTTTGCCTTTGATTACATTTTGTTCCAGTATAATACGTAGAAGGAGTCTCTCCTAAAAGGTTCACCATCAACACACCCAGTAAGTCTAGATTAACCCTACAAAAACACATCTCTTTTCAGTTAAATGTGAAGAAATTAGACTTTTAGATGATGAATCAGATGATAAATCAGCTATAAATGTAGAGTAATTCCTGCATCAGTGGAAACTGAATTTGCAAAAAATAAAGTCACGTCCATATTGGTAATACATCCATTGCTGATGGGAAACACGTGAAATGGAAGGGGGGCAATATCCTCTCAGCGTAGGCATGTAATGAAGTCTTTCCTTTGCTAATTAAATTGCTATGAATCTGCCTAAAGTAATTAAGATATTCTTTGTATCTTTTCAATTTAATATTAGACACAGGAAGCCATCATAGATATGTATAATAAGATGCCTGGAGATTACTGTATGGCACAATATTACAGCACCTGAAATAGTTATCAGGGTTTTCTTGCTTTGGAGGATATAAACCAAAGGCAAAAACACTGAAAGCTCAGTTACACTTTCTTCAAGCCATAAACCAACAACCCAATGCCATCTACCATGTAAGAAATTATACAAAAACTACTACTTTTCGGCTATCTTTTTTCCAATGGGAATAGGTGGAGATGAGCAGATCTTTTAACCCCTTCATAAATATCCGCTGTATATATGTGCAACAATGCGGGAGGTGTGTTCACGCAAAACACCATACTTGTACGGCACTATGAACTCACATGCGGCTCCATCTAAATCATTGGCAGGGTGTCAGCTATATATTATAGCTCACACCCTGCTGTAGCGCCCACAATTATTGCTACCACCAGTGAGTGCTGAACCTTTCTGATGTCACTGTCAATAGCAACAGTAAACATTAAAGTTCAACTGGCAACACCTATGTGTGAAGGTGCTAGCATGAAAAAAACATTATAATTAAGTAAAGAAATCTACTGCACACTAAACACTAAAATGAATGTGAACTAGTATACTGGCTATCAAATGAATAGCAAGGCAATGTGTAAAGCTAAGGCAATGTGTATATGGAAAAGTATATAGCAGAAACTGCTTCAGATTATAGAGAAAATTGAGAAAGTTAGCTTATGCACTGACCATTGTGTAAGAGCCCGATAACCGCGCCAAGGTGTTTTCATCTTATCAGGTCCTAATCTTGTACCACTACTTGCGATATACATCTGCATGTGTGGGTGTTGGGTGGATATGTCCAGGAACCTGGCTACGTAAGATAGAGGACTTAGCATGGCTACAGGGTGGAGGAAGCGTGCACAGTCACCCCGCCCTGTAGCCATGCTAAGTCTCCATCTTACCACAGCCAGCTTCCTCGACATACCCTCCTGTTATTGCCTTACCTTTTCATGTTATCTTGCTGAAAGCCCAGCAAATTCAATGTCGCTCACCGTCTAGTCAAGCGAATTTAATCCAAACTGATTATGCACTGCTCCCTACACCCAGCTCTCAGCAGTGATAGTAAATGATAGATTTTTACTATCACTGATGCCAGCATGGGAGAGGTGGGCGGGAGAGCAATGCATATTCAGTTTGGATTTATATACGCTTGACTAGCTCGTGAGCAACACTAAATTCTTTGGGGTTTACTAAATTCTCTGGGGCTTAACAGAAGGTAGAGGAATAAAATTTACTGATCCTGAAAGGGTTGCCCAAGCCCTATTCCAGGATACCTTTAGTATTGTACTATATAATTATCTGACAGATTCCCTTTAAACCAAGGCTGACTCATGTAGATAGATAGTAACTGCATGGCCAAAGAACTCAATGGAGTTACCTTAAAGAAAGGCAAGAAAATACAAGAAGCTTATGTAAAATAGCCCTCCCCCCCCATCCCAGGTAAATGGGGAGCAAGTTTTGTGGATCCACGGTGCAGAATTTTCAGATGGTACCTCTCTAACTACTACTTGTGCACCCCCTATAGAAGCGTTCCTGACTATATTTCCATAACTGAAATGACCCGATTGCATGAGTTCACCATTTCATTATATTGGATCTTTTCTATTCATTGCTATCCTGTGGATTTGTAAAAATAAGCCGCATTGATCAAGCTGATTCCTCCCTAGTTAACCACCAAATTTATATATTCACTCCAATCCTAATAGGCCAGAACGTACATCCTCATTTATCTATGCACTAATTATAGGCTGATGGCTGCGCAGAACGCACAGTCTGTATTATCACACAAATGGACTGATAAATGTGGGAGCATCACAGAAGTAACCTTTATAAAGTAAACAACTAATTAAATGAGGTTAGCCTCGTTAAAGTTATTGCAGTATAGAGGAATAATTTGTCAGATTGTAAATATCCTATTACATCAATAATAGACACTTAATTAGAGGTTGAACTTCTTAGCCCTCGGTTTACTAATTGCCGCTGTTTTGTTTAGTAATATTTCAGCTAAATGGAAGAAATCTGTAGTCATATCTCATACAAAGAACCTTTATACTCATATGTACTTATTTAATTGAGAACAGAAGCAAAATCAATACGCAGGAATAATTGCTGCCAAAAGTATTCAAAGCCTGAAAAACTGAGTGCGATAATAGAAAGCCAAGAAATGAAGGAATCTAAGGGTATGTGCACACATGCCGGGTTAGCATCGGTTTAGCTGTGTAAACCGCCGGTCGGTTTCCATAAGTTTTATGTAAATTTATGTTAATCCAAACCGGCGTTTGGATTAACATTAAAACCTATGGAAGCTGTGTACACACCGGCAGTTTACACATGCTCATCTGTTGCTAAACCGCTGGGTTCCCAGCGGGTTAGCAACGAATGTGCATGTTCAATAAACCGGCCGGTTATGCAGCGGCTGCAAGCGCAGAATCATGTAGCTTCCAGCCGCCACAACACGGCCACCGCTAACCCGCTGTGCACCCGCCCTGCACCCGCCGTACACCCGCCGCACATACCCGCCAGCAAGCCGGTGGACAGCTGCAGAGCTTCATACCCTAAAAGTGAGAGATGTTGGGAAAGTTGACGAGGAATGAAAAACTCGACCATGCAATGGGTCTCAAGGCTGTGTCCTGATTTATAGGTTGGGAAATTGGGCAATTTCTCTTGTTGCTTGTTGCATTGGTGGCCCTCAAAAATTGGAGCAACATGAGCATGAGTTTTCATTAAAAATTACCCAAAAATTACAGAAAGTCATACATAGAAATTTAGAAATCACATTTTAAATGGGTTGTCCAGTCGATAAAAAATATTTTTTAAAGGATGAAGATTGGTTAAAAAGTAGAAACGAGATTTTTGGAGATCTTGCTCCACAGTGTCTATTAGCTGATCCCATAGTAAAAATGGTGGGAAATGCGTCTTCAGCTAATCACTGGCCCCAGCGTTGACCCGCCTCAGTCAGGGATTGAATGAGAAGGATATTATTTTGCCATTTTTGGTGAATGAAGATTAAACAAGGAAATAGAAGACTGCAAAGACTGAGTAAGCATTGACACTATGGGAATTGGAGGCACGGAGAATCTATGGGGGTATCAATTTTTTTTATACTGTCCAAGTTCTCTAAAGATACAGTATGTGGTATTCACTAGACAGTCCCTTTAACATAGTATTTGGCTGTGTATAACTACAACGACATTGTGTTAGCTAAAGATGAGCAAATCGATTTTTGATAGATTGAGTTTGAATCAATTTTCTTACAATATGCTGATCACTTAAATTTGAACATTTGAGATTCGTTTTGCAATTCACAAAAATAAACTTGCCCAGAACAATTTCCCACATTGCTGAAGCATCAGAGATGTGGCTAATATCATTTTGCGTTGCCATTTGGCCTCCCCATTCTACCCTGTAGCTATGACATCTAGCAGATATTCCTATCTTGTACAGTGGTCATCAGTACCTGGGTCAATACAGATCGGAAGGTCCCAGTGGAGAACAGTTTTGTGCTGCAGAATGATTTTCTATCCCAAGAATTACTGGGTAAGGCTCTCTCATCTCTAGAGTGTAAACTCTTAAGGTCAACTTGGTCTTCTCTCTTTCTGTTCTGTAATTGTTAGCTCTAATGGCCAATGGGGTCCTCTCAATATCTCTCTCCTGAAGAGTGTAAACTTTTATTATTAGTGGGTTTCTTTCTCTTACTCTTCTGTAGAGTGTAAGCTCACATGGCCAGTGGGGTCCTCCCTATCTCCTGTAGAGTGTACAATTTTATGGCAAGTGAGGTCAGCTCTGTCTCCTGTAGAGAGTGTAAGCTCTTAAAGTACCTTTACACGCCTCCACTGTGGCTAGCAACAGGTATCCACCGCACGTGCATGTTTTTAACGGTGGATACCGATCACTAATGCCGCATATAGACGCCGCCATTGCGATGTCCACAGAAGGTATCTGCATTCCCCGGAAGTGCCCACAGCTCCTGCGGCTTACTTCCTGTGGAATACCTTCCCTGCTTTACACGCTGCTACCACAAAGGAATATGGGCGTACATATTTCGCGCCGCTCTCTTGCTCTCCTGTGGCATGTAAAGTCTTATGGCCAGCGAGTTCCTTTCTCTCCCTCCTGTAGACTGTAAACTCTTCTGGTCAGTGAGGTCCTGTCTCCCTTCCTCTTTCCTGTAGAGTGTAATCTCTTATGGTCAGTGGGGTCCTTTCTCTCTCTCTCTCTCTCTCGCTCTCTCTCTCTCTCTTTCTCTCCTGTAGAGTCTAAGCTCCTATGGTCAATAGGATTTTCCTTCTCTCTCTCTTCTGTAAAGTGTAAGCTTTTATGGCCAGTGGAGTCCTCTCTTCACTCTCTCTCTCCTGAAGAGTGTTATCTCTAATGGTCAGCAGGGACATCTCACTCTCTTTCTCCCTTGTATAATGTAAGCTCTTATGGTCAGCAAGCTCCTCTCTGTCTCTCTCTCTCTCTCTCTCTCTCCAGTAGAGTGTAAGGTGTTATGGTCAGTGGCATCCTCTTATTCTCACCTATAAAGTGTAAGCTCTTGGGGCCAGCGAGGGTCATTTTCTTCTCTCCGGCATGTGTATTTTTCAAGCAATTATAAGCTTTTTCAGGACTGAAACTTTTGGGGGAAAATTATGAGATATAAAGAGTGTTGTTAAAGCTGATACAAAAAATAAGACAATCGTCCAATTCTTTACAATCCCTTATTAATGGCTTCAGGATGCTACATAAATTCTAAAAAATATAAATTTACATGCAAAGTCTCTTAAAAAAACTTCTTCTGCACTGATGTAAAAGTAAAGGCTGCAGTCGCTAAATGGCCGCAGCATTTATGTAACATTGCTAACATCATAAGATTGACGGGGACACAGGACGGAATTCAGAAAATAAGTGAAGATCCATGGGGTAAATGCAGAATCATTTTTTTAACTTATGCAGCACCGTAGGGAGATTGGGGTCAAGTGTAACGGTAATGAAGTAGACTACTCTTTTCCATACCAGTGTATTCGGTATATAACTTTTTGTATGTTGTAGAGTTTGTTTTTTTAAAATGATGGCACCCTGAGTTGACATATGCCACCATATGGTGGTAATGGTTTCTTTTGTACTTGAATAAAGAAAGGTTAAGTCATAGCTAGACATTGTTACTATTACCAAAGCAAGGTCCCTTTTTAAAAAGATATTCCCAAGTTATTAATTGCTTTATTTAGTTAGACAGCATGATTCTAAGTTAAGTAGTGCACAGCTGGTTTCTATAGAGCTTGGCCATGAGTGACTGCCCAGATCCTGGCCAAGTGTGTGCAGTAACCTGATATCAGGACAGGTACTCCTAATATGCCAGCCACATCTCTCCAGCCCACTGATTTATATACAGCAGTTAGCTGTTCAACTCCCTTTTACTCTCTCACAGCTCCTGACAACCTGCTGTTATAAATCTTGCAAAATCATCACCCACAGCACAGTGGTAAAAAGTAGCCTTTGATATTATACTTTTAAAAGGGGGATAGTATAAACCCCATAATTTACTTTAAAATAAATTGAAAAAATCCCCCATCAAGATAAACAAAAACACACAAGACCAAAAAAAACACAAAATGAAGTATTTTATCAAGTTGTCAAAGACAGTGGTTCTTGCAAGTTTAGAAAAAATAACTAAATATAAAAACTCAAGAAATTCAAGAAATCATATGCCTAAGATCATGACATTGGTCATAGTTCCTTGTTAAATCAGGTTGCAATACTAGCATAGACCTTTAGTGAAGAAATGGGAATGATCTCACCAAGTTGTAGGTATCAGTAGCCATATTGGATATGCCATTTGAGAACCATGGTCCTTCTCATTGTTAAAGATCATTTTCACTATGGAATCCCTTAACAATAACAAATTGTAAACCTAATCCTCAAGACTCCTGCCCTAACAATGGCAGTCAACAGCTGCCCCTACAAGAAGTGTCCTCGCTATTTCCCTATGTGACTCCCAATGGGTTTCCTCTCAATGATTCATCATGGGACCGAGCAATGGAAGAGGAACCTCCATTAATTCAAGGTCTATGTTCCTCTTCCAGTGATCGGTACCCTGATGAACTTTAATGTCATGCCCTTGGCAGTGGGACTGGTCTCTCATGGACAAGGAGACTGATGCCCATCCCATGGCTCTATGCACCTCACCCACTCTTTCCCTGCTACTGGGCCGGTCTCTGCTAAGCAGGGAGATCAGCGCCCACCACGCACCTCCAATAATTCTGCTTACCATGCCTGTGGTTCCATGCTATTGTCTGCTTCCTTCTCTTCCAGGAACCTGCGTCCCCTTGGCAGGTCTCCTGGGAATGTTCTTAGGGTGCGCGCGCCACGTCCTGCACACACTTTAAGGAACAGTTTACCTGTATCCTATTAGGGCTCCCAGCTGCTCTGTGCATATAAGGTATCTTCCCCTTGAGGCAGCTGCCTGGTGACTTGTTGATTCTCTATGAATATTGCCTCTGCCCAGGTCGCACTATGCAGTGTTCTGCACTAGGAAGACTGTTGCTTTGCATTCTGTATTATTCTAAAACCTCTTTCTCCACAGAATCCTCTGCTAGCAGTTCTTTATCCCAGATCTCTCTGAGGCTATGGATTCCACTCCAGGCCAGGCAAGCCTCTCTTTAAGTGCATAGACTCATCCAGATTCCTATATCTGCTTGACCAGTGTCTACCTGATTGTATGGAGATCCCATCGACAGAGCCAGTGTTCAACAGTCTTTTCCTCTCATCTGTTCGGTCTATATGGGTCACCTCTCTGGTCAGGGTATCGCGGCATTTACACCTCTTGGTGATGTACCACGTGAATCCCTCTACAGGTGTTACTTTGTCAGTGCTATGCTACGAGAGTTTGGTGTTGTGATCAAGAGGATTCTCCCCTCAGACACCTTTCCATGTGTTAACCTTCCTTTAATAAACATCCTTGATTTTATTGAATCACAAAGCACTCACTGATCTCAGGGAGAACAGTTGAGGAAAACATTGCAGGGCAGCTGGCTAAAGCGCTCAAACACAGTGAAATCCCTGGTGCATTGCCCCCTGGGAATGTGAATATGCAAATGGAGTCTGTGGAGCCTTGTTTAAGAGTCTCAAACACAGGACTAGCCAGATATCACTTCAGGGAAGGAACTAGCTGTGGGATGGAATCCTTGCGGAGACCACCATAACCACCATATTAAAGGAAAACTGTCAGGTCAAAAATCCATATGTAACTGCTATAATTTTCTAATTCATCGCTCTAAACTCTCTCTATTGATGTACTTATTTTATTTATTTTTCCCTCCTATCTTCTCTAAACCTCAAAGAAAGAGAATCATTCCATCTGTCACTCAAGTGAATTATCCACTTAGTTCTCTGCTGTCCACTCCCCATGCATGAATATGCATGTCACATCACAGCACAAGAGATAAGTGGGGGCTGTATTCTCCTCTCTACTCTCTTTGCAGCAAAACCAAGAGATCAGATAAACACAGGATCTCTCATTGCACAGCAGGGATTCCATTTTACATAAACAAATGGAGTCTAGATCAGATAAGGCAGACCTAAAACTTTCTCCCTCCTTGCCCTGAACAGAACAGTAGCTTCAGAAAGTGAAACCACAGAGCACTGAGAGCAGAAGGAGGAGGGAGAAGAGAGCTGCTGAGAGAGAGGTGAGAGCTGCTGAGGGAGTAGAGAGCTGAAGAGAAGGTATGCAATAATTACATAGCACTGGACTAATCGTCTCTGCTTATAAATGGGACAGGACTAATGCTGCAGCTCTCTGCAGGGTCTGACAATGGTGATAACATGGAAACTACAAATGGTACAATAATGATTTTACATGTTTTTGAAAGGTCTGCCCAGGCTCTATTCAAGGGTTATATTAGTATCATACTGAAAGATGACCTGACAGTGTCCCTGTAAGTGGCCCTTCAGTCACTATCCCGCTCAGTTACGAGCTTAAGGATATGACAAGGGAATTACCAAAGCCAGGTATCCATCCACAGACAGCTGTTTCGGGGTATTGCCCCTCATCAGTGTGGAACATGATTCTGGCTAGGTGGGAGCAATGTCTGGTAGACCAACATCACAAAGCTCTCACTGATCTCAGAGAGAACAGTTGAGGAAAACACTGCGGGCAGCCAGCTAAAGTGCTCAACACAGTGAAATCCATGGTGCATTGCCCCCTGGGAATTTGAATATGCAAATGGAGTCCGTGGAGCCTCGTTTAAGAGTCTCAAACACGGGACTAGCCAGATATCCCTCCTGGGAAGGACCTAGTCCTTGCGGAGACCACCATAACCACCATTGGTTTTACTGAAGTCACTCTCCCGTCTCTTGCTGTATTCAGCTGCCACTATTCCAGCAGTGATGCAGTGAGTCCACTTTACATCTCCACACCCTTCGGCATAACATTAAGTGGTATCAATATTGGATTAACCTCTTACTCATTATTAAAATCACCAAAGAAAGTGATAAAAATATACCACTTCTTTTTGAATTCGGAGAAAGTGCTAGTACATTATTTTCAATTTCATTAGTATTTCCCATCCAAGGTTTGCTACAGGCTTATGCTGATGAAGGAGCCCGAGTCAGCTCCGAAACCGGTCGGTTCTCTGCCCCTGCAGTGACGTCACCGCTAAGCCCTGCCTCCCTGTGCCGCGCCTGCCGACCGGGAACGCCAAACGGCCGAGGCATCCCGAGCATGGTGCTGCACAGGAATGGGCACCTGCACCTTTGTTGGTGGGGCATAGACCCCTATCCAGGCTGTAGGTTTTGATATACCCAGCTACAACTTTGAACTGAAAATCCACTGAATGGATTCTGGGTTGGGTAAGAGGCTCTGAGGAGTCCATGTTTTATTACTTGTAGTGTCTTTCCGGCGTTGAGCACTAAGTGCAGATAAGTGAATGTTAAGGCTGACTTGGAAAGCAGCCAAGCTTGATTTGTGATCTGAGGCTACACACATACAGGGGTTGGACAAAATAGTGGAAACACCTAACGTTTCATGTTATAAACATGAAAATCGTGACATATGTTAATGTTTTGTAGTTAATTATTTGTGTTAAGTGAAATGTGTATGTAAATTAACTGTTTGTTTTGCCGAATTGTAAGAACATTGATGAGAACCTGATACAATGGCAGAACTTTCGGATTTTCAAAAAGGCCAAATTGCTGGTGCTCGTATGGCAGGCGCTAATGTAAAAGAAAGTGCCTGAATGCTTGGCGTGTCAAGAGGTCCTGTCTCCAAAGTAATGACTGCGTTTGAAAGAGAAGAAAAACGTCCGCAGCAAAGCACAGGTCCGGCCGAAAGTCGAAGTTGACTGAGAGAAACCGTCGCACTCTAAACCGAATTGTGAGAGAGGATCGCAAGACCACAACTCCGAAAATCACTGCTGAGGTCAATGAACATCTACACAACCCAGTTTCCACAAAAACTGTTCGTCGGGAGCTGCACAAATCTGGATTCCACGGAAGAGCTGCAATTAGAAAACCGCTGCTCTCAATGACAAATGTTTCCAAGCGTTTAGAGTGGTGTAGAGACCTCCAGAATTGCTCCCTCGAGCAGTGGAAACATGTGATATTCTCAGATGGATCATCGTTTACCCCATTTTCCAACCTCCGGCAGAGTGTACGCTTGGAGACAGTCGAAAGAAGCATTCCAGCCAGACTGCCTTCTCCCAACCGTAAAGCATGGCGGAGGTTGTGTGATTATCTGAGGTGCTATTTTGTGGAGTTCCGCTGGGCCAATGATTTCACCTTGTATGAATCCATAGCTCGGAGAATTGAGGCTGTAATCACCGCAAAAGGT
Source organism: Allobates femoralis (assembly GCA_033576535.1). Lineage (NCBI taxonomy): Eukaryota > Metazoa > Chordata > Amphibia > Anura > Aromobatidae > Allobates > Allobates femoralis. The sequence continues at coordinate 61,781,659 of JARQOC010000006.1, read as the reverse complement.
GGACCTACACCATATTAAACTGACTTTTGCTGATTTTTCCAGGTGTTTCCATTATTTTGTCCAACCCCTGTATGTGCACACTACAAAGTTTTTGGGATAATAATTCTATCAATCAATATATCCTTAAAATCATAACTGGAATTAGACGCTTCAATTTATATGTAGTTTATCATATATATAATCTCTGAATTGGAAGCTATATTTACACATCTTGAAGTACCTTGTGTGTAAGTGTATATATGCAGTGAAAACCTCAGAAGAAGGATCTGACAGAGGCAGAAAAGGATTTTATGTCTGTTTTCGTAGTGAAAAACCGGACACCCTGGGAGAGGTAGTCTCAGAATATAGGTGTGTAAACTCAGTTCAGTATTCTTTTATTTTGTATGAAAAAAATCTTTGCGCAATAGCACATATATTTATATCGATATACTTATTTTGTGTACTAATCATCAGGGAGTAGTACAAGATTGCTGTTTGTGGCATCCCCATTCTTGTGGGTTATAGTGGCTCCTGTTAGGAACCACATAGAAGGAGCACATTTGCATTCTCATAATTGTTATTTTTATATTTATATTGAAATCACGAGCCAGAGGAATCTGCTTCTTTCATAACAATTCTTATAATAATGGCTCATATATCTCCATGTCCTGAGCTGTGTGCTTGTTCAATTGCCCTTTTATCTCTATGTGTTGCGATATTGTATTCACCATACATTCACTATAATGATGGTTACTCACTCAATTTGCTGATCATAGAGGTAGCCACATGACCCGATTCTTCAATTAAATGTTCATATGGTTTATTTGCTATTACATAAACCACAGTCCACAACATAAATAAAAGGTCTCCATCAGTTCCACAGAACACAAATATCCATACTGACTGTTATCGCTTCCCAATCCAATAGGCGGAGCCAGATTCCGTCGGCTGGGGTGCCGCTATTAGGGGGGTTATTTCCTCATTGGGACCTGCTCCTTTGGTTCCTGTCTCTGTCGCTGGGCATCACCATGTTCTTCCTGTGGGTGATGCTGGTGACAGGAGAGAGGTGCCTGCAGAGGAAGGCGCCGGCTTCATTCTTCTGTCAGAACTGGGGTGGTTGGTACCAGTCAAGCATCAACATCTGGCCTGGGTGTAGGGGCGGTCTGGGTGACGTTATCAGGTTGTGCGCTCTAGCCTATGAGAGAGAACCGCACCCTTTAAATACCTTGGGACCTGTCCTGCAAGCCGCCAGATATAGTCTTGGATTTCCCCATGATCTAATTTGTGCTCTGTTATATTTCTTCTGACGTTGGCCTTGTTTTTTGACCCTTTCACTGCCTGATGATTTTGTACCTTTGCTGCCCTCCTGGTTTTGACGCTGCCATCTGACTATGTTTTTGGATCCTGAGTTTTCTACTCCCTGACCTCCTAGTCTTTTTCCTTCATGGTGGCTTCTCTGCTCCGGTCTGCTGCTCACCTATAGGCAGCTACCTCCTGGGCTCTGCTGTAATTCCAGATCCCTGTATAGGGGTAAAGGGTCTTGGAGTTCTTGGGGTGCTGCTATACCAACTGCTCAGCCCTTGCAGTGGACTGTCGCCACAGTCTCTTCACCATGTACTTCTTGCACCCTTGCAGGACCTGGCTTGACTCAGGGACCACCTGACGCAGGAACAGTCACAAAATAAATGCTGAATCATACCCATGGGAGGTATGTGGATGGTCAGTCCCTCCCATCACTTCAGACCATCCTGTGAACCTGACCCTATATGTACAATAAAAACCTCATGGCACAAGACTCAAGGAAACCATTCCTGGTTCACATCGCAGCAGACATATCGGTCATTTACAATATAGGTGTTCACTACCTCACAGTGTAAATACAGTGATAGCAGTGTAGATTCAGAAAAAAACACTGAAATGTAAATGTATTACAGCAGAATTTGTGCTGAGCTTAATACTTGTACTAGTACAACTCTGCAACTCTCAAGAAGTGTTACTCGAGGAGGGTCCGCCCTGCAAAAAAGCAAGAAATAAGGAAACTATGTAAGTCTCAGCTGCTCAAAAGAAAACTTGAGAATACCTCTTTAAGCCCCACTGGCATAAATATCACCAGTCCCAGTATTTTAAAAAAGTGCATTGAATAGCAAATAAAATAGCTGTCCTCAGCAGCACTAAGTTTGATGAGCGCATCACATACAGCACTAAGTGAGATACTTCTCCTCAGTATAGTCTTTTTATTAATAATTAATCATTTCTTAAATATAATTCAAAGCCACTTCAAATATGTCAGTAAGTACAGTTATGAAGTGAACACTTTTTGTTGGAAGTCCGGATGAAAGGGTTTAATCACACTTAGCTTTTAGAAATATCTCTTCCACTATTTGCTTTTGATAAGAAATGAAGCTTTTTGTACCCACATGAGATTATAACTGGCACGCAGCCACTTAGCACTATTCTATACTAGAAAAACAGTAAATGCTACATATCTGCTATGATATAGTTTTTTATTTTTTCTTACAATAATAGTCAATGGCAGATTATGATGCTAGATATTATGCAACTGCTTATATTCTTTGGAACAGAAAGGAGAGTCGGTTGTAAGAGAACAAGTTTCATCCTAATGATATAAAGGGAGGGCAGACAGTTGTAATGTTCTGCTATTGCACTCAGTAGCTGTTGGGAAGTGAGGAGAAGTGTGTGGGGTGGTGAAGGTAAGGCCGGCAGTATCCACACCCGTCCACCATGACTCTCTGCTAAAACTGTCATGGAGACTCTTTGGGAGGTCTGGTCGTGGAGGTCAGTTACCAGCCAGGATCTAAGGTGGGCGAATGTGCAGATACCTATCACCGTCCTACTAATGAGGACTCAATCCTGGAGACTAAAAGGAGACTTTCTGGTCACTAGTGTGAATTGTGACGGCACACTACGTAATTCAATCAACGCATCAGCTGGAGAAAAAGACTAGTTCCGAGAAGTCATTTTTGGTTGTCAACATGACTGGATTCCCCTTTGAGCCCCCTTGCAGTGACCTGTCCAGAGGATTGTCAATAACAAGACTCTACCTGAGCAAATCAAGTCAAGGCTCCCAGCTTGTCCCCCCAGAATTCAAATGAGCAGAGAAGACAGAGAAACCCCCCAACCATAAGTCTGAGCTCAGGCCCCGCCATGGACGTCTGCATGCAGAGCTAGTGCTTGTCGCAAAACTAAGTTACGGTAGGTAAGCTGCTGCCACTGTGAAAAGAACTGAGCTTTCCATCAATACAGACTGTGGTCAGTGTTTTAGTTGTTACCCGGGTAGCCTCCTGCTGCGTGTGGGTTCAAAGGGGGGATGTAGCATTGTGGATAAGTTTGTGATCTACTGTGCTGTCCCACAGGCTATTCTGTGCACCCATTATTTATACTGTGTCAATAGAGTAATTTCCACGTTCCTGTTCTAGGCGGGGCGGATTTTAGGAAAATTTGCTTTACACGTTCTGTGACATTCCGGCTGTCATTGGGGCACAATAGTGTTTCTGATCACCCTTGACCAGTTGTTTGTCGTGTTGTTATGGTGGTTACTCTCATTACGGTGTCAGAGACACCAATGCCCCTTTTGTATAGAGATTCATGTTCTCCGATACTCTCTGGTCTCATTTCTGATCTGTGAGTCACTGTAGCCTGATACAAATTCCTTTTTGGTTTACACATCATTGGTTTTGCAACTATTTGGCAACTACTGCTGCTCACTTGGGATTCTGCAGTAAAAGTTACTTTTTCAGGGGTTGCCCTTCTTTAACCCCTCTTCTTTTTCCAGGAGCCATAACTTTTTTATTTTTCCATCAATATAGACATATAGGGCTTGTTTTTTGCAGGACAAGCTGTACTTTTGAATGATATAATTTATTTTACTATCTAGTATACTGAAAAACAGGACCACAGACCACAGAACCTAGTAAATCTGAAGTGTAGCAAAACAAAAGAGCCTGGTGCAAAATGGTGCAGGTCATAAATCCATATGTTACTGATATAATTTTCTAATCCTTCTAAGCCTTCTCTGTTTGTATATCATATTATTTATGCTTCCCTCCTATCCTGTGTACACTTCAAAATAAAAGATTCATTCCATCTGTCAATCAAAGTGAGTGATCACCTGCTTCTCTGCTGCACACTCCCCAGGAAATGAATATTCATGTATCACTGCATTGCCCCGCCCTCCTCTGGTACTATTAGTTTCATACTGAAAAATGACTTGACAGAGTCCCTTTAAAACAAGAAATTGAATATACCTATCTTCAAGGTCTAATTATTTACCCCAAGTTGGTCTATTTGTTTTTTTCTACTCCAGAGTATGACTTTACGTACTTCAAAATCCGTGAAAGATAAACTGAAAAGAAATCAACAAGATATAAATACAAAACCAAAATGAGGACGATACACATGGTGATCATATTCCATACTTTGACTACAGAACCGAGACACCTGTTCTGTCATTTACCCGTCTCCTTAGATTGAGAACACATAGTAAATTGATTTCAATGGTAATATTTTAAGAAATTAACATAATATACACAGATAAAATGGTAAAAACATATTGGACTTGAAGCAAAGTATTGCAAATATTATACAAGCAGGGAGCATAAAGAGTATAATTATGGAGTGAATGGGACCATTAACCAAATTGCTATTGTGGTTCACTGGAGTAGTAGCCCTTACCAATAACCATAGTTAGGGAAATGCTTCATTTCAATTAACAATATGGGACTATTCCTATATAGCTTCTTATTAGGTGCACAACTTTTCTGGGTCATCAACCTTTAGATTCACAGCCATTGCTTGGCTTTTATTTACTCTGGACAAATATTAAGTTTCTTCCTTTGCTCTGTATCTAAACACCCTGATGAATGGAAATGGCTTGTCAATGGCACTCAGGACTGAGGGCACTGGCCCCTGCTTAGTGCATATACTGATTATATTAACATCAATAGTCTAAGCACAAAAAAACAATCTTTTGATGACAGAGTCTTTTTAATGTATACTAAAAATCAGGACCCACTTCAGTAGCCACGTCACTGACCTGTGGTCATCATATGAAAGCCCTGCAAACCACCTCTTACATGATGAGATCCTCAGCTCTTCTTTTGATTACATGACTTAACAAAACATCAATTTTATGAAATTCTATACATGTCATGTTGCTCCAGATGTTTGGTCATAGAATGGAAGGGACCTTCTGGGTCATCTGGTCAAACCCCCGCTCCAAGTAGGATTCACTAAATCATCCAAGACAGATGTCTGTCCAGCCTCTGTGTGAAGACTTGCATTGAAGTGACTCACCCACAGGGCTGTGGGGTTCTCAGAACCGGGTTTCTCGGGGGACACACGGGGGCTGAGACCCAGCTCCATGACCCTGCAGACGCTCTCTTCGACTTCCTCAGACCCTTGGGGTCTAAGGCACCACCTAGGCCTCTTAGCAGCAACATACCCTATTTTTACAGCGAGCTGCATTGTACATCCCAAATAACTAACTCTTCAGACCCTTGCCTACGGGCCCCTCAAGCTAGGCTTTAGCTTTCCTGGGATGAGCTTAGCACTGCTCCAGTCGACAGGATGTCTTCCTCAGTCCTCCTAGAAACTGAACTGACTAACTTCGCCCCAGACCAGATTTTATAGGGAAGCTCCCCTGAACCCAGGTTATAGAGCTCCCCCTTCAGGCCTGGAGGCACAAAGGTGTTGTGTGCTTTGGATTGCCTGGTGTGGATATCCTCTGTTGCTCTCAGGTATGACCCTACCCCCCGAGGGCAGCAATGACAATGTGGCATCTGGACTCTGGGGTGCTACATTCCCCTTTAGTGAAATTCAGTACTCCCGGACTGAGAAAACCTTTTTGCAAAGACATAACAATGAGTAAATAACAACTGTAAGTGTGCAAAGCCTTTAAAATCCAAAAATGACAAAAAACACAAAAAATAAAAAGTGAGGTGTGATCATGCTAGAAAGGAGGAGAGGCGCACTTCAGTCATGGAGGAGAAGTTACTTTTGGTCGAGGAGGGTTGGGTGATTGAGAGAGAGGGCCGAGGGGATTGGAAATCGAAGCTGTCTCTGATTTTGTCAATCTTCTGTTTAAAGAAGCTGGCAAAGTCGTCGGCGGAGATGAGGGGAGAGGGTGCGGGTGGATGGAGTAGGGTGTTAAAGGTTATGAAAAGTTGTTTGGGATTGTGGACAGGGAGCTAATGAAAGACGAGAAGAAAGCTTGTATTGCGGTGGTCAGTGCTGTCTTAAAGTCGATGAGGGACTATTTGTACAAGGCAAGGTGCATTGCGGAGTTGGATTTCTTCCATCTCCGTTCAGCTACCCTGGACATCCGTCAAAGTTTTTTGGTGCTGATTGTGAGCCAGGGTTTTCTGTGTACACGGGTTTTGTTGTATGAGACAGGGGCGGCCTGGTCGAGGGCTGTGGCGAGAGTGGTGTTGTAGAGGGTGGCGGCAGCGTCAGCATCATGAGAGGAGGCTAAGTCAGAGAGAGGGAGGAGGGACTCGGCGAGTGAGTGGAAGTTAATGAGCTTGAGGTTTTTTCGGGGGTCAGGGAGTTTCTGGAGAGGGGGGAGCGTGGTGAGGGGAAAGAGGGCGGAGAAGGTCAGCAGGTTGTGGTCGGATAGGAGGGGGGTTGAGTTTGCGAGGCCGGTGAGGGAACAGAGGCGGGTGAAGACGAGGTTTAGTGTGTGACCGTTGTTGTGTGTGGCTGAGGAGGACCATTGGGAGGGGCCGAAGGAGGAGGTGAGAGAGAGAAGTCTTAAGGCAGCAGCGTGGGGTTTATCAATGATGATGGTGGGGATGTCGGAGGAGAGGAGGTGGAGAAGCCAGGTTGTGAAGTGGTCGAAGAAGATGGACGAGGATTCTGGAGGGAGGTAGATGACAGCCAGTTGGAGGTTGCAGGGGGAGAAGATACACACGGAGTGCGCCTCGAATGGAGGGTAGGGAGGCAGAGGGGGGTGATGTAATTTGGGTGAGGGAGCAGCTGTTGGCCAGGAGTAGGCCAACACCTCCGCCTCAGGAGTTGTTGGGGCAGAGTGTGTGAGAGAGGCTAAGTCCGCTATAGGAGAGGGCGGCAGGGGAGGTTGTGTTGGAGGGGGTGAGCCATGTTTCGGTGATGCCAAGGAAAGAGAGTTTTTTGGTGATGAAGAGGTCGTGGATGAAGGTGAGTTTATTGCATAATGAGCGAGCATTCCAGAGCGCGGGGTGATTATGGAGATGTGTTGGGGGGACCGGGATTAGGGGAGATGTCACCACAAGTAGGAGGAGAAGGGAGAGGGTCAGGAGGTGGGGCATGAGAGCTTGCGTTGCAGGTGGGCATGTTTGGAGATGAAGGCTTGGGTGTGGAGGAAGAGTTCAGAGGAGTGGGTGAGATGGCTAGGTAGGATAGAGGCGGAGAGTGTTATTGTGTTGTCGGGAGGAGGGACAGAGGGGGGTTGTAGGAAGTGGAGTAGGAAAGGCGTGAGTGTGAAGAGAAGGGAAAACATTGCATGGGGGTATAGGATTCAGTGGGAGTGAGAGGTGGAGCAGGGGGGTGAGGTGCAGATGGGGAGTGGTGGTGGTGGGGGTGACAGCAGCTGAGAGGAGGAGGTGCAGCCGGGGTTGGGGTTGAGGCAGGGGACAGGAGCAGTTTGTAGTCAGATAAGGTCTAATGTATGTCTGTCTATGTGGGTGGCTGTGGAGAACCACTCTGTAAGTCCAAAGGGTGAAGTAAGTGACTGGAGTTTGGAGGCTTTTGACTGATGGGTGTCAGTGGTAATGTTAAAGTCACCCATGATGATGGTGGGAATGTCAACAAAGAGAAAGTGAAAAAGCCAGGTGGAGAATTGGTCTTTAAAGGCAGAAGCCAGGCCTGGATGTTGGTATGTGATGGCCTGGCCCCTGCCTTTATTGACCAATTCTCCACCTGGCTTTTTCACTTTCTCTTTGTTGACATTCCCACCATCATCATGGGTGACTTTAACATTACCACTGACACCCATCAGTCAAAAGCCTCCAAACTCCATTCACTTACTTCACCCTTTGGACTTACACACCATCCCTGGATCTGACAGGGTTGTAGACAGGCATTCAGAGAAAACACACTTGATAGACGACTTCACTATATTAAAACAAGCAACACTCATGTTCAAATCAGCCCTTACCTCTGCTAAACAAACCTACTTTTCACCCTCGTATCTTCCTAATCCTACAACCCCACACAGGTTTTCAGCACTTTTAACTCACTCCTCTGCCCACCACTGCTGACGATTTTGCCACATACTTCAAAAGTAAGATTGACTAAACAAGGAAAGCATTTATTCTTCACTCACCCCAATCTCCTCCCTCTCTTGTCCTGACTCCGTTCTAAAATGCTATAATGAAACACTGCAAAGTGCCCTGGATGATGCTGCACCTCCTACACTTAGAAGAACTTGGCACCGACAGCAGCAACTCTGGCACACACTGCAAACATGATTTCTCCAGCGGTGCTCCAGGTGCGCAGAAGGTCTGGAGAAAATCCAGTCTGGCCGAAGATTTCATCCTTTATAAGTTTATATTGAAAACATACAACACCGCCCTTCACCTCTCCAAACAAGCTTACTTCAACACCCTCATCACATCACTAGCCGACAATCCTAAACGACTCTTTGACACCTTCCATTCCCTCCTCAGTCCAAGAGTACAGGCCCCAACCACCAGCCTCAGCACTGACGATCTGGCCAACTATTTTAAGGACAAAATTGACCACATACAACAGGAAATTTCCTTACAGCCTCAGAACATCATGCATTTTCTTCCCTCCTGGACTTCATACAACTCCCTTTCGGTCTTTGATCCGGTCACAGAGGAATAAGTCACCCGGCTTCTTGCATCTTCTCGCCCTATTACCTGCACCAGCGACCCTCTTCCCTCACATCTCCTTCCATCTCTTTCTCCAGCGGTCACATCTCACCTAACTAAAATATTTAATCTTTCCTTCTCAACTGGTGTTTTCCTCTCCTCCTGCAAACATGCCAGCATACATCCATTATTAAAAAAAAATCCCTTGACCGGAACTCTGCTGCTAACTACAGACATGTCTCTAATCTCCCTTCATCTCTAAACTCCTGGAACGCTTGGTCCACTCCCATGTGATCCGCTATCTCTCAGACAATTCTTTTCTTGACCCTCTACAATCCGACTTCCGCTCTCTACATTCTGCTGAAACTGCCCTCACTAAAGTCTCTAATCTACTAATAGCTAAATCTAATGGTCACTACTTCCTGTTAATCTTCCTGGATCTCTCCGCTGCATTCGATATGGTAGATCACTAGCTCCTTCTCTCTGCTCTCTGCTCCGCTCTATTGGGCTCAAGAACACTGCTTTCTCATGGTTCTCCTACCTCTCTGACGGCTCCTACTCTGTATCTTTCGCCGGCTCCTCTTCCTCTCCTCTTCCCCTCATGGTTAGGGTTCCTCAGGGCTCAGTCCTTGGTCCCATTCTCTTCTCTCTGTACACTGCCCCTAAAGGACAAACCATCAGTAGATTTGGTTTTCAGTACCATCTCTATGCTGATTACACCCAGTTACACATTGTATTTTTAACTTGTTTGCATGTAAACGCTTCTCATGTACAGCACCATGGAATCAATGGTGCTCTATAAATAAATAATAATAATAATAATAATACACATCTTCTCCTGACATCACCTCCACATTACTAAAAAATACAAGTGATTGTCTGTCTGCTGTCTCTAACATCATGTCTTCTCTCTACCTTAAATTGAATCTGTCAAAAACTGAACTTCTCGTGTTTCCTCCCTCTCCTAATTTTCCCAAACCTAACATTGGCATTTCTGTATGTAGTTCTACCATTACTCCTCAGCAGCACGCTAACTGTCTTGGGGTTATATTTGACTCAGATCTCTCCTTCCCACATCTGGTCACTCACTTGTTCATGTCACCTACACCTTAAAAATATCTCTAGAATTCGACTCTTTCTTACTGTTGATTCTGCAAAAACTCTAACTGTTGCCCTTATTCATTCTCACCTGGATTACTGCAATTCTCTACTAATAGGTCTCCCTCTTACTAAACTCTCTCCTCTCCAATCCATCCTCAAAGCAGCCGCCAGGATCATATTCCTCTCCAACTGCTTCACCGATGCCTCTATCCTGTGCCAGTCATTGCAATGGTTGCCAATCTGCTATAGAGTACAATATAAAATTAACACTCTCACCTACAAAGCCCTCCACAGTTCTGCACCGCCCTATATCTCCTCCCTCATCTCTATCTACCCCCCTACACGTGCCCTCCATTCCGCAAGTGACCTAAGACTGACATCAGCTACATTCCGTACCTCCCACTCCCGTCTCCAACACTTCTCACAAGCTGCACCATTTCTCTGGAACGGGTTACCAAAAACAATTCAATTAATTCCCAATACCAATAGTTTTAAACAAGCCTTAAAAACACATCTCTTTAGACTGGCCTATCACCTCACCTCACTTGTCTAACTATCTTGCAATTTTCCAAACCTGGTCTCTTGTGTCATCTGTCTGCACCTGCAGACTGTCTGTCTATCCCCCATGCATAATATAGCACTTTATCTGTACTTGTACAGATCACGACCGGTGACTGGTTCATGCAGCGTTACGTGAATCTCTTATTTATTATATTGATGGCTGGACCATATACCGTGTGATGGCACTTTTACCATTTACCTTTTGTGCCCCCCCTATTTCCTCATAGATTGTAAGCTTGTGAGCAGGGACCTCATGGGTTTTGAATTTTTGTTACTCTGTATTGTCTCATATTGTTTTATATGTCCCCTCTGGATTGTAAAGTGCTGCGTAATACGTTGGCGCTATATAAATAAAATTATTATTAATATTATTATTATTTTTCCTCCATTCCAATCCCACTGCATACCAAACCTCTGCCCTTCCCTCATAACCTTCCTCTTCAACATCACTGAAGGAGAGCTTACCCATCTCCTCTCCAAATCACACCCCTCCACTTGTGCACTTGACTCCATTCCTTCCCACCTCCTCCCCAACCTCACCACAATGCTTATCCTAGCCATAACACACCTATTCAACCTATTGCTAACTTCAGGTACCTTCCCATCGGCTTTTAAACAAGCTATGATCACGCCTATCCTCAAAAACCCAAACTTTGACCCAACTGCTATGTCCAGCTATCACTCCATATTACTGCTACTGTTTACTTCCAAACTCATTGAGCAGCATGTTTATGGTCAACTTTCCCCCCCACCTCTCATCTACCTCTCTCTTTGGCAACCTACAATCTGTCATCCAGACCTACTATTCTACTGAAACTGCCCTGACCAAAATTACTAACAGCCTACGTACAGCCAAATCTAACAGACAATTCTCCATCCTCTTCCTTCTAGATTTGCCCTCTGCCTTCAACTCAGTCAACCACTTACTCCTACTAAAGATCTTCATTTGGTGTCCAATACCATGCCCTATCCTGGATCTCCTCTTACCTTTGTTACTGTACAGGGGTGGCCATTTATATGGATGGACCTAAATAAAATGGGAATGCGTAGTGATATCAACTTCCTGTTTGTGGCACATTAGTATATGGGAGAGGGAAAACTTTTCCAGATGGGTGGTGACCATGGCGGCCATTTTGAAGTTGGACATTTTGGATCCAACTTTATTTTTTTAACGGGAAGAGGGTCATGTGAAACATCAAACGTATTGAGAATTTCATAAGGGAAACAATGGTGTGCTTGGTTTTAACATAACTTTATTCTTTCATGAGTTATTTACAAGTTTATGGCCACTTATAAAATGTGTTCAGAGTGCTGCCCATTGTGTTGGATTGTCAATGCATCCCTCTTCTCCCACTCATAACACACTAATAGCAACACCACTGAACAAATGCTAGCACAGGCTTCCGGTATCCCTTGTTTCAGATGCTGCACATCTCGTATCTTCACAGCATAGACAATTGCCTTCAGATGAGGGATGAGGGAAACTTTTTGTGTATGAAGTTGTGTGGTGTTGAAGTTTGTGGTGAAGTTAACAAACCAAACCACCGCTATTGGTCTGACACTAACCCACAGTGGATAGATCCCTCCAAGACTGTTGGAACACAAAAAATGATGGTATGGTGTGGAATATGGGGTACAAAGATAGTGGGGCCATTCTTCATCAATGGAAACCTTAATGCCCTTGGATATCTGAAATTGCTTCATGATTCAGATATCCAGTGGCATTGAGGTTTCCATTGATGAAGAATGGCCCCATTATCTTTGTACCCCATATTCCACACCATACCATCAATTTTTGTGTTCCAACAGTCTTGGAGGGATCTATCCACTGTGGGTTTGTGTCAGACCAATAGCGGTGGTTTGATTTGTTAACTTCACCATTCACAAAAAAGTTTGCCTCATCCCTCATCTGAAGGCAATTGTCTATGCTGTGAAGATACGAGATGTGCAGCATCTGAAACAACGGATACTGGAAGGCTGTGCTGCATTTCTTCTGCGGTGTTGCTATCAGTGTGTTAAGAGTGGGAGAAGAGGATTGCATTGAAAATCCAAGACAATGGGCAGCGCTTTGTACAGATTTTATAAGTGGTCATTAATTTAATAACTCATGAAAGAATAAAGTTACGTTAAAACCAAGCACACCATTGTTTTTCTTATGAAATTCTCAATATGTTTGATGTGTCACATGAACTTCTTCCCATTAAAAAAATAAAGTTGGATCCAAAATTACTGACTTCAAAATGGCCACCATGGTCACCACCCATCAGGAAAAGTTTCCCCCTCCCATATATTAATGTGCCACAAACAGGAAGATGATATCACCAACTATTCCCATTTTATTTACGTGTGTCTATATAAATGGCCCACCCTGTACATTTAGCATTTCCCACCACTCACTACCTCCTCATTCTGCCCTCTCTCTGTTGGAGTCCCGCAGGGCTCAGTCCTAGGACCCCCCACTCTTCAACATCTATACCTTTGGCTTGGGAAAACTCATAAAGTCCCATGGCTTCTAGTACCACCTGAATGCTGATAACACTCAGATCTACCTCTCTGGCCCAGACATCACCTCCCTACTGTACAGAATACTGGAGTGTGTATCAGGCATATCCTACTTCTTCTCTTCTGACTTCCTAAAGTTCAACATGGACAAATTCAAACTCATCTTTCCTCTATCTCACGTATTTTCCCTACGTGATCTCGTATCTATCATGGTAAATGGCATCACACTCTTGCCTGCAACTGAAATCCACTGTTGTGGAGTACCCCTTGACCATGCCCTGTCCTTCAAAGTGCACAGCTAAACTCTCGCCACCTCCTATTGCCTCTAGCTCAAAAATATTTCAAGAATCTGTCCTCTCCTCACCCCTCAATCTGCTAAACTGCTTGTACATGCTTTCATCATCTCTTACGTTGATTACTGCAGCATCCTCCTCTGTGACCTCCCTGGTAACACTCTCGCACCTCTACAGTCTGTCCTTAACTCTACTGTGTAACTAATCCACCTCTCTCCTCACTATCTCCCCACTTTCCCCATCTGCAAATGCCTCCACTGGGTCCCAATTCCCTAACAAATTCAGTTCAAACTACTAACACTGACCTATAAAGCCATACATAATCTGTCCCTCCCTATGTCTTCAAACTAATCTCCCAATATCTTCCCTTACATATTCTTTGATCCTCCCAAGACCTCCTTCTCTCTTTCACTCTCATTTGTTCCTCACCCAATCACCTGCAACACTAATCCCGAATATCCTCCATCCTCTGGAAATCTGCACCCTATTACGTACGATTACCCACCACGCTCGGATCCTTCAGACAGAATTTGAAAATCCATCTCTTCAGGAAAGCTTACAGCCTGCAATAACCACACTGCCAACTCACCACCACTGGAGCTGCCGACTCACCACCACAACCGGAGTGGCCGCCTAACCACCACCACCGGAGAGGCCCCCACAGCAGCCACCTCACCACCAACGGAGCTGCTGCCTCACCATCATCAGAGCTGTTGCCTCACCAGCACCAGAGCTGCTGCCTCACCAGTACCAGAGCGGCTGTCTCACCACCACCGGAGCTGCTACCTAACCATCATCAGAGCTGCCGCCTCACCACCACCAGAGCTGCTGCCTCACCAGCACCCGAGCTGCCACCTCACCACCACCAGAGCTACTGCCTCACCACCAACGGAGCTGCTGCCTTACCACCACCGGAGCTGCTGCCTCACCACCACCAGAGCTGCTGCTTCACCACCACCGAAGCAGCTACCTCACCACCACCAGAGCTGCTGCCTCATCACCACCAGAGCTGCTGCAACCTAGACCTACTGTCTTCTCCCTATCATCCTAAAGAATGTAAGCCTTTAAAGGCAGGATCCTCTCCCCTCCATTCCAGTCTGTCATTTTTAATTTCTTCACTGTAGCCTATTACTGCATTTGTATGTAACCCTTTCTCATGTACAGCACCGTGGAATTAATGGTTCTACTTAAATAAATAATTATAATGTAGATATCTTTTTAATGGGAGTAATCAGTATGTAGCATGTGTACTATATACTCACTGGGAGTAATTAGAAAAATAATTTCCGATACCTGACCCTAGGTCATGTGAAAATAGTGTAACGACATATATGACCCCAAATCTAATTTCTAGCTAAATTTCTAATATTTCCCTGTGAATACATTATTTATAGTGGATCGGACTGAACGAATGAATAATGGATTATATTTAAATATTTTACGTATTGATGACTTGAGTATTTCTGATGCGTTGATGTGTTTCCTGTCATTTGTAAGCCGCATATGTCATAATTTCCCACATCGTCTCAGTACGCAGCGTCCTTGTGCCAAATATTCCATAACATTGTGTTTTACTCCTGTTATTTGTGAGGAACTGCGGGAAACTATTTTGACATTCTGAATTATAATAATGCTACATTTGTATCTGCGCCATCTGCTTCTGGGCCACTTCTAACACAAATAGAAGTTTCTTTGTGGAGACCTGCCAGCAAACTGCCACTTTATTAATGCATGTGGAAGCTAGGAGATAACATTTCATTTTCATTTTTAATCACTTTGCATTGCTAAAGCATGTGTAACAAATAACTTACAACTCGGAGGCTTCGGTTTGATCATTCAAAGGTGTAAAAAACAAGGTTTCTTTCAAACAAAGCAATACATCAAAAAAGTTTCAATTATCCTCCCGAAGTAAATACAGCAAGTAGAAATTAAAGGGGACAATTTATTTTCCACCGCTATCTTTTCTTTGTGGATTAACGATATGCAATGGATGTGTATGGATCTGTCAGTTTATGTTCTTATATATTGTTCTACTTTTATTTCAGGTTTGTGACATCAAATATCCCAGCGATCCCTGTTTGTTCAGGGTCTGCTCTTTGCATTCTGTGATAAGGTAGCAATGATAAAAATGTGTTGTCTTTTATGTTTTGCTTTAAAAGGGTTGTCCGTTGGTAGGACAACTCCTTCCGAACCATATGTCTCACCCAGTTAAAATAAAAGAGCCTGTACTCACCTCCTGTGCTGGCACCATTCCAGCAATGTTGGTAATCGCGATTCGGGGCTGATGTGACATTATGGGAGCTACACCTCCAAACACTGCCGACGTCTCTCGTCCCACCTTCAAACACAGTAGAAATCAACAGAAAGTGAGCAGTAGCCGCAGAGTAATTTCCAGTTGATTGTCTATTCGGTACGATGGCGGGGAGTTGGCATTGATTGGACCCGTGACTCGCATGATGTCACAATGTCCTGTGAACCGTGGTTAATGACACCACTGGAACGGCACCTGCGCAAGACGTGAGTATAGGCTCTTTTATTTTATCTGGGGAAAACATGTGGAATCAGAAGCGGCTGTCCTAGTAGTGGTCCACACCATTAAACAATTTTAATAACATGTTGCCACTTTCCACTTCCTTGTAAGGATCCCAGTACAGGTTACCACTGTCCATTAAAAAGGAGGATAAGACAAGCTTCAATAACCCACTCTCTCCAGGAAGCCATATGGCCGCTATAGATACACTCTTTACAACTGACACTGTATAATAATTTGATCTTAAAAAATGCTTTCCAAGAATGTAAGCAAGTTGCTGAGTAGTGATGAGCGAGCATGCGCGCCACTACTCGGTACTCGTACGAGTATGGCTGCTTTCACATAACGATTTTTCTAAATCCGATGCTGTCCGATGAAAATCGGACAGCATCGGATCCGAATTTGGACCCCATGCATCCCTATGGGCATCGGACCTAATCGGATGTGCACTAAATGCCATCCGACTTGGTCCGATCCGATTCTGTTCCGATTTTATTATCGGTGCAAAAATCGGAGCTTGCACATCCGATTAGGTCCGATCCCTATAACATGGGGCCCTATGGAGAAGGGTCCGAGGAAACATCTGATGTCTCCTCGGACCCCATTTTACTGTACTGAGCATGCTCAGTACAGTAAAACTGCTCCTAACTAGGAGCATAAGGGTTAAAAAAAAAAAAAAAAGTTTATTCTCACCTCCCCCCGAACCCCCGCCGTCTTCCGCCATCTTCTTTGAGGCTCCCGGTGGCTTCCGCAGGCTGCCGGTGTCAGCAGAGGGCTTCCTCTGCCTTATAGGACCTGCGGTGATGTCACAGTCATGTGACCGCAGGTTACCATGGTGAACCCGCGGTCACGTGACTGTGACATCACGGCAGGTCCTATAAGGCAGAGGAAGCCCTCTGCTGACACCGGCAGCCTGCGGGAGCCACCGGGAGCCTCAAAGAAGATGGCAGAAGACGGTGGGGGCACGGGGGGAGGTGAGAATAAATTTTTTTTTCTTTTTTTCACCCCGCAGGGAGCGATTTTATGCCGGAATTGGGTGCCTATTTGGCACCCGATTCCAGGCATCAGAAGGGAGCCGATGCTGTCCGATTTATATCGGACAGCATCGGCTCCCTCAAAATCGTAATGTGAAAGTAGCCTATCCTGGTACTCAGGATGTCGGCGAGCACCGAGTACCGCCGAAATGCTCGGACTCATCACTAATCATTATCGATGTGATACAAGTATACAGCTCCCTTCAGTGCACACAGTGAGCTGGCACCTCACTGAGAGCAGATTGATTGTTAGGGTCCCTCTGGGGGGCACTGCGAGGTGCTGTATGCTGAGACAATTTGAAAAAGCCCACCCAGAAACACTCGTTTTATGCCTGTGGGCGGAGCCTATCACTCATTAATTTGCATTGGGCTTGGTGCTCTCGATATGCTCGACCCGAGCTTCTAGCACCCAAGCATTTTACTGCTCGCTCATCACTATTGCTGAGTGATCACCTGATGAATGAGCAAAACACTCAGTGCAAAAAGTCATGATTCTTAGTGGTATATCATGTAAACGGGACTTGTGTTGGTGAGAAGAGTAGCAGCCTGTGCGCACTGAGTGATCTATTACAGGTCACTCAGTAGGCATTGGTTACTGTAGTCTTCCTGCATAAACATCCAATGAAATGATCACCAATTGGTAGAAATTTAGTAATCTGTGGTTATTTAACTCTACCGATCGGTCTATGCAAATTGGCCCTTGGGGTGTGTATGTTGACAGATGTTTTCTTTGTTTTGCATAACAAAGAGAAGAATTAGGAATGACGCTCTTGCTCATGATGCATTTGCAGACTGTAGATCATGATCACATAGGATATTTAGGGTATGAGCACAGTCAAAAACGCAGCAAAATCTGTAGTGTTTTCTAGTATCTCTAGATTCCTTTGCAGGAGATCTACTGCATTCTTGTCTGTGTTTTTGCACGCTTTTTGTGTGTTTTTACTCCGTTTTTGCTGTGTTATGGTAGTTGCATTTTCGCCATAGACTGCAGAAAAAATGCAGAAATAATTGATATACTCATTCTTTTCCAACCGCAGCAACAACTGCGGTATTTACACTTTCTGCGGAGTTCAAAAACCAATGTGTGGATACAACATTTCCCTAAAACACATAAGTTTTGCTGGAAAGTACAAACGCAGGAATCGATTAGCATACATTTGCATAAAACCATGGTAAAAACGCAGGTAAAAAACACAGCAAAAACGCACTGTGTACACATATTCTTAAGTTACCTTTACATGCCGCAATATCTGCTGGCGATATGAGGCGATCTAACGTGCGCGTGCAAGTTTTTCATGGTCGCCTCAGATCGCCGATGGCACTATTACATGCCGCAATTTTGCCCTGAAATAAAGGCTATGTGTTGCCCTGGAAATCGCCTCACCAACAGCGGAACCAATCCGGTCGAATTCCCTCGCCGCTTCACACACCGCAATCCCAAAGGCAATGTGGGCGTACATAGTCAGCGCTGCGAGGAGATAGGCATGCCACAGTGGTTTACACATCGTCTCATATGCGCTCATTGCACAACGCAACAGCGTTACGATTGGTCAGCATGCTCTGGAAGGCTGGTAATACTTGACGCCATTGAAGATGTGTGTGTTGCTGAACGGACAGCTCTTCAAACATGGCGCCCTGTTAACTGACATCCAATGGGAACACAGTAGCCACCACTAATCATCGCAGACAGGGCGCGGACTCCAGCACGCTGTGGCACGCCTGCAGGAAATCAATAGGTGATGCAGATTCCATCACTATTGCCCTATCACACGCCAAAAGCCGGAAATCTCGCCTTCATTATTGCCTCTGATTTTGGAGCAGTGCTCTGAAATTAGGAACCAGGCGACAGTCAATTTATAGCCGCCAAATTCCCCAATTACACGCCGCAGCTGGGGGGCAATTTGACGGCGATAGCTTCAGGGCGACATATCGCCGTCAGGATTCCCAGCAGATATTGCGGCGTGTAAAGGTACCCTTAGTGTACTTCAGCGGACCAGGCCTTGTGAAGGAAGGGTTGATGTGACTGAGTGACGTGGTTGTTGTATGGAAGGAGATGAGTGTATTGGGGGTTTCTAGCTTTCAGTGAAAGTCAGAAGAAATAGTTAAGAAAATTTCTACCTTTATAGAATTACATAGAAACAAAGCTTCTTCAGACAGGAAGAAAACATGAACTCCAGCTCCACTTTTTGGAAGTGGCATTCCTAGAAGTCAATGTCAATCCTTCAAATTGTCTTATCTACATGACCTGGGATGAGAAACCAAGCTACCAAACCAGAAACCCCATTTGTTTAAACATTTTGGTGTATTTACTTCTCATCAGTACAAAGCAGGAGAACTAGTTTGGATAGGTGAGAAGTTTCTAACAGAAGGTCTAAAGCCCCTGTCACACATAGTGAGGTCGCTGTTGTGTCACAGTTTTTGTGACGCAACAGAGACCTCACCAGTGATCTCCCTATGTTTGACACGTAGCAGTGACCAGGCCCCCGCTGTGACATCGCCGATCATTTCGGAATGGCCTGGACCATTTTTTGATCTCCGGGCTCCCGCTAGGCAGCATGCATCGGTGTGTTTGACGCCTTAACAACAACCTCGTTGGCGCCTCAGAATTCAGCCACATAGGTCTGAGTCATCAGACTAGCTGCTGTGTGACAGGATCCCAATGACCGCCGAGGTCGTTATATAGGTCGCCGTATTATTGCTGCATCATTGAGTAGATCTGACTGTTTGACATCTCACCAGTGACCACGTAGCGACGTTCCAGGTCATATCGTTGACGGGATCGCTGAAACGTTGCCAAGTGTGACAGGACCCTAAGAGTCAAAGTTCTTCCTTATGGAGAGTGCCACTTTGGGGGTCTTATAAGCCGTACAATGCTCCATTTTGAATTTAAATATGCAAGTAGTAGAGATGACGAAATCTTTTTAAACTCCATTTCACCAACTTGGCCAAATTTCCCTCCAAAAATTAGATTTGCTGTGAATAAATTTGAACAAATTTGAATACTGGAAAACTTTTAATTGCTTGTAAAATACACATGAAGGAGAGGAAAGAGAGGGATAACCCTGCTGACCATAAGAGCTTACAATCTACAGACTTAACCGATGACTCTGAAGATGGAAAATCATTCTGCGGTATACACTGTATTGCACTGGGAACCACTCATCTGTGATGGCCCAGATCCTGACCACCACTGTACATGGTATGATAATCTACCATAGCAGTGGGGCATTATGTAGAGGCCACGTGGCAATGCAAAATTACATTAGCTCACTCTCTGCTGTTTTAACAGTAAGGGAAATGTGTGCTAGGCAATATTGCTTTGGGTGTCTTAAAAGGTTCGAATTGGCATGAAACAAAGAATTTCAGGAAATTTGACTCAAACTCGATCTTCCACCAATCAATACATTCATCTTCAACAGGCAAGTTTTTCAGATAGAACTAAGACAGCAACTTAAGTGTCAACTATTGAAACAAACAATTTTGGTTAAGAGGCCTCTGGCTAAGCTTTGAAAGAGAACTACAATTTCTCTATAAACTGCAATACTGTGGTTTTGTCATGTGTAGTATAAGGGATGAAACATTCACAGGTTCAAGTCAAAACTATGACTCGTCCAGCAAAAAACATGCCCTCATATGTCAAGGGAAAAATCAAAAAGGTATGATTCATGGAAAAGAAAACAGGAAAAAGCAAATAAAGGAAAACTCTAATTCTAGGATAAGTCTAGGACATTTACTGTATTTTTTTTAAGAAGCTACGGTACTTTCTGCACTATTTGAAACTATAAAAATAATTTAAGCAATCCAAACTTCCATCTGGTTTTATTTTTATTTCTATATTGGCATCGTAGGGTGAGTATCCAGCCTAAAATGACCTTTATGCCCAATGGGATACAACAGCTACTGTGGGTTGGTAATAGTATGAAAACAATGACGTGCTTAACTGCTTAAATGGCTTGTCCGGTCTAACACGAAAAGTCACGCTACATGTCTTATCAATCCTCAGGTCACACGCACTGTGTGCTGTGAGGATTCTCCGATGTCAGCACCGGGAACGGCAGTCACGTGACCACTGTGGGTTGGTAATAGTTTGAAAACAATGACGTTCTTAACTGCTTAAATAGCTTGTCCAGTCTAACACGACAAGTTTGCAGTCACTCTACATGACTACAGACTTGGGAATCCTCAGGTCACACGCATTGTGTGCTGTGAGGATTCTCCGGTGCCAGCACCGGGAACGGCAGTCGTGAGCACAAGTGCGATATGCACACCACCAACCAGAATCCAATTAGCCTGTTTCTATTGTGCTCAATGTGTAGTGCACTAGGCCAGGAATAGTCAAGTCGAATACTGGGTAGAAGTCTGAATACCACATTGTGGTCACGTGACCCCTGCTCCCAGTGCTGACACCGGAGAATCCTCACAGCACACAGTGCAGACTGACTACTTTGCCTACCCCTTGTTACTGGTTTACACTGGTGTCCTGAAGTTTGAAGCAGCACCTATGTCAAGGATTACATAGAAAGAAGAGCGTTTCTCCTAAAAGTAGAATTAATATAAATGCAATCTGTGTAAATAAAAGCAGAAGCAGAAACACAGTTCATAGTCTCAGCCACAACAGCCATAAATTACACAGTTTAAAAGGAGAGTGAAAATAGGTTTGGAGCCTGCCGAGAGAAAAGGGTCACTTCAAGTTTAATTGAAATGAGGATTGCAATTGGGTTTGATGTCTTGAGCATCATAAGTGTGACAAACTGTTAGAGGAGACACAGGAAAATGGCCATATTCACTTTGTTTTCAGGCTGCAAAGAATGTCACATTAAAATGTAACGTTACTCAAATGTGTATAATGACATTGTACACAATCCCCAATAGGAATGGTAATGTATCGTCATTGGGACATTAAATAACTCTTAAAGTCACCGCCCCGATTGCAAGTACATTTCTGCACTGTTTTTTTTGCTTCTGCTTTAATCTGATGAATACTTATTATTATGATTATATTTTAGACCTTAATCACAAAGTGCAGGGGTTCTGTGTTCTGCCATATAGTGCTGTGTGTGACTCTGTATGTTAAAGGGAACCGGTCATGTCTCCACACGTTATTGACCTGAAGATAAAGGAGTTAATCTGCAAATCAATAGCGTTACAATGCTGTCCGACCCTGTTACTGAAAGTATGGCTACCGGGAGACATTAGATTTTTTCCTCCAAGGAGCTCCCTTACAGTCATGGAGGAGTGGCCGGTAAAACTGTAGTAAATGCTTAGTACACACTGAGCATCCGCTGTAAGCTCAACCCAACACTTTGACATCTTGCTCTGCACCACATCTGTGCCGAGCAAGCTATCAATCAAAGTTCCAGGGCGTGCTTACTGTAGCCAATAACTATGTTGTGAGTGATGACTGTGCACACCTTTAGGACTAAAAGACAGCACCTTTCCAAAAATTTGAAACCAGAAAAAAATCCATTATATATTAAGAAAAGAGTCCATCTCACCCTTCGATGTTCCTGGCGTACTTGGTCCATGACACTCCTTGCACGGAGCCACCCCGGTCCTGGCGTGCAGCAATCCCAAAGAACGGAAAAAATTCTCCAGCAAGGACAGACAGGGTCAGATGTGCTGAAACCAGTAGATTTTTATTTTTTCAAGTTAAAACATCTTGTGGTAGACAGTGGAGTGACCCAGCAGAAGATTAACACGATTCAATCCATGATTAAGACTGTTTAGTAGAAACGCGTGGGATAATCTTCTGCTGGGTCACTCCATAGTCTGCCACAAGATGTTTTTAGCACATCTGACCCTGTCTGTCCTTGCTGGAGAAATGTTGTTGTTTAGAAAAAATCCATGAAGCCTAATATTAGATTTCCTGGTCTTTTCAGCAGCTAATACACATAGGTAGTAATACACTGTCTCTGCCTTATTGGCTTTTACTAGGCATGCTCGGATATCTGCAATGGTCTTTGTGAAGGTAGGGGGAGAAGGTAAGCTGTTACATCTAGCTATTATGAATATTGGATACAGTGTTATACAAGGTACTTAGTGGTGCTCTCTATTATTGTAATCCTGCTTATGATAGTACTGATGAATCTGAAATGTCACCTGCACATACACGAATTATAAGTCTAGTATTTGGCTTAGAAGTAGAGTTGAGCGAATCTCTCAAAATTTGATTCAGACAGATTTGCTCAATTAACAAATTTGCTGGGAATTGAATCTACTGGGGGGGGGTTAAAAAAGTTAGAGTAACCAGTTATCGACCCTCACTATACAAATCCTGCCATAACCACTCCTCTCACCAACTCTTTGTTCACTAAGCTCCACAATGTTACATGGAGCGCAAAGTGCATTTGCACAAGGAAAGATGTGAAGTAATGGGATGAAACTGAATGGGAGGAGACACAGATTAGATATTAGGAAAAACTTTCTGACAGTGAGGCTGATCAACGAGCGGGACAGGCGGTCACAAGAGGTGGTGAGTTCTCGTTCAATGGAAGTCTTCACACAGAGACTGGACAGACATCTGTCTGGGAGTGATTCTATGAATATATGACACTACTTACATGCATCACACCTTACATGACAGCATAGAGCCAATTGAACGGAAGACCAAACTAAAAATGGCGGGAGGCCAAAAAGAAGGATGAAAGATAGAACTGCCAATCAGTGTACCAGTGGTGGTAGGACTTGTATCAAGAGGGGTGACAAGTGTTTTGGTATTTTTCCCATCTGTTATTTTGCAAATGGTTTGGATACAGTCTAATATACATTTTTTTTGGTAACATTTAAAGGGGTCATCTAGGATTTAGCCAAAAAAACATGCCTAAGCACTTATGGGCAGGTAGCTGCCACCGAACTGCCTGTTGTGCCCTGCACCGTTGACACGGAGTTGGCGCAGACCGCTCCTGTCAGTGATTTTTCAGCTTCCACTGATGCCACGTCTACAGAGAGGGAGGCTTCTCTGTTTTGTAGATGGGCTTCAGAGCCGACGTCATGCTTATTGACAGCCGGCTCCCCCAATCAGGTAGCGTGGAGCTGGCTGTCGATCAGCAAGAGACCAGCTGTCCTGCCCCTTCCACAGAGCTGAGCAGAACAGAAGCCACTGCTCTGTTTACCCCGCCATGCTGTCCCTGGCAGGACTGGTCTGTGCCCACTCTGTGGCAGGGGTGAATGGAGTTGGCCACTGCAGGCAGGTAGGTTGCAACTGCCTGCCTGTTGGTGCTTAGGCACATATTTTTTCTATAAAAATCCCGGATAACCCCTTTAAGTTGAATTTGATTACCTTCAAATCAATTTGCTCATCTCTACATAGTGGCCATTGTGAAAATTGTAAGATTTCTTAATTATTTTTAATAAAAATATTGATGATATGGAACATGTAAGGAAAAAACACACGTATAAAATAAAAATACATTTCAAAAATGGGTTGTATTTGTTAAGCTTGAATTTCCTGATATTTTTGTCTAGACAACCTAATACTCCCCCTTAGCATATAATAGTGCAGCATCAGGCTGACACAGTACCTATCAATAGTGGACTATGGCTGTAATGAAAAAAGTGTTCTTGTTTACACTTGAACTGCTGAAATTATTGGTTTCTTAAACTTTTTTCTTGCATCTAATGGCTGCAGTGTTTACCTAGCTGTCATAAACTAAACTAAGTGGACTTCCTAGCAATCATGGATTTGAAAGTGGAAGCATATGGGGCGCCGAATGTTGTCATTCTCTTACGATATTGATTGTTTAGGTCTTCATCTTTTGCCTTTCTCTCTACCTTTCTTGGAGCAGTGTCTTATCTTGTTTCATACTGAGCATTTCTTTCTATGGCCAGGATTTTTTTTCTTGCTCTCAGAAAAAAGCACATCTTATGAAGGCAGCGCTTTCATTAAATGAAGACGGCAGAAGGGCAGTGATATATATGACACTCAGTATTATCAGCAGGAAGCCTATACTTTGTGATACAGTAAATCACGTATAGCCACAAATGAGTGGCCGAAATAACCAATTATCTTGTCAAATATAACGTACTTGGTATACCAATAAACGTTATTGTGAAGTGTCTGCAAAATATAGCTATCAGGGATGGGCAAACCTGTACTGTAAAGTTCGGGATCCATACCGGACACCTAATGTCTGTGCATGGATCCCGAACTTGGACTTCTCAGGGAAGTCCTTGTAAGGCTATGTGCACACTGGTGGGCGGGTTTGTGTCGGCGGCGGCTGGGCGGACCCGCCAGGAAGCTCTGGAGCCGTCCACCAGCTTCCTGTCGGGTATGTGCGGCGGGTGTGCGGCGGTCTACGGGCGGGTGCACAGCGGGTTAGCGCCGGCGGTGTTGCGGCGGCTGTAAGCAGTACATGATTCTGCTTGCAGCCGCTGCATAACTGGCCGGTTTATAGAACATGCTCATTCGTTGCTAACCCGCTGGGAACCCAGCGGTTTAGCAACAGATGATCATGTGGAAACCGCCGGTGTGTGCACAGCAGCTGTCGGTTTCCATAGGTTTTTATGTTAACCCAAAAGCCGCTTTTGGATTAACATAAATTTACATAAAACTCATGGTAACCGACCGGCGGTTTCCGCTGCTAAACCAGCAGTAAAACTACCAGTGTGCACATACCATTATGGTTTGGGTTTGGTTAGGGGGACTGCAAAAGGAAACAAAATGGGTATACAAACCAGTTAAATCATACTTGCCAGCTTTAGTGCTGTGGTCACACTACTTCCGGTTCTGTCATTTAACCTCATGAAAATTCCTCTGCTTCTTCCACTCACCTCTGTGACAACATCTGTGATTGGTTGCAGTCAGACTGCACCCGCACCCTCTGTGCTGGCATCTGTGTGTTGGTTATCATACAAAATAGTGTATGGCAACCAAACTGGCCTCATATTAGTGTTCAAATAAAGAAACAATAATATAAAACTCGGCATGGGGTCCTCTGTATTTGTAATCCCCAGCGTAGATAAAGCACACAGCTGTGAGCTGCATTCCCCAGCTGTATATGCTATATTAGCTGGGTAATAAAATACAGGGCCATTTAAAAATAATATTTAAATAAATAATTTTAAAAATTGGCGTGGGGTTCTCCCAATTTTGATACCCAGCCAAGGTAAAGCTTACAGCTGTCCAACAACAATCCAGCAGCAAGTTCACCTGAGTTTACAGCAGATGTTTTCCACCCCATGAACTTCACTGAACCCACTAATAAATTGCCAGACAGTTGTGCCACCATGTCCTACAATCCATTAACCCGGCAAACAGGTCAACTGAGTTCAATGACAGCCATTTGTAAGCCGAAGGTTCAACAGAGTTCACAGGGAGGGAAACTACTGCAGTAAACTCAGTTGAACCTACTGCAGCGGGGATGCCTCCAGTGACATTACCGCTTCTCACAACCACAGTCACTTTGGTCCGAGAAGCTGCCATTACCGCAGCCTCTGGGATGAAGCTGAGCTGGGATTATCGAGGGACATTGTATGTTGGGCTACTTTGGACCAGGAGTGTTTGAGCGAGATTAAGAAATGGGTGAAAAAAGGTTGTGTGTTTTTATTTCAAATATTTGTTTTCTGTGTTTGTGTTTATTTCTTTTGACTTACAGGTTATTGATGGGGGTCGCATAGACCCCTACGCATTACTAAACTAGGGCTTGATGGCAGCTGTGCTTTTTGACAAATCACAGCTGTCATTAATTACCTTGATTGCTACAGCACATTGGCACATTGGCAATTGGGAACAGCTGGGTAAGTGCCAGGATTTGGCATATCTAATGGATGGACCAGTTCTGGGGTGGCTACAAACTGTGATTTTTAGACTGAAGAGGGCGCAATAACTATTGGACTCCAAGCTGGGAATACTAGCCCCAACTGTGCGCTTTATCTTGGCGGTGTATCAAAACGGGGGGGACCCTAGACAGTTTTTTTTTTATTATTTATTCAACTATTTAAAAAAAAATGGCATGGGGGCTGCAGCTCATAGCCATGTGTTTTATCTGCACTGGGAATCACAAAAATGGGGGACCCCACACCAGTTTTTTTCATTATTTATTTCATTTTGCACTAATATGATACCACTTTGGTTGCCATACACTAATGTGTATGGCAACCAATTACAGACGCTGGCAAAGAAGGTGGGGGTGCTGTCTGACTGCAACCAATCACAGACGTCACAGAGGTGGGTATTGGAAGTAGAAGAATATTCATATGGTTTAATAAATGGACCCCAAAGCAGTGAGAGAGCTGCGTGGAATCCAGTAAGTATGATTTAAATGCTTAATACCCATTTTGCCTTCTTTTGCAGACATCTACCCTCCATTTTATAGCACTTAAGTTCGGATCCCCATAGACTTATTTGGGGTTTGGGATCCTGGATCATGTTCAGTTAAAGTCCAGTCCCAAACAGAACGTTTTTCTAAGTCCAGCTCGATTCGAACATTTGCCAATTCACCCATCTCTAATGGTACCTTTACATGCTACAGAAGGTTAGAAACAACCGGGTGTCGGAGACAATTGTATCTTGCACCGTAAAAACACCACGAGGTAGCGGCGTGTAAATCAGGTTGTTGCCACCCATCACTGTCGACACCTGTTATTGAGCAATGCTCAAAAACAGGTTGGTTTCAACCCGATAGTAGCGGCGTGTATACAAGGAACGGGAAGGTTTTTGCGGCATCTAGTGAACTCCCTGGGGCGTGACACAGCCTCCGGGATACCGCGCCCATCAGCGATCATTGGTGGAAGCTCCTGCGTTACCATTAGTTGTCCCTCCATAGGGCGGCATATTTAAGTTGCTCACCAGTCACACTACACAATTGCAATAGCATCATGTATTAGCCAGCCTTCCTGCGCTGGCTGGCCAATCATGATGCTATTGCACTGTCCAATCACCATACGAGCGTCTCGTAATCCACAACTCTGGAACGCCTATGTGTTGTCCCTGCTGCCCCAGGTCCTCCCATATTGCCTTGTGGTAGCGGCGTGTAAATGAGGGAAGGTGTTCTACAGAAGGTAACTTGCGGCACCCGACGGTGCATCCAGGGATAGAAAAAACCTACTGTAGAGCACCTTGTAGCAGCGTGTAAATGCGGTATAAGGTAACGTTAGGAACCGTTGAAACGTGCACATGCACGTGAGACACCCGGTGGTTTCTAACCTTCTGTAGCGGCGTGTAAAGGTACCTTCATAGTTATATCTACAGTAAATGTGCTACCATGGCCTGCAGTGTCTACTGTCTTGTCTCCCAACAAGCTCATTGGTCGGCAACTACACAAGGCACTTCCAGCAGCGGATCTTGATGTTTTGCCTGTTCATGAAGCACCGTAGGCCATTCCTCAAACAACCATTAGTAACTGATAGCAGCCAAGGCTGTAAGTGGATTTCTGCATATAGTGCTTATCCTCGATACAAAATAAATCAAGAAGTTTTAAAAGGGTGTTTCCATTTCATCACTTGCATGTCATTAATACAGTTGTGGCCAAAAGTATTGACTCCCCTGCAATTCTGTCAGATAATACTCAGTTTCTTCCTGAAAATGCTTGCAATCACAAATTCTTTGGTATTATTATCTTCATTTAATTTGTCTTCAATGAAAAAACACAAAAGAGAATGAAGCAAAAAGCAAAACATTGATCATTTCACACAAAACTCCAAAAATGGGCCAGACAAAAATATTGGCACCCTCAGTCTAATACTTGGTTGCACAACCTTTAGCCAAAATAACTGCAATCAACCACTTCCGGTAACCATCAATGAGTTTCTTACAATGCTCTGCTGGAATTTTAGACCATTTTTCTTTGGCAAACTGCTCCAGGTCCCTGATATTTGAAGGGTGCCTTCTCCAAACTGCCATTTTTAGATCTCTCCACAGGTGTTCTCTGGGATTCAGGTCTGGACTCATTGCTGGCCACCTTAGAAGTCTCCAGTGCTTTCTCTCAAAACATTTTCTAGTGCTTTTTGAAGTGTGTTTTGGGTCATTGTCCTGCTGGAAGACCCATGACCTCTGAGGGAGACCCAGCTTTCTCACACTGGGCCCTACATTAGGCTGCAAAATTTGTTGGTAGTCTTCAGACTTCATAATGCCATGCACACGGCCAAGCAGTCCAGTGCCAGAGGCAGCAAAGCAACCCCAAAACATCAGGGAACCTCCGCCATGTTTGACTGTAGGGACCGTGTTCTTTTCTTTGAATGCCTCTTTTTTTCTCCTGTAAACTCTATGTTGATGCCTTTGCTCAAAAAGCTCTACTTTTGTCTCATCTGACCAGAGAACATTCTTCCAAAACGTTTTAGGCTTTCTCAGATTAGTTTTGGCAAACTCCAGCCTGGCTTTTTTATGTCTCGGGGTAAGAAGTGGGGTCTTCCTGGGTCTCCTACCATACAGTCCCTTTTCATTCAGACGCCGACGGATAGTACAAGTTGACACTGTTGTACCCTCGGACTGCAGGGCAGCTTGAACTTGTTTGGATGTTAGTCGAGGTTCTTTATCCACCATCCGCACAATCTTGCGTTGAAATCTCTTGTCAATTTTTCTTTTCCGTCCACATCTACAGAAGTTAGCCACAGTGCCATGGGCATTAAACTTCTTGATGACACTGCGCACGGTAGACACAGGAACATTCTGGTCTTTGGAGATGGACTTGTAGCCTTGAGATTGCTCATGCTTCCTCACAATTTGGTCCTCAGACAGTTCTTTGGTCTTCTTTCTTTTCTCCATGCTCAATGTGGTACACACAAGGACACAGAACAGAGGTTGTCAACTTTAATCCATGTCAACTGGCTGCAAGTGTGATTTAGTTATTGCCAACACCTGTTAGGTGCCACAGGTAAGTTACAGGTGCTGTTAATTACACAAATTAGAGAAGCATCACATGATTTTTGTAAGGGTACCAATACTTTTGTCCACCCCCTTTTTTATGTTTGGTGTGGAATTATATTCAATTTGGCTTTAGGACAATTCTTTTTGTGTTTTTTCATCGAAGACAAATTAAATGAAGATAATAATACCAAAGAATTTGTGATTGCAATCATTTTCAGGAAGAAACTGAGTATTATCTGACAGAATTGCAGGGGTGTCAATACTTTTGGCCACAACTGTATGTCTATTCAGTCTTTTTCAGAATTCCAAGACTTTTTTACCATGTTGGACTTGAATCTGGGTATTTTAGTATGTAGAACAATCAAGATGGCAGTGACCAAGGCATTCAACACATCGGCACCCTACAATCTCGAAGACGGAGCAATAGGTGCTGAAACTGTGCTTTTTAAAGACTTTAACATTAATGGCCTACCCTTAGGATAGGGTCTGACCGGTGGGGGTACATAACCTGGCATCCCCGATGATCAGCTGTTTTCTATGTTGGTGATAGCGAGAACTGCATAGTTACTGAGCTACACAGTGCACCTCTGTATACCGTATACTGCCACGGACTTGTACTGCATTTCTGCCCCCTATTGATTTAAATGGGGGGTAGGTGTGCAGTACCCGGCTGTGGCCATTATACAGTATACAGAGGTGTGCTGTGCAGTAGCTGCTCTTAGAGGCAGGTGCTGGCTGTACCCGCTTTATTATCATGGTGCATGAAAGAAAACCGTTCAATAAAAAATCCAGTTATTATAATAAAGGTTAAAATAAGCTGCACTCGACACTGTTGTTGGTTAGACTATTACATAGGACTGCTTAGTGGAAGAAACATACTTGCCCTTTTAGATAAGGTTACATTTACGGGTCAGGACGCAGCTGCTCGATGTTGGCAAAAATTCCTTTGATATTAGTGGTCTGAGTGGAAATTATAGGTCAGTGCTCTGTTGTTATGTATTCACCTGCAATTCTGTACAGAAAGAGAAATAAAGAAACAAACACATATATATCTTTTCTGAGCTAAAATCATTTTTATAATGAAATGATTTTTTTTTTTTACAAAAACAATAAGATGTAAATGTCAAAAGCAATCATCTTCTGTGATTATATTGTCGTCTGTGGC
The DNA here is from genome assembly GCA_033576535.1 of Allobates femoralis. NCBI lineage: Eukaryota > Metazoa > Chordata > Amphibia > Anura > Aromobatidae > Allobates > Allobates femoralis. The sequence goes on along the minus strand of JARQOC010000006.1, from coordinate 61,750,861 downwards.
TATTTCCTTCGATCACGTCTGTGTACAGGAATCATTTTAGTGAAGAAAAATGGGCTTTAAAACTAGTATAAAAAAGATGCCCAAATTCGCTATATCTCATAAGACTAGCCATGTATCAAAGCTTTCAAAAAGGGAACAAACCCGCAGGATTTTGACATGTAAAGTGAAGGAAGTGCCGTACTGATGCCATGAGGGTTCATCAAGCCATACCTTCATTTTCCAGACTGTATGTGTTATTACAGGAAAAACTGTTTGCAAAAGTGCAGAAACGAGTGCAGCCATTGACTGACATGTGCAGCTGGGGCGGGCTTATGTGGGTTTATCGTTCATTATTATTCTTTCCTTGTGGCGTTGCTCGGTTGTATGTAAATATCTTCCCCCGTTGGTGTCATTACTGTTATGTCTGGCGTTTGTGCAATAGAATGCTGAAGTATTTCAGTCACTTCAATTCAATGCAATGTGCACTGCTATCTCCAGCGCCATCTTATTGAAAATGATGTCCTCCAGATTCTGATGGCGGGTTTACACGTTACGATATCGTAGTCCGATTTCAATCAAAAGTCACGTGGTTCAATCGTTGGACCCGATATCGTTCCTGCGTTGTATGGTATGAACGTCCAATACGATGCAGGAACGATGTCAATGCGATATCGGGGATTGAATGAGCGTGCTATTCAATGCTCTGATATTGAATAGACATTGAAGCCGGATCGTGCTGTGTGACAGCCCAACTACGATGCGATGTTCTACGTCACCCATTCACTCCCATGTTAAAGGATCGTTCCTGGGTTGGGGGGCGTAGACATCGCACGGACGTTGTATTCCGATATCGCAGCGTGTAAACCTCCGATGCGATGCGGGAGGAACGTGCACTAAATGCGCGCTCCCGCGCCATTGAGTTGCGATATCGCAACGATATTGAAGTGTGTAAACCCACCATGAGACATTGGATGCTCGTTCTAAAGGCAGTACATGCATCCTCACATCCTCTGCCATCGTAAACACCGCAGGTTTGGACATTATTCCTAAGGGTAGCTACCTACAGCTGGCACTACAGAGAATATTTTTTCTTCTGGTAGAGAATTAACTTGCACATTGTCTGCCAGGAAGCATTGCTTGTAAGGTTTATATATGACTTCATATATGAAAACCACTGCTTCCCTCCCAAGAACAAAAATGACACAATAGCGCTCATCATCAATGTGAAAGGTGTACAAGAATTTTTTTGTATTTTGCAAGCCACATTCAGATATAACAGAAACAGACACCAAAATGAGTAGCAAACTTTTGCAACAGACTTGAGTGAAAAGAATCATTTCCGGTCCTGCACAGTGTTGGGGTGTACGGGCGTACAGGCTGGCTACCAAGTATGCACAGTGTGCATTCTGAAGCCGGCCTGTACACCCAATACCACTACACTGCGCAGGACCGGAAATGACATGGCATAGCCGGAAAGCATCATGCCCGGAAAAAAGAGGCAGGAATTTTAAATCAGCAATGCGCAGTGTGAATGAGTAAATGATCACACCCACTGGGGCAAGATTGCAGCAGCGAGGTGGGGGGAGAGCGGACAACCAGCCATCTAGGAACGTCCACATGTCTGTGGACATGTAAGTTTATATATCGCTTTATTCCACATTTATGATTCACTATTATGTCAGATAGGGATGGTTGGTAATGTAGTCGGAAGCTGCAGGGATAGATAGTGATAGGTTAGGGGTGCTAAGGTAGATGACAGGCTCCCTTTAATCAGAAAAGGGTGTAATTTTAACTTTGTAATTTGTTATCTTTTATATTTCTTTTAAATATTTTTACCAGTTTTACTTAATTTACATTATTTTTTATTTGCGCATCTATGGGACTTGAACCAGCAATCACCTCATCGCCTTCAGCATTGATGCTTTATGGTATAATTGCTGGTTTGTTACGATGCCCAGCCACAGGATACATATTAGAAACTAGACCCATGGCTGAAATGACAATAAATTGTCCCCCAGAGTGACGATATGGGAATCTGAAGTCCTCCGCCATTACTAACCTCTTAAATATCACCATCATGTCATCTAAGAGTTTAAACTGTTGCAATTGGGGCTAGTTTCAGTTGCCACAGATAGTCTCAGGTGCAGGCTGTATAATGCAAGCAGCACCCACACAGTTTGGAGCAGGTTCAGCTCTCAAGCCAGCTTGATATAGTGATATGTATGTGTATGGTGTGTTCATCATCAAGGTTTTAAAGGGGTTGTCTCATGAACAACAGTAATCACCTTCTTACAAGATATATGATTGGTAAGTCTTGGATAATTGAGAACCCCACAAGAACCGGACAGCTGATGGTGGGGCTGGACATGTGAGTTAAGGTGAGTGTAAGGATTTTTTTACATATTACATTTATTATGTTCTTGGGTTGCTAATGACTAGAGATGAGTGAACTTTCCCCGAACATGTTCGCCAAATTCAAAATTGGCACGAACATGAATGATTTGGATTCGAGATCAGGAAGAACAACATTTTGCTTGAATATCAGTGAACTCAGCTTTGTTCAGTAACTGATCGAATGTAAAAAAAAAAAATCATTACTGTGTTTGCAGTGATGCTTTTCTTCTACGTTATGAATGTCTAGGATAGAGGGCTCTGTGAGCACGATGCCTACACCTGTCCCTCATCTGCCTGTTCCTTATCAATTTTTAACCTTCAAACTCTAGGCCACGACCTGTACTAGGCCCTATGCTATGCATGCAGGCTGAGCCATTATACAATTTTTATTCAAATTTTTTGAAATGTGAAGACTCTTCTTGAGGTGTCTTTCTTGTGTGTTTTCTGACTTAAGCAGGGCCCTCTGAGCATGATGTTTACACTTGTCTCTCACCCTCCTGTTCCTGACCACTGTTGACGCTTGAAATGCTGGGGCCAGACCTTGTCGCAGGTATCCATAGTGTGCCATGATAAAAATGTTAACTCTGGGAATAGATGCAACTTTTCCTGGTGTCTGCCCATAATTTGAGCTGCTTTTGCAGCTTTTGGGCCTCCTTGAAGGTGTTTTTATGCCTTTGGTTTTGCCTGCAGTTTAATTCAATGGAGTTCAGGAGGTTCGCAGACTGTTCGTCAAACTATTCGTTCAACATCTGAATGTTCGGGAACCGAACCAAATTTCCAAAGGTTCACTTATCTCTAATAATGACCACAAAGCATAAAAAGGGACATTACATTTGTAGAGAATAACGTCTCTGGGAATTGGCTTTCCTGGGAAAAATTGGGGGACCATGCAAATAAGAATTTTGCCTAATCCGCTAAACTGTAGGAAATATGGATTACACCTCCATAAAACATCACCTATCCTGTGTATAGGATTATAAATATTGTTAGTGGGATATTATGTGATAGCTCCTTCAGAGATTGAGCTTTCTAACTTAGGTTGCTTTTTTTCAATTTTTGCTACTGCAGTGCTTTACAAAGTTATATCCTCATATAGAAAGAAATCCACTTGTATGAGTATCCAAGACCTCCGACGTCTGAAATATGAAAAATCCAAAGTACATGTTATATAAAAGGTAATTTTACACCTCTACACTCCATAATGTCTGTCTGAGTGAGTGACTGATATTAAATTGGACAATACATTCTTTCTGTTACCGCCAGAAAAAGTAGAATTAGTGCCATGTGCCTGTTTTATAGACCAATTCTTTTTTGACCTATCTGACATGGGAAGTAAACTGTAAACGCTGGACAGGGCATGATGGATGGTGACAAAAAACACATCTGACATACACAGCAGGTTAACCTGTGAGGTTGGGAGTCCAAAAGGAATAGGTCAACCGTAAGAAATAACACAGAACCACAATCAATGAAGTGGATGGTTTCCAGTCATTTGCATTATGCTGTGCTTATTTTTCTACCACTAGGCTTAATGACCAAATGGTATGCAAATGAAAACATAAGTGTAATTAATATGTAATGATCACCAATGTTCTTCTCTTCCTGTTGCTACCACATCCTGTCTTCTTGGTGGCACTGACATAAAGGCTGAATGGCGCATGTACAGTCTGCTTGGCTTTTATCAACCAAGTCTATTAAATCTTTTTCTGGCCAGTCATGATTCACTAGCTAATTAAAGAAGACGGTCAGAAGACCATTGAGAGTTGTTGCTTAGTGGCCGATTAGGGGTCCAGGCTCACTATTAAATTTTAGGATATACTGACTGTTCTATCCTGGGATACTATCATAGATTGCCGCTCTGTGTTCTTGTATGGCTATCGTTAACTTCTATTCTGGATTAGTCCTTTGACTCCCACTCTGGTTTGACCTTAAATTGTTCAACCTTTGGATTATCTTTTTTTTCGGCTTGCCTTTTTTGGATTCTGACCCATTATTACTGACTTCACTCTTGGGCTCCACTTTTGTCATCGATCGGTTATTCTCTCTTTCTCACACAGCTTCTTTTTGTGACACTGTTCAGCTCTTACTTTTTTAACTAGATATTCAAAGGTTATAGGGTATTTCTCTTACAAAGGGCTGTAACTTTCATCCCTCGAAATCAGGCCAAGAGATACTCAAAACCAAAATTGTACTACAATTGGAGATTGACCCAAATATGGCAAAATGTATTTATCTTCCTTTACACAGGGAACACACGTTGACTTTGCTCTGATACAGAAAACACAGCCAAAGATTACTAGGACTTACTACCACATTGCACATTATTACTGAGTCACCTGCCCTGCACTATATGTGATACCATCATCTAATACACTTTACAACCGCCCTGGGACCACGCTCTACCCATGGAGAGCGATAACAACTCTGCTGCACCACCAACCTCCCCAGTGGATCTCAACCACAGCATCGGCCATCCATCTAATTGCCGAAAATCACGGGTGGCATCACAAATTAATTCCCCATATAAACTTCCCCCATTTTAATGACAAGGCCAGGGCCACGGAGCCAGGTTACGCCACCGTGACATCCCCAAAGAACTATCCATCCTGGTTCCGAGTACCCCACGGCCCTGGTGTTTTTGCGTGTCACATGTCCCAAAATCACCAACTAATTTTAATAAATGTATACTAGAGGTGAATGGATCAATTCCAGGAGGATCAAGGTTGAGTTAAATTTCCTGAAATTTGGGGTTTCACACAAATTTGGACATTTTGAGATTTGATTTGCTTGTACCATTTCACAATTTATGGATTAACATGCCTTAATTCTAAGATCATTGGTTCTCAGTGAAGTAAAACTTGTCATTTTCTGTCTACTGAGTCACTTGTTAGTCTCTCATTCTTGTAGAGTGTAAGCGCTTAATGTCAGTAGGGGTTTTCTCTCTCCCTTTTCTGTAGATTATAAGCGAATATGATTATCAGAGTCCTCTCTTTCTTTCTCATGGAGAGTGTAAGCTCTTATGGCCAGCAAGATTCTCTCTCTACTGTAGAGTGTGGGCTCAAAATGGTCAGTGGGGTCTTCACTTTCTTTCCAGTAGAGTGTAAGCTCTTATGGTCAGCAGAGTCTTCTTTCTTTCCTGTAGATTGTAAGCTCTTATGGTAAGTGGAGTTGTCCCTCCTGTAGAGTGTAAGCTATTATAGTAAGAAAAGTATTTTCTATTCTGTAGAGTCTAAACTGTAATGGTCAGGGGGAAGGGGGTCTTCTCTCTCTCCTGTAGAGTGTAAGCCCTAATGGTCAGTGGTGTCTTCTCTCTTCCTCTCCTGTAGAGTGTAAGCTCTTATGGTAATGTGGCCATCTCTCTCTTTCTGTAGATTTAAGCTCTTATGGTCAATGGAGCACTCTAGCTTTTTTCTCCTGTAGAGTCTAAGCTGTTATAGTCAGCGGGGTACTCTCTCCTGTAGAGTGTAAGCTCGTTTGGCCAGTGAAGTCCTCTTTCAGTCTCTCTCTCTATATATCTCCTGTAGAGTGTAAGCTCCAATGATTAGTGGAATATTCTTCCTTCTGTAGAATGTAAGCTCTTATAGTCATTGGGGCTTCTCTTTCTCTTGCCTTAAAAGTGTAGGAGCCTATTTTACAAAAAATTGCAAGCTTTCCAGTATTCACACATATTAACCGGAATTACATCTACAGGCTCAAATTCAACAAAGTCGTTAAATTTAAATTTCAAAAGATCGACTCACCTCTAATGAATACCTCTATCCCATGTAGAAGACACAGGGAGCTAAAGGGAATTGTAGTTTCCTGGCTGTGACATGGCAGTCTAAGATTTATGGAAGATCCTGTGCTTTTCGAAAAAAAATAAAATTTGATCATGGGATATCGACTTTAATCATAGAACAATAAAAATAGTTTTAATATGGGGGCTAAGATCAATAAAGTCTAAGATATAGGGTCTAAGATATAGCGTCTAAGATAAATGTGTGCCTTATTGTCTAAACTAATAAAAAGAACAAAAAGAATACATAGAACAAAATGAAAAAAAATGCTTTTTTGTCACCTCAACTTCCAAAAAAGGAAAGAAAATAATGAGATCCAAAAGGTATTCACGACTGAAAAAGATAACAAAAAAACTATAAAAAATTCAGCTCCTTCTGCATAAAAATCCCAAATACCGTGTTCTTAACCCAAATATAAAATAAGTTATGGCTATGGGAATAAAGAGACTGAAGCCAAATTATTTTACTTAATATTTTCTCAATTTATTTGATTTCCTTGTTGTTATCTTTTTTTTAAAAGTAGGCAAAAAGAACTATAAATGTGGTATCACCGTACCTATACTGGGAAAACAAAATCACTCGGTCATTTTCACTATCAAACACTGTAAAAACAAAATAAATCCAGTGGAGAATTTGTTGTTTTTGCTCCACTTACACACCACTTTGAATTTTTTTCTTTATTTCAGTAATTTATAGGGTAAAATGAATGATCGTTCAAAACCATAACTTGTCCTTCGAACCACTCAAGGGGAACGGGTTTTTTTTTTGTGGCCTTCACTATATTACATGGACTGCAATTCATCTGGACAGTGGTCAATTAATACTTTATTTCTTCTTCAGTCCCTGCTAAAGGACAATGCATAGGTGTGTGCATTCGTGGATGTGTGCATTTATGGATGTGTGCATGCATGGATGTGTGCGTACATTGATGAATGTGTGCGTGCGTGGATGTGTGCGTGCATGGAAGTGTGTGTTCGTGGATGTGTGCATGCGAGGATGTGTGCATGCATGGATGTGTGCATGGGTGGATGTGTGCGTGCGTGGATGTGTGTGTGTGTAGATGCGTGCATGCTTGAATGTGTGTGTGCGTGCGTGGATGTGTGGATGTGTGCATGCCTGGATGTGTGCATGAATGGATATGTGCATGCGTGGATGTGTGCATGCGTAGATGTGTGCATGCGTGGATGTGTGCATGCATGGATAGATACATGCATGGCTGTGTGCATGCGTGGATGATAGGTACATGGGTGGATGCATGGATGCAACAAGGGATCTCTTGTTGTAGTCTCTGGGATCATAGTCATGGTGCACTGTATGACAGATCATTGCCATACAGTGCACCATAACTCT